>OX451739.1:1046529960-1046890909 GCA_948472305.1 Vicia faba
CATACAGGCATCCTCATAGTTTATTTGTGAACAAAACATGAAGATATCATTGCCCTGAAGCTAACCATGCCCGTAGTTTCCATTAATTTTGCTTAAGCTTAGAGAAATTGAAACTGAGTCTTCTGAAATTTTTAGGGTTCAGATTAAGGCCATTAAAATTCATGCTTATCATTTCTGGAATCGTGAGAAAATTTGCTACAAGTTTCATGTTTGTAGTTTTTATTTTTGATGAGAAATGAGCAAGTTACAGTTGGTCTGGCTGGAGGTTGAAGATGAAGTCTTCAGGTCGTGTTTTGCCTTACATATTTATCGTTTTACTTGTATTAACGGATGTATATCCGCCCTAGTGGTAGAAGTGCGTGTCTATAACATATGTGATCTGGGTTCGAGCCTCAGTGGTACCCTTTTCATTTTTCACATTTTCATTTTTTCTGATTTTGGTTGTTTTTGGCAGGCGCTGGGCCCCTTTGGGCCTGGCTTGTTTTTGTTTTTGCTCACTGACCTCCCTGCTGACTAATGGCACCCCTGGCTCAAGTTTGTTTTTTTTTTAATTATTTTATTTTCTTAAATATATTTTCTAAAATACTGAAAAAAATCATAAAATACAAAAAGTGATATATTTATATTTTGAATTAGTTTATCTTATTTTTCTCACAAAAAAATATTTTTATTTATTATACTTTACTTATTTTTTACTTATTATCTTGTAAATAAATAAAATTAGGTTATTAGTTATTTTCTTTCATATTAATTTAAATACATTATTTTTTATATAAAAAAGACTAAAAATATTTTATAATACTATAAATATTTTTAAAGATAAAAATACTAAAAATACTTTCTTAAACTTATTGCCTTTTGATTAATTTATAGAATTAGGGTTTCACTTAAAATCTTTTCTTAATAAAATTCAAATTCAATTAATTATTTTCTTTATTTAATTAGGTCAAGACAAAATCCCTTTTTCATGAAAATCAAACAAAGATACATTCTCTTTACATTTTTTGCATTTTTGTACAATTCATTCATTTTATTACTTTGTATTTATTTATTTCCTTGTATATTTATACCAATTCAATATGGTTGTAATAGACTAATTAGGTTTAAATTCTTGCAATCCCCATTTACAATTTGTATACCCCCCTCCCCACAAATGTTGTAATAGCATAGTAACTTTAAATTTCACAATTTATCACTTTCATATACAATACTAGTAATTAGAGTTTGCATGGAAAGACTAAAACCGATACTTAGAAAACCATAATTCAAGACAAAAAAACAAGCATGAAAATGATACACTTACACACAAGCACCCCTAGAGTTATCCCACTTGGTTGCCTTATACAAAATGGCCATATTACGCATGTGAGGTATCTTAGCAAAAACAAGCAAATACAAGATCATAGTACCTCGATGATGTTATCTAAGTTGCCTTCCAAATGATATTAGTCCCTAAAGAAAAATGCTAAGATACCTTGCAACATTGCTAATCATGGTTATACGATGACCCACGCCCGTCCCGTTTACATCCAAATATAGGGTTGCTTACCAAATCAATGTTAAGACAACAATGTCAAAGGAAAAGAAAATGAACAAGAAAGACATTTGAGTAGGTAGATTGCTCCTAATTACTTGCTCCATTTCAAAACAAACATCCTTGCTATTTTCAAAAACAAACACCTACACTTTCAAAACATCTTACAAAATTTGAAAACATTTTCAAAAGATCAATATCTTTGTATACATTCTTACAAACAAGAATCATTACAAAGATTGCCTAAACAATGGCCTCTTTACAAAATACTTTCAAAAACCACACAAAGAACAATTTCAAACAAAAGCAAGTGATCTAGCAAGTAACTAAGAGCCCATGGAAAACCATGGATGAAAAGGATGCTAATACCTTCCCTTTTCATAATCTACCCCCCGAACTCAAGAAATATTCTCAAAGGTCTTTCCTGTGATTTTTCATCTTTCCTTTTGGATAAAAGAAAAGTCGGTGGCGACTCTTGTAACCACAACATTTGCGACCAAACGCAAAACCCTTAAGTCAGTTCTCCCACCGTATCATAGTCTCTAACCTAAGAGAAATAAAGATAGTTTCCCCGTCTTGTTTCGGGAGTTAATCTTCAATTTTCTCATGTAGATAGTTGTTCTGTCTGGTTCCAAGTATTAATCTACAATTGGTTGTTCACAGATAGTTGTCCTGTCTTGTTTCAGGTATTAATTTGGAACTTGTTTTTGTTGGTCGTTGAGATAGTTTCCCTATCAGGTTTCAGGAATTAATCTCTAACCTAAGAGAAAGAAAGATAATTTCCCCGTCTTGTTTCGGGAGTTAATCTTCAATCTGCTCATGTAGATAGTTGTCCTGTCTAGTTCTAGGTATTAATCTACAATTGGTTGTTCACAAATAGTTGTTCTGTATTGTTTCAGGTATTAATCTGAATCTTATTTTTGTTGGTCGTTGAGATAGTTGTCCTGTATGGTTTCAAGTATTAATCTCTGACCTTAGAGAAAGAAATATAGTTTCCCCGTCCTATTTCGGGAGTTAATCTTTAATCTTCTCATGTAGATAGCTTTCCTGTCTGGTTCCAGATATTAATCTATAATCAGTTGTTCACAAATAGTTGTCATGTCTTGTTTCAGGTATTAATCTGGAACTTATTTTTGTTGGTAAACCCGTCCTACTCCGGGAGTTCATACCACTTGGTCGTGTAGATAGTTTCCTCATCTGGTTTCGGACATTAATCTTTGACCTGTTATATTTGTTGGTAAACCCATCCTGCTCTGGGAGTTCATACCACTTGGTCGTGTAGATAGTTTCCCTGTCTGGTTTCGGGGATTAATCTTTGACCTGCTATGCACAAGTTGATAGTATTTGTCTGTCTGCAAATTAAACATAAAAAGGTAAAGTCAGTTTCATGCGATGTCATGATGTATGATTTGCATGATGCTCTCAAAATAAATGAGATTTTGATATATGCATTAGTATTGCATATGCTATGACGTTTATAAAATGATGTATGAATGCAATGTATGAATGTATCAGTTTTTCTATTACAGTGTTGTTGAACTATGGAAAATAAATCCCTGATTGTTGTTGGGGATGAAGAATGTAAGTCTTCAAATTTTGTTGAAGTTAAGATGCTGGGAGACGGATCTCGGCTGTTAGAGAAGTAAACTCTATTGGGAAAGGACACTCTGTAATCCGCTCGGGGATTTTTATGAAACCTTGTTAGGAAACCCAAGAAGCTTGCGAGCCAGGCTAGGGAATTCTTTATGATGTCGGGGAAGTGATTGGAGATCCTTGCTCTGTCGGGGATATAAGAACACCTGACATCATTAGGTTGTATGTTGAAAATGTAGCAATGACTTTGTAGGAGGACGTCTTTGCCTCTGTACCAGCTGGGGAAAGTATCTGCTGGCGATTTTGTAGATGGTTTGAATGTTATCCCAACTCCTGGAGTCTCAAGTAGATGTTGATCAGGGTGATC
The DNA here is from genome assembly GCA_948472305.1 of Vicia faba. Taxonomy (NCBI): domain Eukaryota; kingdom Viridiplantae; phylum Streptophyta; class Magnoliopsida; order Fabales; family Fabaceae; genus Vicia; species Vicia faba. The sequence goes on from OX451739.1 coordinate 1,046,533,455, forward strand.
AACCTTCTATTGATAGACAAGTGACGATATAACTGGACATAGTCATACGCTTTAATCCCTAACTTTTTCCTGAACTGTCCTTTCAGATTTCCAGTCCACCGGGATACTTTTTTTTACCTAAGTCGCCTTTTCAGGTTTTCGACTTGACGGGTGTACAACTTTAATCATATGTCCCTAATTTTTGCTCGAACTATTTTGGTTCGCTGGGATGCCCTTATTTTTGCCTAGTACAATCAACCTAGCGGGTCTTTTTCATGCGAAGTATTTTCCGACTATGTCCACGTTCACAGGGTGCGGAAAATTGTCATTGTCCATAGTAGTAAGTGTTGTAGAACTTCCAGAAAGATGTTCGCTTGATCGCACATGGACCTTTTCTATAATGCATGTTTAATGCCCAAGTGATTCAGATGGAAATCTTCCCGTGGCTATTTGGCACTTTTGAGAGATTCCTTGAATCTTGACTTGACTGCCCCAGATCAATTTAGACACCATATCATGCCCCTTGATTATGAAAGGTTTTCTACTAGAAATGTCTTCCCATCTGATGTGGTTCTATTCATTCAGAGGTTTTTTGTTCATTGAATATTCGTTGTGCAAATTTCTCTCTTGTTGAACAATTAGTCATATGAAAACAATAGTATTTAAAAAAATGCAAAGCTTATGTCTGTCTTGAAGTTTGAGAATTCATTTTTTGGTAAAACAAACAAATTTTGTAAGAATGTGATATCAACTCAGGATTTATAGCAAACCTTATAGCAGTCAAGATACCTTTTGTAAAAGTATGCTTTCAAACTAGCCCATGCTTCAGCTAGGACTTTTAAGGGTTGTAACGTGGCCTGGTTCATGGTTTAAGAAACAAAGGATAAAGGCTCAAACATTGTTTGTACCCAACCCGTTCTTCATGATTTTCTTCATTCCTATATTCAGTTAATTGTGTGTTTAGATCCCAATTGAGTTCTAGAATCTTGCCCTGATGCTTGGTGATGATTCATCAATTGAACGTTTGTTTTGAGAAGGCAGTCATCATTTGTGATATTTTCTTTTGTTGAGGACTTGTAGCGACCTCTTTTTTGATTTTGTCATCCCTACCTTTTTCCTGAACTGTTTCTTTTGTGATTACAGTCAGCGGGATGCCCTAGTTTTTTAAGTCTTCTTCATAGGTTTTGACTCAATGGGATTTACTTTTGAGAGATAATGACTGCCTATTTTGATGATTATATGGAACCATCACCATCTTTTGTTTTGGAAGGGCGTCTTCAACACCACTCGTCGTGTATGAAGAGAAAGATTGTGATTAAATGCACCTTTGCACTAACTGAGAAACTACCTTGACCCAGGTTATGAATAAGGGTTTAAATTTGCGTGAAAAAGTGAACTCCCACTTCTTAGGCTCAAAGGGTTTGACTAGGAATTATCTTTCTTATAACTCCACTATTTAGGATTTGAAACAATGCTTGTACATCGTCAGCAGGGTCTATTCAAAAGCATATTGTAGAGATTATGGTATTTTTTCATCATCCTCCCTCTAAAGGCTTATATCTTTTAATCAAGAGTTGAATATCACAAAAGAAGTAAAAGCACAATTTAAGTATAGTGAGAACAAATGTATTAATTCAAGACAAACATATGCAATGCATTAATAAAAGTAACCAAAGTCTGACATAAAGATAAGTGTCTAAACAAAACAAAGAAATTAGAATTGAAAATTCGAATGAACAAAATTTTCTCTGCCTAAACTTCGTCACTTCAGATGATGTGCCTTGGACGGATGACAGAAAAATTTCAATCGACCATCTTGTGCGAATTCTAACGCTCCTTCATCGATCAGGTCTTGAATCTTATACTTCAACGTCCAACAGCTATCAGTATCATGCCCCAGACTGTTGGAGTGATATGCACACCTTTCATTGGGATGGTAACTAGGAGCCGAAGTATTAGGATTCTGAGGAGGATCTTTCAATGTGACCAAATTCAACTTCAACATGTGTGTTAGAACATAGTTTGATTCTACAACCCTTAGTTAGTTTTTTGATGATAACAAATACAAAGAACAAATATGCACCCTAAAAATTATGTTATTGTGTATACAGAATTTCTGACCAAAACAGCATCAGAAGTTAAGCTATTGAAGCTACACGCTGAAGCAATCAGAATTTGCGCTGAAGATTGATGACCAGAACCTGCGCTTAAGTGAAGTAAACTCTGATTATGAACAAGAGAATAATAATCTAAGTCATCAATGTTATGAAGCATCAACAGCGGGTAAGGATGTAAGATTTTGAAGCGTTACTACTCATTCAAGACAACATCAATTACAACAACTTCATTCAGACAGGATCTTCTCCAAATGGAAACTGAGTTAATGACATTTATCACGCTTAATGTTCAACAGGAATCCATTGCCTATATAAACAAGCTCAGTGATCAAATCGTTCACGATTTTCCAATACAACCTCACGAGAATTCAAAAAACGCTTCAAGCTTACTCATCTATTCCACGCTCTAAATTTGTGTAAAATATCACAGTTGTGATAACTGTCTTTGTAACGAAAAACATCTGTACATACATTCTTGTTTATTTGTTTAAGACAATTTTCCTTAAGATTAACCGGATTGTGGTTGTACTCAAGAAGAATTTAACAGTTGTTAAAGTAGTGATTGTAATCCTTTTGAGATTAGTGGATTAAGACCTCGTTGGAGAGAGGTGAAATTACCTTGACGGATGGACTGGAGTAGTTTGAGATCAAACGAACCAGGATAAAAATATTGTGTCATTGCGCATTTGATTTCAAGTTTTCAATTCAACCCCCCCCCCCCTTCTTGTGTTTTTCACTTCTTCAATTGGCATCAGAGTGTCTGGGTCTGAGTTCATACACTTAACCGTGTCAGTACAAGATCCAAGCTTCAGAAAAACACTATGGTGGGACCAAGACAAAATATCAGCAATGACTATCATGAAGATAAAGACAGAATAAGCGGCAAACCTCCTATTTTTGATGGAGAAAACTTTGACTACTGGAAAGACAGAATTGAGAGCTTCTTTCTGGCCCATGATGCTGATCTATGGGACATGGTAACTGATGGATACACACATCCAGTGGATGGAAGGGGTCAGAAGATAGACAGAAAAATGATGTCTGACCAGCAGAAACGTGACTTCATAATTCATCATAAGGCCAGAACAATACTCCTCAGTGTTATCTCATATTCAGAATATGGGAAAATCTCAAACAGAGAAACAGCCAAAAATATGTTTGACTCTCTGAGAATGATGCATGAAGGTAACATTCAAGTCAAAGAAACCAAAGCCCTTGTGCTTATTCAGAAGTATGAGGCATTTAAGATGGAAGATACTGAATCCATAGAAACAATGTTCTCAAGATTCCAGATCCTTGTTTTTGGGTTGAAGGTTCTTGACAAAGGATATTCTACTGCTGATCACGTAAAGAAGATCATCAGAAGTCTACCCAAGCAATGGAGACCAATGGTCATAGCACTTAAGCTAGCCAAAGATCTCAACAAGATAGCTCTGGAGGAACTTGTCAGCTCCCTCAGAAGTCACGAGATAGAGCTAGAAGAAGATAAGCCTCAAAAGCAATGTAAGCCACTAGCTTTAAAATCTAACAAAAAATATGACTCTAAGGTTTTGCAGGCTATGGAAGAAACTTCTGATGGATCCTGATCAGAAGAAGATGAACTGTCTCTCCTCTCCAGAAGGGTGAATCAACTATGGAAGCAAAGACAAAGGAAATGCAGAAATCCTAGAAGATCAAAGAATCAAAATGAATCCTCCTCCAGATATAGAAAGTATGAGTCTTCCTCTGAACATAAAAGATCGGAAGGTCCTTCAGGACACAGAAAGCCAAATAACAAAGACATCACCTGCTATGAGTGTAATGAGCAAGGGTACAAAAGGGACTGCCCAAGGCTTCAGAAGGAGAAGCCCAAAAATAAATCTTTCAAGGAAAAGAAGAAAAGCCTCATGGCAACATGGGACGATTCGGACACCTCTGAAGCTGACTCAGAGTCAGATGATGAAAGAGAAAACATAGCTCTCATGGCAAACGTGTCAGAAGAAAGTGAAGCTTCTGGTTCAGACTCAGAATCAGACACTGAAGAGGTATTCCCTAACTTTTCTATTAATTTCACTAAAGCTGAACTTGCAGAAAGTCTAAATGAAATTTTGGAAAGGTATCAGCAAATCAGAGTCAAATTCAAGAACCTGAAAAAGGAACTTGTCTCTGACTCTGAAAAGACTGGGAGTCTCAGATTAGAAAATTCTGAGGTAAAAGAAAAAGTTTCAAAATTAGAAAACAATTTGCAAAACTCTCAGAAGGAAATAATCTCAGAGACTCCCAATAATGCTGATGAGATCATCAAAGAATATGATCACAACTTTCAGAAGTTTCTGGCTAAAAGCATAGATAGAAGCAAGATGGCTTCAATGATCTATGGAGTTAGCAGAAATGGCAGAAAAGGGATAGGATATCAAGGTAAGGTATCTACACCTAGACATGCCATGGACTTAGTCATAAAACGCACACCACTTAAATCACATTTTATATATGGGCACATACATGACATAAAATACACTAGTAGTGATTACTCTGTCAAACCAAAATTCAACCAGAATTTTGGTAAAACTAACAAACCAGGACCCAAAAAGATATGGGTACCTAAGGATAAAATTATATATGTAGCAGATATCTTTAGCAGCAAGGCTAAAACACCAGTCATGGTACCTGGACTCTGGCTTCTCTCGACACATGACGGGAATAAGGCATATGTTCCAAGGCCTGGAACTTAAACCTGGAGGCTACATGGGCTTTGGAGGCAACCAAAGAGGAAAGATCATTGGCTCTGGAACAGTAGGTAATGGAAATCTTCCCTCTATAAATAATGTACTGCTAGTTGATGGTTAATGCATAACCTGTTATCCATAAGTCAATTAAGTGATAACGGTTATGATATAATCTTTAATAAAAATTCATGTAAAGATGTTAGTCAGAAAGATTGAACTATCCTGTTTAATGGAAAGAGGAAAAACAACATTTATAAAATAAAACTTTCTAAACTTAAGAGTCAGAACGTAAAATGCCTTCTTTTTGTTAATAACGAGCAATGGGTCTGGCACAGAAGATTGGGGCATGTTAGTATGAGAAGAATATCTCAGATTAACAAACTCAATCTGGTCAAAGGACTTCCTAATTTGAAGTTCAGCTCAGGTGCTCTGTGTGAAGCATGTCAGAAAGGCAAATTTTCAAAACCTGCTTTTAAATCTAAAAACGTTGTTTCCACCTCTAAGCCATTAGAACTTCTGCACATAGACTTATTTGGACCAGTAAAAACTGTGTCTGTCAGTGGCAAGAAGTATAGGTTAGTGACCGTAGATGACTATAGCAGATGGAAATGGGTAAAGTTCTTAAGACACAAGGACGAGTCACACTCTGTGTTCTTTGCATTCTGTAACCAAGTTCAGAATGAAAAGGATCTTATAATCGTCAAAGTCAGAGTGATCATGGTGGAGAATTTGAAAATAAATATTTTGAATCCTTTTTTAATGAAAAAGGCATCTTGCATGACTTCTCTTGTCCTATAACTCCCCAACAAAATGGAGTTGTAGAACGAAAGAACAGAACATTGCAAGAAATGGCCAGAACCATGATCAATGAGACTAACATTGCTAAGATCTTCTGGGCAGAAGCAATTAACACATCATGCTACATTCAGAATAGAATCTCTATAAGACCTATTCTGGAAAAGACTCCATATGAATTGTGGAAGAACAGAAAGCCCAACATTTCTTATTTCCATCCATTTGGATGCACTTGCTTTATTCTGAATACAAAAAATTATTTGACCAAGTTTAACTCTAAAGCAAAAAAGTGTATTATGCTAGGATAATCTGAACGCTCAAGAGGGTATAGAGTATACAATACAGAAACACAAATTGTTGAAGAGTTAATCAGTGTAAGATTTAATGATAAGCTTGACTCTCAAAAGTCAAAGCAGAATGAATTCCTTGCAGATATAGAAGTTAAATTCACAGGTACTGAAGACAAATCATCAGAAGATCTCAACAAAGACGCTCCAACAACGTCAGAAATAAATGCTACAAGCAATCCAGCACCTTCTGTTGATCAACTCCAGAAAAGGTTTTCCAGAAGCAGCATAGCTCACCCAGAAGATAAAATACTGGAAAAGAAGGATGATCCAATCAGAACAAGATCAACATTCAGAAACTCTAAAGAATCCCTCACGGGACTGGTCTCTCTGATTGAACCAACAACAATTGATGAAGCGCTTCTGGACAATGACTGTATTCTGGCAATGCAGGAGGAATTGAATCAGTTCGCCAGAAATGACGTATGGGATCTGGTTCCCAAACCAAAAGGATTCAACGTCATTGGAACAAAGTGGGTGTTCAGAAACAAACTGAATGAGCAAGGAGAAGTCATCAAAAACAAAGCATGACTGGTAACACAAGGTTATAGTCAGCAAGAGGGGATAGACTATACAGAAACCTTTTCTCCAGTCACCAGGTTAGAATCTATCAGACTTTTAATAACATTTGTTGTAAACAATAGCATCACTCTGTATCAGATGGATGTCAAAAGTGAATTCCTAAATGGCTATATAGATGAAGAGGTATATGTGAACCAACCCCCTGGTTTTGAGAATTCCAAACACCCAGAATACATTTTCAAACTAAAGAAGTCACTCTATGGTCTGAAACAAGCTCCCAGAGCTTGATATGAAAGACTAAGTAACTTCTTATTAGAAAAGGAATTCACCAGAGGGAAAGTGGACACAACCTTGTTCTGTAAGACATTTAAGAATGACATTTTAGCATGTCAAATTTATGTTGATAACATCATCTTTGGATCCACTAAACCCTCTCTGGGAAGGGAGTTTGCTAAATACATGCAGGCAGAGTTTGAGATGAGCTTAATGGGGGAACTCAAATTCTTTCAAGGCATTCAGATAAACCAAACTCCAGAAGGAACTTACATTCATCAGAGCAAATATGTCAGAGAACTTCTGTAGAAATTTGATCTCTCAGAATGTAAGCCCTCAAAGACTCCAATGCACCCCACGTGCATTCTGGAAAAGGAGGAGGTAAGTAAAAAGGTAGAACAAAAGGTCTACAAAGAGTAGAATGCAAAATCACTTCTGAAAGTTTCCAGTTTCTGGGAGAAAATCTGATCTCATGGACTAGCAAGAGACAGTCCATAATAGAACTATCAACAGCAGAAGCTGAATACATACAAGCTGCTGGATGTAGCACGCAAATGTTCTGGATGAAAAGTCAACTTAAAGACTTCAACATAATTAAGAGTAACATTCCTATCTTCTGTGACAACACTTCTGTTATATGTCTCAGTAAGAATCCTATTTTGCATTCTAGGGCTAAACATATAGAAATAAAACATCATTTCATTAGGGATTATATTCAGAAAGGAACTCTTACCTTAAATTTATTGACACAAACCATCAATGGGCTGATATATTTACAAAACCTCTTTCTGAAGATAGATTCAACTTCATTCTGAAACATCTCAGCATGAAATTATGCGCAGAATAAAATGTTTTATTTACATATCTTAACCCTCAGAACTTTATTATCTTCTGTGAACAACTGATCAACCTGTCTTCAGAGTTTAGAAGTACAAATTGCATCAGAATCTATCCATCAAGATCTGAACGGTTAATTTCAAGGATAGAGGCGTGCAGTTCACATCATCAAACACTTGTCATCCTCTCACCAGCTACTTTCTGAGGCTGAATATGCGTTCAATTTCTAAAGGGTGCAAGGCGTTGATTGGATGCATTGAGACACTTGTCAATGGTAACCGTTCAGTATCTTTCTAAATCCCCTAATCTCAGGTGTCATTAATGCATATAATCATTACTAATTTTTTTCTCTTACTTGCTGTTTACATTTTCAAGAAACCTATTTAAACTCAAAAATTACTTTTTTCATTCATTCACTTTTACTCTCCTAAATATTTTTCTCTTGTTTCAAGTTCTTGCTTTCAAAAACCCTTTTCATCTTCCTCTAAAAACCGTGTGAACAATGGCATCATCAAGTCTCAAAAATCTCAGTGTTCATGAATCTTCATCAACTGAACAATATGAATAACCCTTTAGAATGCTTCTCACACCTGTTGACAACCTGGAAGTTCTCTCTGAAATGATTATTGATTTTGAGAGCTTGCAAGAAAATGGTTTCAACCTCTATGAAGACGTTACTGCACAGGGATGGACCAGGTATTTTGACCGTCTGTTGGGTCCAACGTTTCCCATTCTTGTCAAAGAATTCTGGATACATGCTTCCTCATCAAATCATCAGGTTACTTCTTATGTTATGGGGAAGAAAATTGTGATAACATAAGATCTTATTGCAAAGTTTCTTGGATACAATGGTGGTAGAGTCAAATGCATTGATATGGCTGAGAGATGCTCTGACCTAAAATCAATTGCAAAGGAAATCTTCACTTCTGGACAACCCTCCAGTAAAATCAGAGATTTGTAGGATCATCACAGAATCTGAGCCAGAATCATTCTGGGATGTATCCACCACAGGAAGCCTACAAGCTCTCCTGATTACATCAATATTGATCAGCAATTTCTGATCTATTTCATTGCTAAGAAGACAAAGGTAAATCTTCCACACTTGCTCTTCAACCATCTCAGAACAAGTGTGAAGGAAACTAGAGAAGACGAAAGGACTAAGAGGGATTGGATTCCCTTATGAAGACTGATATAAGATATTCTAACAGAGAACAGACTGATAGAACATCTGACGGAAGCTCGGGAAATAAGCACATTAGAAGGAACTATTGGGAAGCGCTTGAACGCTAAGAATCTAAAGAAAATGAAGATCATTGAGAATATCAAGAAGGAACCAACTGTTACTGCTCATGAGACCATTAATTCAAGAAGGATACCTCTGAAGGATTTTCCTTTATTTTCTGAGATAGACTCCAAGCCAGAAATAATAGTCAGATACCTTGAAGCTTGCAAGGCTGATGGGGCTGCTCCAGAAATCAACATTCAGGATCTGCACAAGGCTGCTCTAGAAGTTGCGTTAAAGAAATGAAAGAAGAGGAAAGCAGCAGGAGAAGGACCCTCTCAGAGGACACCTAAAGCTGCCAAAAAGAAAGGTAATCCATCTTCTGTTTCTGTTATAGAATCAATAACTGTTTCAACATCTGAAGCCATGCCTTCTTAACCAGAAAATTCATCACCCCAAACCTTTGAAGATTTTGAGATAGAGTTTGATCCATCTATAACTCTAGGTAATTTTTTGAATGAACCTCACTTCCCTACTCAAAATCCAAATCCTGAACATCATCAGCCAGAACTTGCCAAAGTTTTGTCTGACATTGAACTATTTGATCAAGATGTTTCCTCTCCTATACCAGAAAATTCAAACTCTCAACTCCTAGAAAAATCCAAACACTTAACAACCACCAGAAATTCCTCAACCAGAAATCCCACAAATTCCTCAACCAGAAATCCCACAAATTCCTCAACCAGAAATCCCACAATCTCCACAACCAGAAATTCCACATCCACAATCACCTCAACAAGAAATTCCACAACCAGAAAATACTCAATCACAATCTCCTCAACCAGAAGATCTGAATCCCAACTCACCATAACCAGAAACTGAACCTTCTAAAAATCCATCTTCTAATATTCCTGAATCAGAAACCCAACATGCTGCCACAAACCAATCTGAAGACTCTCCTTCAGACTCTGATACCACAATCCAAATTCCTGGAATAACAGAACCTCTTGCGGTTCGCATGCCTCTCACCATTCATGACATTCCAGAAATTCCTTCATCCCTTGAATCCAGACCACCAAACTCCCATAACAGACCAATTCTAATTCCTAACTCTCCCACTCCTTCACCCATTAAGCGTCCAGCTGACAACTTAAGACTTGTCATTGATCCAATTGTGCTGGAAAGACTAGCTTCCACCTTACACAAAACTGCCATTCCCAAACCTAAACCAACTGCAACCACATCAGATGTTGGTACAAGTTTGTTGATCTTTGAAGCATGCAAGTCAAGATATTTCTAATCATACTGCTTCTGATTATATGTGGGAAAGATTCAGAAAATGGGTCAGCACTAAAACTTTGAAGCTGAAGGAATTAAGTTATAAAAAGGCTCAGCAGAACTTCAGTGATAAGCTGAAGGCTTTCCAAGACCAAGTTCTGAGCCAACTGTTCAAGAAATATATCCTCTCGCTGGATAATGCTCCCTGGAAAGAGCATCATCCTTCAGAAGTAGCTGAACCAGAATCAGAAAGTCTCTCTCTTACTACTGCTCCAGAATACATGATTGTAGCAGAAGAAATGGTTCACTCAGAAGAGGCTGCAGAATGTTCTGAGCAACATCCAACCCCTGAAGAGACACCAGCTTCCTCCTTAGTCATGAAAAATCTGAAAGAGTTGAAGAAAGAGAATGATTTAATCCATGCAAGACTGGACTGAAGGGGTGAAAAACACAAGAAGGGGGGGTTGAATTGTAAAACTGAAATCTAAAGCAATTGACAAGATATTTTTATCCTGGTTCGTTTGATCTCAAACTACTCCAGTCCACCCGTCAAGGTGATTTCGCCTCTCTCCAACGAGGTCTTAATTCACTATATTCAACTGAATATTACAGACTGCTTTAACAACTGCTAAAGCCTTCTTGATTCAAACCACAACCCGGTTTGTCAAGGTAACACTTTCTTACAAAGAGATAAAACAATGTGTGTGGATGTTTTCTACAAAACTTTATCACAACTGTGATGTATACACAAATTGAAGCTTAGAAACTAGATTGCTAAACAGTAATGGAGTATCAGAGTATGTGGTTTAGCAAAACTGGTAGAACGAAGATTATGGTTCAGCTTTTGTGCGTGTAGAGATTTGGAGAGCATTAGCCATTATAATCTTCAAAGCCTTGTTTATATAGCACTTGAGATGATGAACGTTGAATGCAATATTCTTGATTCAATGCTAATAACAAGCTTTCCTTTTTGAGCAGATCTTGTCTGGAATGAGGCCGTTGGAATTAATTAGCTTTCAATGCACAGTACCGTTGCTTACTTAACGCAAGTTCTGGCTTGGCTCATTCTGATTCTGCTTCGCTGCTGATGAACTATTGTGTTTCTGTATCAGAGTGTTTGAGCGCAGTCTTGTTCATCAGGCTTCAGCATGTACGTGAGTTGATCATCTGATCTTGACGTTCTGATGTAGCAACTTCTGATGCTGGTGTCTGAAATCAAGTTCTGATGCTGAATAGACGTGATCTTGCTTATATCAATCAAAGTATCTGCAAGTCAGAACATAATAATTTTAGGCAGCAGATAGTTCATTCATGAAACTTATAAATACTATATCTTTTCACTTTGTTATCATCAAAACTTAAATATAGGGTAGTAGATTCAAACATTATTCTAACAATCTCCCCCTTTTTGATGATGACAAAAACTAGATATTTTAAATGAAAATAACGTGAAAAGGTATCTGGAATATGTATCAGAATAAGAAGTAAAAGAATAAGGAGTAAGGAAATACTCCCCCTGAGTTTATTACTTCTCTTTGATTATACGTGTTCTTCAGGATCAGATCTTTTTCTTTCTTTGAATATCAGATTATCAGAGTCTTTGACTTATCAGAGAGCAGAGCTTTAGAGCTTTTCTTGTCAGAGCTTTGCTTTGGATCAGAGTATCAGGACGATCAGAACTTCATATTGATCAGAGCAACATTGATCAGAGCTTCTAGTCTTTAGAGTATCCAGGAGCTTCCTTGTGCCTGTAGACTTTAAACAAAACAGAAAAAAACATTTCAAGTAATAGAGTTAGAATGTTTGAGAATTTCTGTCTAGTTAGCCGTTATTGATTTAAATATCATTCTTGTTCTCCCCCTTTTTGTCAGCAATCAAAAAGTGTTGGTGATGTGCTAAAACAATTAAGATCAGAAAAACTAATTATATTAGGATAGTTCAGAATCAGAGCAAGAAAGTATTACAAAACATAGTCAAAACAGTACATCAGAAAATGAAGAAAACATGAAAAAGGTCATGCATGAAAAAGATTTAAGGTTGAGGAGGCAAGCGTGTGAACAGGCGCTCCAGCATCGCTTGAATCTTTTCAGAAGTTTCATTTTTCTTATGAACCATGCTGACAACAGTGTCAATCTTGTTGTCCTGCACATCCATTCTTGCTTTCATCTTCTGATCGTTTTCATCCATCCGCTGCTGTAGACGCAAGTCATTCAGCCTTAGTTCTTCCAGAGTCTGCCTGTCCAAGGCAGCTTGAGAAGCATCAGAAGGAGGAGGCTTCTCAGAACTTTCAGCGACATCCTCTGCTTTATTTTCTTCAGCCTGAATGGTCTTGTCTTCTTCTGATGGTTGCACCTTTGCAGCTTGCTGTTTCTCAGACCAAGGTTCACTGTCCAGAGGGAGCACAACTTCCTGAGGCAGCTGACTTTCAACTTCCTTCAGCAGCTTGCTGAAGTTCTGTTGTGCCTGCTCATAGTTGATATCCTGCAACTTGAGGGCTTCAGCACGTACCCAAGATCTGAACTGTGACCAGAGCTGATCAGAAGCAGCTGGGTCAATTATCCCAGGACAGACTTGCTTCAAAGAAGTAATCCATTGCAGCACACCTGTTTCAAAATTCAAAATACCAGAGCCAACATCTGGTTGCTTTGGTTTTGGGATGGCAATTTTGTGTTTTAGATCAGCAAGACGGTCAAGACTGGTTAAGTCAATGAAAGTCCTGCTGGGGTTTTCAGCGGTTTTCTGAGAGGCTGTTTGTTTTGGAGGAGGGGTATCAGAGTCAGATATTTCGATTGGAGTGGGTGGTGTTTTGGGAGTTTTTGGAGGTGTCGATTCTAATGAGGATGGTAACTGGGGCATGAAAACAGTGGTTCCACATGGCAACTGCATTGCCAACGGTGATGGTTGAGGTGAGTGAGGGTCAGATTGATGAGGAGAAGGAGTTTCAGAGTGGTGAAACTCTGTTTGTGGTGAAGGAGGATTTATTTCTGGTTGGGGAGAGGGAGGTGGAATCTCTGATTGCTCAGGGATCAGAGGTTCTTCTGAGAGTGGTTGTTGTTGTGATTCTGGATGTGGAGGAGGAACATTTTGTGGTGCAGAGGCATGTTCACGCTCAATATCAGCCAGCACTTGGTCAAGTGCTGTTGTTGTTGAAATTGTTGGTTGTTTGGGAAGTTTGGTTCTGGGTCTTCTGAGTTTTAATGCCTCAGAAGGGTCTTCTTCTTGTATGGTTTCATCAATGGTAGGGATTGGAATTGATATTCTGTGGGAGGTTTGAGGAGGGATAGATGCTGGAATAGTAAAAGATTTTGAAATAGGGGCAGCAGATGAAATACCTCTTTTCTTTGGAGTCTGCTGAGATGATCCTTCTGATGGCGCTTTCCTCTTCTTTGTCTTCTTCAAAGTTACTTCTGGTTGGGGTTGATGCAGATCTCTGATGTTCAGCTTTGGATCTGTATCTTCTGCCTTGTACGCATCTGGGTACCTGAGAAACATCTCTGGTTTGGATTCCATTTCAGAAAATACCGGAAAATCACTCAGAGGCACTCTTCTGCTGGAGATATCAGCAGTTGAAGTAGCTTTGGGTTCCTTCTGAATATTTTCTATCAGCTTCATCTTTTTCAGATTCTTTGCGTTCAGAGGTTTCCCAATTGTTGGTTCAATAGTGCTCAGCTCCTGAGCTTCTATCAGATGTTCAATCAGCCTATTCTCTGTCAGAATATATGATATTAGCCTTCCAAACGGTATCCAGTCCCTCTTGGTTCTTTCTTCTTCTCTTGTTTCTTTCACACTGGTTTTGAGATGGTTGAACAGGAAGTGAGCCAGATTGATCTTTATCTTCTGATCAATAAAGTAGATCAGAAACTGCTGATCCACATTTATATAATCAGGAGAACTTGTTGGTTTCCTGTGGTTGAAGCATCCCAGAACAATCTTAGCCCATACTCTGCAATGATCCTTCAGATCCTTAATCTTGCTGCTGGGCATCCCAAGAGTGAAAATCCTGTTAGCTACCACACCTGTATCAGCACATCTTTCAGCCATGTCCACACAACGGACGCCACCACCACTTTGACCGATTAGCCTTGCAATGAGATCTTCAGAAATCACAATCTTCTTCCCCATGACAGAGGAGATGACTAGATGTTTTGAAACCTTGGCGTGAATCCAAAATTCCTTGACCAGTGCTGGGAATGTTGGTCCAACCAACCTATCGAAATACCTTTCCCACTTTTGAGCCCTAATTTCTTCAGTTAGGTCAAAACCATTCTCCTTCAAGCTTTCAAAGTCAATGATTAACTCAGAGAGCACTTCAAGGTTCTTCACCGGAGTGAGGAGAGTTCTGAGTGGCACTTGATATTGCTCAGAAGTTGCTTTCTTCTGAATACCTGCAGAAACGCTGCTGAAGGATGCCATTTTTCACACTAAAAAGGGTTTTGAGAATGAATTGAAGAAAAAGGTTTGCAAGGGATGAACTCAGAAATATGCAGAAAATGCTTGAGTGTTAATGAGAAAGCTTAAGGAATAAGAATGAGAGATTAATGTGCTTAAATAGAGTTTTCAAAATTATTTTGAAAAGATAAACGTTTTTAAGAGAGAGAAAAATCATGATTGCCATTTAAAAGCATGATTACTTTTCATTAAATGCTTGCTGATTTTGGGGGATTTAAGAAAGATACTTAAAAACGGTTACCAGACATGTGTCTCAATGCACCCAATCAGCGCTTTGCCTTCTCAGAAGCGTGCACGCGTTCTGCTTCAGAGATATGCTGATGATTGGATGACACTTGTTTGATGTAGTGATCAGCACGTCTGTCTTTGAGATTAGACTCTCAGATCTTTAGACTTGCATCTGATACAATCTGCATGTTCTATCTTTCTGAAAGGAGATTGATCAGAAGTTCACAGTAAAATAATTACATTCTGAAGATAAATATATGGAATTAAAACATTTTCATTCTGGGCATACTTTCATGCTGAGATGTTTCAGAATGAAATTAAACCTATCTTCTGAAAGGGGTTTAGTAAAGATATCAGCCCATTGATGGTCTGTATCTATAAATTTTAAGTTCAAAATACCTTTCTGAATATAGTCCCTAATGAAGTGATGCTTTATTTCTATATGCTTAGCCCTAGAATGTAAAATAGGATTCTTACTTAAGCAAATTGCAGAAGTATTATCACAAAGTATAGGAATGTTACTCTCAAAAATCTGGAAGTCTTCAAGCTGACTTTTCATCCAGAGCATTTGTGTGCTACATCCTGCTGCTGCTATGTACTCAGCTTCTGCTGTTGACAGAGCAATTGTTGATTGCCTTTTGCTGGACCAAGAGATCAGATTTTCTCCCAGAAACTGGCAGCTTCCAGAAGTACTTTTACGTTCCACTCTGTCTCCAGCAAAATCAGCATCACAGTAGCCTACTAAGCTGTAATCACTAGATTTTCTATAAAACAAACCCAGATTAGTAGTACCTTTCAGATACTTGAAAATTCGCTTAACAGCTGTTAAGTGAGATTCTCTAGGATCTGATTGGAATCTAGCACAGATACAAACACTGAATAATATGTCAGGTCTTGAAGCAGTCAGATAGAGGAGAGAACCAATCATACCTCTGTAGACTTTCTGTTCTACACTTTTGCTTACCTCTTCTCTTTCCAGAATGCACGTGGGATGCATTGGAATCTTTGATGGCTTACATTCTGAGAGGTCAAATTTCTTCAGAAGATCTCTAATGTATTTGCTCTGATGAATGTAAGTTCCTTCTGGAGTTTGATTGATCTGAATTCCTAGAAAGAATTTCAGTTCCCCCATGAGGCTCATCTCAAATTCTGCCTGCATACACTTAGCAAATTTTCTTCCAAGAGAAGGATTAGTAGAACCAAAAATGATATCATCAACATAAATTTGACAGACTAAGATGTCACTCTTAACTGTTTTACAGAATAGAGTAGTGTCCACTTTCCCTCTGGTGAATTCATTTTCAAGCAGAAAGTTACTTAGCCTTTCATACCAAGCTCTGGGAGCTTGTTTCAGACCATACAGTGACTTCTTTAGTTTGAAAACATGTTCTGGATGTTGTATTTTCAAAACCTGGGGGTTGGTGAACATAAACTTCTTCTTCTATATAACCATTTAAGAATGCACTTTTGACATCCATCTGATACAGAGTGATGCCTCTATTAACAGCAAATGAAATTAAAAGTCTGATAGATTCTAACCTGGCGGCTGGGGCAAAGGTTTCTGTATAGTCTATCCCCTCTTGTTGACTATAACCTTGTGCAACCAGTCGTGCCTTGTTTCTGATGACTTCACCTTGTTCATTTAGCTTGTTTCTGAACACCCATCTTGTTCCAATGACGTTGAATCCTTTTGGTCTGGGAACGAGATCCCATACGTCGTTTCTGGTGAATTGATTCAGCTCTTCTTGCATTTCCAGAATCCAGTCATTATCCAGAAGTGCTTCATCAATAGAAGAAGGTTCAATCAGAGACACAAGTCCCATAAGAGTTTCTTCAGAGTTTCTGAAGCTTGCTCTTGTTCTGATTGGATCTTCCTTTCTTCCTAGGATAGTCTCTTCTGGGTGATCCAAACTGCTTCTGGGTAATCTCTTCTGAGGTTGATCAGTAGCTGTTGTAGGATTTCTAGCAGTGCTCCTTTCAGACGTTGAAGGAATGTCTGTGTTGAGAGCTTTTGATGACTTGTCTTCAGAACCTGCAAATTCAATTTCTATACCTGCAAAAATTTCATTCTGCTTTGACTTTTCAGAGTCAAGCTTATCATCAAAACGAACACTGATTTATTCTTCCACAATCTGTGTTTCTGTATTGTATACTCTGTACCCTCTTGAGCGTTCAGAGTATCCTAACATAATACACTTCTGTGCCTTAGAGTCAAACTTGTTCAAATAATTCTTTGTATTTAATATAAAGCAAGTACATCCAAATGGATGAAAATATGAAATGTTGGGCTTTCTGTTCTTCCACAATTCATATGGAGTCTTTTCCAGAATAGGTCTTATTGAGATTCTATTCTGAATGTAACACGCTGTGTTTATTGCCTCTGCCCAGAAAGTCTTAGCAACATTTGTCTCATTGATCATGGTTCTGGCCATTTCTTGCAATGTTTTGTTCTTTCGTTCTACAACTCCATTTTGTTGGGGAGTTCTAGGACAAGAGAAATCATGCAGAATGCCTCTGTCATTAAAGAATGACTCAAAATCTTTATTTTCAAATTCTCCACCATGATCACTTCTGACTTTAACGATTCTAAGATCTTTTTCATTCTGAACTTGGTTACAGAAGGTAACAAACACAGAGTGTGACTCGTCCTTGTGTCTTAAGAACTTTACCCATGTCCATCTGCTATAGTCATCTACGATTACTAACCCATACTTCTTACCACTGACTGAAGCAGTTTTAACTGGTCCAAATAAGTCAATGTGCAGAAGTTCTAATGGCTTAGAGGTAGAAACAACATTTTTGGATTTAAAAGAGGGTTTTGCAAATTTGCCTTTCTAACATGCTTCACACAGAGCATCTGAATTGAACTTCAAATTAGGAAGTCCTCTGACCAGATTGAGTTTGTTAATCTGAGATATTCTTCTCATACTAACATGCCCCAATCTTCTGTTCCAGATCCACTGCTCGTTGTTAACAGACAGAAGACATTTTACATTCTGACTCTTTAGTTCAGAAAGTTTGATTTTGTAAATGTTGTTTTTCCTCTTACCATTAAACAGGATAGTCCCATCTTTCTGACTAACAGCTTTACATGATTTTTGATTAAAGATTATATCATAACCGTTATCACTTAATTGACTTATGGATAACAGATTATGCATCAATCCATCTACTAGCAGAACATTATTAATAGAGGGAAGATTTCCATTACCTACAGTTCCAGAGCCAATTATCTTTCCCCTCTGATTGCCTCCAAAGCCAACGTGGCCTCCAGGCTTAAGTTCCAGGCTTTGGAACATATGCCTTCTTCCCGTCATGTGTCGTGAGCAGCCAGAGTCCAGGTACCATGACTGGTGTTTCTGACTTGCTGCTAAAGATATCTGCAACATGTATTATTTTGTCCTTAGGTACCCAGATTTTCTTGGGTCCTGACTTGTTAGTTTTACCAAAACTCTGGTTGAATTTTGGTTTCACAGAGTGCTTACTGCTAGTATATTTGATATCATGTGTGTGACCATACACAGTGTGAATTTAAAGGAGTGTGTTTAATGGTTAAGTCCATGACATTCTTTGGTGTAGGAACCTTACCTTGGTATCCTATTCCTTTCCTGCCGTTTCTGCTAACCCCATAGATCATTGAAGCCATTCTGCTTCTATCTATGCTTTTAGCTAGGAACTTCTAGAAACTATGATCATACTCCTTGATGATCTCATCAGCGTTGCTGGGAGTTTCAGAAATTGGTTTCTTCTGAGAGTTTTGTAAAGTGTTTTCTAATTTTGAAATCTTATCTCTCAGCTCAGAATTTTCCAATTTGAGACTCTCAGACTTATTAGAGTCAGATTCAAGATTCCTTTTCAGGTCTCTGAGTTTAGCTCTAATCTGCTGATAACGTTCCAGAATCTCATTAAGGCTTTCAGCAAGTTCAGCCTTTGTAAAGTTAACAGCGAAGTTAGGAAATACCTCTTCTGTGTCTGATTCTGAGTCTGATTCAGAGGCTTCACTATCTTCTGAAATGTTTGCCATGAGAGCTATGTTTGCCCTTTCATCATCTGATTCTGAGTCAGCTTCAGACGAGTCAGAGTCATCCCATGTAGCCATGAGACTTTTCTTCTTCTCTCTTCCAAACTTCTTTTTGGGCTTTTCCCTCTGAAGCTTTGGGCAGTCACTCTTGTAGTGTCCTTGCTCATTGCACTCGTAGCAGATGATGTCTTTGGTGTTTGGCTTCTTGCTACTGGAGGAGCCTTCAGATCTTCTGTATCCAGAGGAAGAATCTGTCCTTCTGTATCTGGAAGAAGACCCGTTCTGATCAGATCTTCTGGGATTCCTGAACTTCCTTTGTCTTTGCTTCCACAGTTGATTTACTCTTCTGGAGAGAAGGGAAAGTTCGTCTTCTTCTGATGAGGATCCATCAGATGTTTCTTCAACTGCCTGCAAAACTTTAGACTCAAATTTTTTGTTAGATTTTAATGCTAAAGGCTTACCTTGCTTCTGAGGCTCATCAGCTTCTAGCTCTATCTCATGACTTCTGAGGGAGCTTATAAGTTCCTCCAGAGTGATTTTGTTGAGATCTTTAGCTAGCTTCAGAGCAGTAACCATAGGCCTCCACTGCTTGGGTAAACTTCTGATTATTTTCTTGACATGGTCAGCAGTAGAGTATCCTTTGTCCAGAACTTTGAGACCAGCTACCAGAATCTGGAATCTAGAGAACATAGTTTCAATGGATTCAGATTCTTCCATTTTGAACGCCTCATACTTCTGAATGAGCGCCAGAGCTTTTGTTTCTTTGACCTGAACGTTACCCTCGTGCGTCATTCTGAGAGAATCAAAGATATTTTTTGCTGTGTCTCTGTTGGAGATCTTTTCATACTCAGTATAGGAGATGGCACTGAGGAGGATGGTTCTGGCCTTGTGGTGATTCTTGAAGTCACGCTTTTGTTGATCAGTCATTGATTTTCTATCAATCTTCTGACCACTTGCATTCACAGGGTGCGTGTATCCATCTATCACCATATCCCACAGATCAGCATCATGTGCTAGAAAGAAGCTTTCAATTCTGTCTTTCCAGTAATCAAAGTTTTCTCCATCAAAAACTGGAGGTTTGCCACTGAATCTGTCTCTGTCCTCATTGTTGTCATTGCTGATGTGAGAATTGTTTCCTGCCATTGTGTTTTTCTGACGCTGGATCTTGTACTGACACGGTTAAGTGTTTTAGCTCAGAACCAGGCGCTCTGATGCCAATTGAAGGGGTGAAAAACACAAGAAGGGGGGGTTGAATTGTAAAACTGAAATCTAAAGCAATTGACAAGATATTTTTATCCTGGTTCGTTTGATCTCAAACTACTCCAGTCCACCCGTCAAGGTGATTTCGCCTCTCTCCAACGAGGTCTTAATTCACTATATTCAACTGAATATTACAGACTGCTTTAACAACTGCTAAAGCCTTCTTGATTCAAACCACAACCCGGTTTGTCAAGGTAACACTTTCTTACAAAGAGATAAAACAATGTGTGTGGATGTTTTCTACAAAACTTTATCACAACTGTGATGTATACACAAATTGAAGCTTAGAAACTAGATTGCTAAACAGTAATGGAGTATCAGAGTATGTGGTTTAGCAAAACTGGTAGAACGAAGATTATGGTTCAGCTTTTGTGCGTGTAGAGATTTGGAGAGCATTAGCCATTATAATCTTCAAAGCCTTGTTTATATAGCACTTGAGATGATGAACATTGAATGCAATATTCTTGATTCAATGCTAATAACAAGCTTTCCTTTTTGAGCAGATCTTGTCTGGAATGAGGCCGTTGGAATTAATTAGCTTTCAATGCACAGTACCGTTGCTTACTTAACGCAAGTTCTGGCTTGGCTCATTCTGATTCTGCTTCGCTGCTGATGAACTATTGTGTTTCTGTATCAGAGTGTTTGAGCGCAGTCTTGTTCATCAGGCTTCAGCATGTACGTGAGTTGATCATCTGATCTTGACGTTCTGATGTAGCAACTTCTGATGCTGGTGTCTGAAATCAAGTTCTGATGCTGAATAGACGTGATCTTGCTTATATCAATCAGAGTATCTGCAAGTCAGAACATAATAATTTTAGGCAGCAGATAGTTCATTCATGAAACTTATAAATACTATATCTTTTCACTTTGTTATCATCAAAACTTAAATATAGGGTAGTAGATTCAAACATTGTTCTAACATGGACAAGCAAGAGGATACGAACAAAGAGATTAAAAGTATTATGGGCAAGGAAGAAGATTCAAATACTCAGATCAAGAGCTTGTTGGAAGTGTTGTTCACACGTCTTCCCCCTCCTTCTTAGATTTTCTTTTAAAATTATTTATCTGTAACTTTTATCTTTACCTCTTTGCTTCTGAAACTTGTCATTGCATTATAATTTAAATATAATTCATCTATTTTGGCTCTGATTATATTTCCCTTTTGATACGTGACAAAAAAGGGGGAGAAAGTAAGATATTTTCAATAATGGTTTACCGAGACAAAAGTCTCAAACATTTTGAATTATTTAACCTTTACTTTCTGAAAAGTTGAACAGGAACAAATTCTGATAGGAGATGCAGCTAAAACTCTAATGAGAAGTAACTTCAGGGAAGTAATCAACTCAGGGGGAGTTTCTCTTAGACCTTTTGTTCTTTATTTTTCATTGAAAATTCTAGTTTTTGTCATCATCAAAAAGGGGGAGATTGTTAGAACATAGTTTGATTCTACAACCCTTAGTTAGAGTTTTGATCATAACAAATACAAAGAACAAATATGCACCTTAAAAATTATGTTATTGTGTATAGAGAAGTTCTGACCAAAGCAGCATCAGAAGTTAAGCTATAGAAGCTACACGCTGAAGCAATCAGAATTTGCGCTGAAGTTTGATGACCAGAACCTGCGCTTAAGTGAAGTAAACTCTGATTCTAAACAAGATCATAATAATCTAAGTCATCAATGTTCTGAAGCATTTGTAGCAGGCAAGGATGTAAGATTCTGAAGCGTTACTACTCATTCAAGACAACATCAATTACAACGGCTTCATTCAAACATGATCTTCTCCAAATGGAAACTGAGTTAATGACATATATCACGCTTAATGTTCAACAGGAATCCATTGCCTATATAAACAAGCTCAACGATCAAATCATTCATGATTTGCCAATACAACCTCACGAGAATTCAAAAAACATTGCAAGCTTACTCATCTATTCCACGCTCTAAATTTGTGTAAAATATCACAGTTGTGATAACTGTTTTTGTAACGAAAAACATCTGTACACACATTCTTGTTTATTTTTTTAAGACAGTGTTCCTTGAGATTAACCGGATTGTGGTTGTACTCAAGAAGACTTTAACAGTTGTTAAAATAGTGATTGTAATCCTTTTGAGATTAGTGGATTAAGACCTCGTTGGAGAGAGGCGAAATCACCTTGACGGATAGACTGGAGTAGTTTGAGATCAAACGAACTAGGATAAAAATACTGTGTCATTGCGTATTTGATTTCAAGTTTTCAATTCAACCCCCTTCTTGTGTTTTTCACTTCTTCAATGTGTTGCAAGGCTTGCGACGTTGGCATGTTGAGTTTGGTATATTGCTTATTGGATGTATCCAGCTTACGTTGATTACCCTGTCATTATTGGCGAGGTTCTTGTTGGGCTCGTGACGTAGCAGCAATTTAGAAAGGTATACTCTCCACCAAGCCAACTTCTTGTCTCATCAGGGGCTGATTAAAGACTTGATCCCCAGCCTCGACTGCTTGTTTCATACGGTTGCATCTGTCTTGATGAAGCTTACTGATGAGAATCCTCAACTCTTCTTGTCCCCGAGCTAAATTTTGGATAAGATTCATCTGACTATTCATCTGGATTCTCATCCTTTCCATCTTAGCTTGCAGTTGTTCCAACTGGTCATCCTTGTAGTCGTCAGGATTTTTCTTTGTCAATCTCCCAGCGAGGAGTGCTTTCAATTCTTCCTGCCCCTTGGATAGGTTTAGGAATATTTCCTTGAACTGAGCATCTTAAGTTTGGAGACCTCTGTCATTCTGTTTGAGAGCCATTTTCCTTGCTGAAATAAAAAGCGAGAAAATGAGAAAGTTGTACTAGAAGACCTGTTATCTAATGACATGCATGCATTGTTTTTAAGGATCTCATGGGGTAAAGACAAGAAAATGTTAGAACCCGACTGCAGATTTGGTTAAAGAACTTCGTATCGTTGAATGTCCTTCTACGAGAATCAAGCTCACCATGTCAAGTGGTTCATAGCCTCCGACTCAAGTTGTTGCGTTTTGACGACATTAGCTAGAGGAAAATAAATCCCCTTGCCTCTTGCTAGACGTCTGGTTCATCATAACTTGCATCAGATGACCTTTGAGATCCTTGAAATGGTTAAGGAAATGCTATGGCATGATGTTATGATGTGTATGCTATGCACCAAGAAAAAGTGTAAAGTGATGAAGACAAGTGAGTCTTGCAAGAAGTCCAGGTTATTTGATAATGACTACAAACAAGTCCTGCAAGGAACTCACATCGTTAGATAATGAATACAAACAAAACCCTGCAAGGAGTTCAAGTTGTTAGATAGTGAAAGCAAATAAGTCACACAAGTAGCCTTAGGTTCAAGCTTGCATGGAGTTTGTAGGTAAGTACCCTCTTGAAGTTTCAGTTTGCTCAACCTGTCCTAGTAATAGTAACCGGATTCTAGGGAATCTCAATATCATTAACCTTTCCGTCAGGCATTGTTTCAGCTCAAGCACTGAAGTATTGCAGCCAAAATATCCCGAAAGTCCAGTCTCAATGAGTGTAGTATCGAGTATCAACCAGTCTTCAGTCGGAACCAAAGTCGGCTATGTCACTACTTTCTAATGGCTAGGATGAGTCAATTAAAGGTTCTAAAGGTCAGTTAGCGATTAGTGACACTATAAGGAAGCCTAATGTTATCCCTGACTTACTCAAGGAACATTAGTATAATCCAGAGTATCGCACAAATGTAGCCACCACTTCGTCTGTATCGGTCTACGCCGTATAGCCTCTATGATTTTTTGCTACTTACCTAATAAGGTGCCTCAGATCCGGATGTAGGATCTTTAACAATAACCCAAGCAACCCTTTAAAAATAAAGCATACAAAACACATAATGAAATCAATTTAAAATGAACTAAGTTCTAAGGTAACCCCATTTTTTTATAAATCCCTAATAGAGTCGCCAGTTTTGTAATACGGTGGAAGAACCGACTATTGTACTGGTTTTGCGTTTGTATTTTCAAATTTTGTGGTAAGCAAGAGTCGCCGCCGACTTTTATTTTATCCAACCTAAGGAAAGGGTGAAAAGAACAGAAAAAGACCTTTCGAGAGTTTTCTGAGTAAGGGGGGTAGACTATGGAAATGGAAGATGTTAGCACCCTTTCCATCCGTAGTTATCTACGGGCTCTTAGATGCTTAGCTCATTTGAAAAACCTGGTGCTTTATGTGTTTGAAAAAGTATTTTTTTGAAATGCCAATAGTCAGGCAGTTGCTTTAGGATAAATCTTGTATCATTCCTCAAGAGTGTTGATAAAGCGTTTGAAAATATTTTTGAAAGTGTTTTGTTTATGTGCAAAAGATTGGTTTTTTGGGAAAGCATCTAACAGCTATCTACTTTTACTCGAAAGAATTATTCTTTTCTTCTTTTCCTTTAGACAGTGCTATCCTACTATTAGTGAGTAGGTATCCCTAGTCGTTGGATGTTTGAGGGACATTCGAAAGGACATTTATAGTCACAAAGGCAACTAGGCGAGAAATCTTAGTAACTACCCTAGAGTTTTAAGATCATTTTTACCGAGGCAACATTGAGAGGGTCATCGAGGGACTTATGATCTTTAAACTGGAGGGTCGCCACTAAAATCTCTCACGTTTAGAGAGTTGTGACTGTTTTCCGAAGGCAACCGAAGTGGAAATACCTTAGAGGTGCGCATGTGTGAGTGTGTTGTGTTCAGTTATTTTTTTCTTGTGTTAAGTTTGCTAGCGTTTCGTTTTTAATTCTTGTCATGCAATCCTATTACCATACATCTAAACAGTTAATATATGTACGGGAATTAAAGGTGCGGAAATTAAAACCTAGCTATTACAAGGCTTCGGGGAGGGGGGATTTACAAATCTAAAATTGGGAAAAACAGTAAAGTAAAGTCCTAATTTAAGTCTATTACACCCAATGAACAGATACAGTAATATGAACATAATAGTAATGCCAAAATAATAAAACGCGCAAATTAGAAAAGACGTCTAAAACCCTTAAATGTTTCAAAGAAATCTTTTTGTCGTTCTGTTTTGTTTTATGAAAAGAATTGAATTCAAATAAATCCTAAGTCTATTGATTTTAAAATTAAGAAAATGGTTTAAATAAATATTAATTAATTTACAGAATTAGTTTAATTAAGAAAAATGCTAACTGTAGCGGTAGAAATGTTCAAGACTAAGCCATTGAATTGACTAGACTTTATACAAATCAAAATAAAAATCACCACCGCGCTTTATTGTTTCCAAAGGAATGGGAAAAGAGCGAATAACCCAAAAAGAGGGGGAAAGATTCAAGGTAAGGGGGTTGGTTATGAAAAGGGAATGTATTAGCACCCTAAACATCTACAGTACTCCGCAGAAGCCTCTTTGTAAAAATCTGTATATTTTGGCTATAAAAACTGTTATATAAAATGGATGGTGGAGGTGAGAAAAGAAATATATATTTAATGATTTTTGCACCCGCCGTGGTTCCTAACCTTTAGTGCCTACGTACCACCTTTCCTGCAATAGGGGATACGGGTACACATAGTTCCTCTTTCAAAAATTTAAAACCCAAATGTATTGGTTAATTTTATAAGATAAAACATCATCGTCATTGTCCGTGTGGAAAACCTACCTACTACCCACAATCATGAGAAAGGAGAATTTGCATTATCTCAAAGTGGAGGATATGGCTTGGATTTTAAAATCAACAATGCCTCACTCAACATCCAAGTGGAAAATATATCTCTTCACTACATATTGTAGAAGTATAGTTTTTTGCATCACTACAAGGATTGACAAGAGTTTAATCTTTTAAGAAAAGTTTTAAAGATAAAAATCCAAAGTGGAAAAATGGTTTGAAATGAGATTGATTAACTTTTAGTCTTCTCACAAAAAAATGTCAAGGTATTATTAAGTTGATTGGAGTTTATTTATGAAAATGTTTTGAAAATGCATGGACATAAGTCCAAGTTTATTATGAAAATGGTTCAAGTTCAAAAACTAGAAGAGTTTTCAAAAAGGGAAAGAAGATTTTTGAAATTAAAGAAGATGGGAGGAGAAGAAGAGACTATCCTAAAGCATAAGGTAAAAGCTGGGGATAAGAACCATCTAACCAACAAGAAGCCAATACTTGACATTATGAGCCAAGATAGAGTTCCCATTCTTTGGATTGAAACCAAGCAAGCAAAGATACTAGACCTCTTGAGAGAACCAAACTTCAAGTGCATTAAGTCTTTAAAAAAATTGGGCAGAGTAACGACTGTGTACGGGTGAATTCCATATTACAAACAAAGGGTGTAATCACAATAACATGCATACAAAACAAACAAACAACCCAATGTCTTGAGGTAAACCTCAAGAGCTCCAGACAAAAAATAATCAGATAAGATCACAAGGTTTCCAAGATAGGCCAAGGTTTCTAATCCTAAGTCCAAGAAAAGTCTCCTGCTCCATAATGCCAAGGATAGTAGCCAAATAGTCCAAGTACCATTAAAGATTTTTTAGGGTTTATGTTGATTATTAAGTATCTTAAGAAAGGAAAAGAAAAGCTCAAGTGAGAAAAGTAAAAAATGGCAAGAAAATAAATGCTCAAATGATCAAAGATGAAAATGGCATGAAATGTAAATGCTAAAAGTAAATAGTACATAAAGCATAAAAAAGAATGAAAGAATAAGGTAAAACAAGTCAATAAGTAGTGGTTAGTTGGATGACCATCTTGAAACTTGCATTTGGAACTCATTAGAGGATTGGTAGAACCAAATCCTCCACACAACAAGTTGCATTTGCTTTTTGTCAAGTATATCATCCATTTAGAATTCTCATAAGTACCATTTAATGATCAACGATGTTTAAGTGATCCGCGTTGACCAAAGGTGTTGTAGATCCATTAGAGGATTGGTAGAACCAAAGCCTCCACACAATGAATCTCAAGGTTATTGGATCAAAGAGATCAAATTAACATACTTGGGCTTGCAATCATAAGTTTGGGACACGAATGATCATTTATTCGAATCGGGACAAAATTTAGCGCTATGTTAAGCAATCGTAAGTGGACTTATATAGAAGTCGCACCTATTTTGAGGCCGGTCAATAGCAATTTATGCACCATTTTTTTTGAGACATGATATAGAGATCATGCTCCAATAACACCTAGTGCAATAAGAAGGGGATGAGATGAAGAGGGATAGGGAAAAAATATACAAACCACATTTGAATTAAATTTTAATCAAACTATTATTAAAATCATTCATCCATTTTTGTGGAGTTAAACTCAAAACCATGGATCCAATGATGTTAATAAAGTTTATGATCCAAAATATAACCCAAGATCAACCAGAAAATAGTCACAAAATAATATCACATTTTAATATATACAAAAGGGTTGAAAAATATGTTTAAAAATAGAAAATAAAGATAAAAATACCAACTATGTTCAAATTAATCAAAAAAATAAAAAAGTAAGACCATAAAAAAATCATAAATGGATCCAAATATTTTTATAAAATATTTGGTAATTTTTAAAAGTCAGAAACTATTTTTAAACTATTTAAAATTGCTCAAACAAATAGAAAATAGGTCAAAAATAGTAAACCTTAATATAAAATTCCATAAAATTTTCAGAAAGTCAAAAATATGCAAAATAATATTTATGAATTTTTTCTGAATTAAAAAATGTCAGAAAGTATTTTTTAAGTAATTAAAAGAAAGTAAATGATTCAAAAAATACAAAAAAATATCAAATATCAAAATAATAATATGAAAAAAAAGTCATGAGATCAGAAATAATTCAAAGTATTTTTGTGAATTTTTTTCATAATTTTTGGATAAAAAATAAAAGAGTTATGAATATTTGAAAATTTAATAAATAAAAAATATAAAATCAGAAAATAAAATAAAACCAAAAAAATGTGGACCATCAGATCATAGTCAAAACGCGTTAGTAAGATGATCTAGTGGACCAAACGTGTTGTGCTTGATATGGACCTTAGTGAGATACGTATAGGATCAGAAAAAGGGCAACCAATGAAATTAAAACGTTCGACACACTATCAATGGCTGAGACGAGACATGTCATCATCTTCAACCTCCAGACACCCTGCAATGGGGATCTTGTGAGATCCTTCAAATGGAAAAAGTAGGATACCAGACTAGTATCATTGAACTCGTCCCTTCAAGACGATTCTAACACCACCATCGCGCCAAATTTATATAAGGTATGGAGAGAGATATGAATCAAAAACCCAGAAAATAGCGAGCACCTTCAGTTTGAGATTTCTCTCTCCATTCTCAATAGATTTAAAAATTGTAAGCATCATTAGAATCAGGAGAAGGAGTAGAATAGATTAGTGCTTGATTTGGATCCAAATGGTGGAGAATTCTACCTTTTCAAAGTTCAAGGAAGAAGCTCTGAAATTGGACTTCTGTAGCTTGAATTATGGCTCATTTTGATTGGTTTAAGTGCTGGGGAGTTTGTATGATGCTTAAGGATGATGAATGCGCAAAGAATTTTGGAAAAGGGAGCTTAAATATCAGAAATTGAATTCAAAACAGATGGGTTCGTGTGAGGTTTTGGCAGGGGGTTTTTTGGGTCTCAAAGCTTGAAGAAATGAATGGGGGATGACCCTCTATTTATAGGGAAGTGAATGGGAATGAAAATTGGAAGAAATAAGGAAGTTTGGAGGGAAATTGAATGAAGGTCGAGCACGAGTGAAGTGTGACTTCATTTCCAACAAAACTCAACCAAATCTTGCGTTTTGGGGTGCTAATCACTTCTGGAAAGTTTTCTAATCAAGTTTAAATTAAAAACATGCATAAATATTGTGTTTAGAAGTCACATTATGGATTTCAAAATTCTAACTTTGTGGAAAATTCAGTTTCAACTTGCCAAATTCAAATCCATGGCATTTCCAACTCAAGCGGTCTTAGGGCATGATTCTTGATGCTTTAGAAAGATGAGGTTACAATCTTTGCAATGTAAAAATAATGGAATCAAATGGATTCTTGAGATGAAAGTTGCATTGAGTCAAAGTTGAAGAAAAAGGGTTGACTTTCCATACTTAGAAATATTTCAAGTTCTTCTTCAAAACTGACCTATAATCGTTTGCATCCAAACATGTCCTTCCACTTGAAATTTTTTCTTGACCAAAAAAGATGGAATGAAGTAGATATCTTGAATGACATTTTGAAACTTGAACCACCCAAAATATCCAAAAATTGAGCAAGTTATGACTTGTTGAAGTTGGCCAAAAATTATGAAATGACCTATAATCTTTTGTATATTTAAGGTAACCTCCATACATTTTCCCACTTTTCACATAAAATAAGTCATAAATTTCACATCTTCAAGATCATTATGGAAAAAGAATAGGCTCAAGGTGATAAAAATTGACCAAGTTATGATCATTTGAAGTCACACATGGAAAATTGGGGATTCATCTGAATGACTTGTAATCTTTCTTCTTCACAAAGTTTCTTCCACGTGAAAAATCCTTGGAACTTTTGAAGTGATTTGTTGATGACCCTTTAAAGAGAAGGATGTCTTTGGAATCATTCAAAAATACAAAAATATGAGCAAGATATACTCCTTTGAAGTTCAAAACCCTGGCTTCTAGATCAAGAAAATGCCTTGAGGAACTTTGACAAGTTTGAACAAACTTCTTGTACCAATATTCTTGCTTTGTGAATAGAAGTTGTTGAGGATGATAATGAGGACTCATAGCCACCAAAACCACTTCCATATCTTGAAATTTTATAGAACTATGCCCTTGTGACCAATATGAACAAGGCCTTGTCCGAACATAACAGCTTCTCCAATCAACCCCTTGTACTTTTGAGTCAAATCTAATAACCTTGAAATGTGATGAACCAAAACAAGCTTGTCATGCCATTCTCTCCAAAACCACTCCAATGGTGAGGTTTTAACTTCTCAAGCTTTTATTGGCTAGGGCGTGGAAATAAACTCATGAATCCATGGAGTAATTTGTTAAATTTCATTGCCCTTCACCTACATGGATAACAAGCAAGACAAACCAACATTGCCCTTTATAAGTTAAATGAAGAAAACAAAACAATATTAATGATCACAAAAGGAACATAAGTCAAGGTGCTTGGTAATTCCTCAAAAGGAGCAAAGCTCAAAGTAGGGAGGGGAACCAAGAATCCTAGTGTGATCTTGTTGTGAGTGAATCAA
Organism: Vicia faba; assembly: GCA_948472305.1. Lineage (NCBI taxonomy): Eukaryota > Viridiplantae > Streptophyta > Magnoliopsida > Fabales > Fabaceae > Vicia > Vicia faba. The sequence goes on from OX451739.1 coordinate 1,046,563,657, forward strand.
CATGGTATGATGAAGGGATCTTAGGGGCAAAAAATAGGGTACAACAGCTGCCCTTATTTAAGTTTCTTTTATCCGGAGATACGAAGGTTAAAAATCTTTGTATCGACGCGATCGAAGATACTTAAATATAAAACAAACCCTATTTTTGGCCCTAAGATGCCATGCAAATGCTTATTATCATGATGCATACGAACACGACCAAAGAGACGCGAAAATAACACTGGGGACGCAACAATATAAAGAAACAAGGGAGAAACCCCACCAGGAAAATAAATCACTGGTGGATCAAAAGACCTGAATCAAAGAGGATGGTAGAATGGTCAAAGGACACACCAACTTCTACCGAAGTTGAAGCTACCGACGTTTACTGAAGCTAGAGAGAAAGATAAAAAAAAACATCGACATTCACTGCTGATGGCCTACCAAATTTCACGTAAGGTAGAAAGAGAATATATCATATCACTGCCGTCCATTGACGATGAACTATCAACGTTCACTGAAGATAGAAAAAAGATAACAAACATCGATGTTCACTGCCGATGGTCTACCAACTTTCACTGAAGGTAGAAAGAGAATATCATGGCACCGTCGTTCACTGATGATGAACTACCAACGTTCACTAAGGGTAGCAAAAAGATAACAAACATCGACATTCATTGTCGATGGTCTACCAACTTTCACTGAAGGTAGAAAGATAATATATCATATCACCGCCATTCATTGACGATGAACTATCAGCATTCGCTAAAGATAGCAAAAAGATAACAAACATCGATGTTCACTGCCGATGGTCCACCAACTTTTACTGAAGGTAGAAAGAGAATATCACGGCACCGCCATTCACTGGCGATGAACTACCAATGTTCACTGAGGGTAGCAAAAAGATAATAAACATTGACGTTCACTGTCGATGGTCTACCAACTTTTACTGAAGGTAGAAAGAGAATATATCATATCACCGCCGTTCACTAACGATGAACTATCAACGTTCACTGAAGATAGCAAAAAGGTAAAAAGATTCCCCAAGATTCTGGTGTTTCGCCTAGAACGGGTCTCAACTTCTTCTTTAACCGAGGCACTCCGTCTGGAAAGGATAATACATAAGTTGTCTCAAATAAAGAGAACTTGCTATTTGCGGTCACGGAGGATTGTAAAAGGAAATGACTTTTTTTGGGTAAGAGGTATGACTTCCTGGGGAGATTCCATGATATTCTCGCTAAGGGGATAAAGTCTTCTTGTGCAAACTAAATGCACCAACCAAAGCTTGGAGTTTTTTCAGAATTCCAAAGTAAATAATATTGTCAGGGGACCACAGATCCAAACCAGAAATAAACTGGAATGAAACAGTCAACCAGAATACATTCTTTGAGAAATAAACTCAAAAGGGAAAACAAGATCCGTCCAAACAAGGAACTGTACCGGAAGGTTTAAAGCAAAAATCTTATATGAGGGACAACTCAGTAAAGAAATTGAAAGAGTGCGCGGTTTCTGCTTAAGACCGACGCTCTAATGAAAAGAGGGTAACTTATCTCTTCAAAACAGGGTAATATGCCAACAAAAATATTAACAAATTTCAATGAACAATGATTTGTCAATTTTAGCTATACATGATGCATGTATGAATGTATGAGTGTTATCGTGTGCATGCTGACAAAACAGATACACAACATGGGGAACAACCAGGCAAAACTACCTCGGGCACTAACAACACTCGGCTAAGCTTCAACCAAGATGATCATTCGAATAAAGGTAAATTCCAACTGCGGAAACCAAACCTACTGCCTGCTTTTAACTTTACCGAGGAGAAACATAATTCGGAGGTGGACAAATCAAACAGATACTGGGGTAGAACATCCTTCTTCAGGCTTCATCGGGAAAACCAGTGTTTTTGTTTTTTTAAAGTAACATGCCTACTGGAGATTGCAAGACCAGTCTCAAATAAAGCAGACTGACACCGAAACAATCAAACTTCACTGGGGAATTCAGACCCACTTCGCTGGAGAAAAACACGGATTGAAACTTCACATTATGAAAACTCAGAAAAGAGGAGAAACGAATCCAAACTTGACCGAGGATACCGGAACCATAAATCAAATACGGAGCAAACAACCCGAGTAGCCCTTCTCGGGGGGAACAAAAACTTATCAAATCAACTGGAGTTTGTCTATTCCTAGGATCACCATTTTTGTTGTCATTGTTTCATCACAAATCTCAAAGTAAAAGTAAATTGTAAAATCTCTTTTTTTTTAAAAATCAATTTTGTTATTTAATCTCTTTGCTTTGAAAATTATGATTAGTAATAAACGGAGTCTTTGCAAACTAAATAAAATAAATACAAAGAATTGAGTAAAAGCTCGAATTTCATTAATATAATGGTAGTCTGTGAATGGCGAGACTCCATAGATGATTACAAAGTTTGGGAAATGGTAATACATAATGGAAAAGATACATTGAGATACAATGACCATTATCCCCCCTAACAACTTTTGAAATCCTGAGCAGCAGCTTTTGTTTAAATATGGTGAGGATCCGAGAAGATTGTTGCTTCAACGATCAAGTCTTGTCTGACGTAGTTACTTGCCAAAAAAATCCCTAACTTTTGCCTAAGTTGTCCTTGCGGGTTTTCTACTTAGCGGTAAATTTATTCTGTTTTTGTCTCTAATTTTTTTCCTAGATCGCCCTTTCGGGTTTTCGGCCTATCGAGACGCTCCTTTTTGCTTAAGCCGCCCTTTCGGGTTTTCAACTTAGCGAGTTGTTCTTTTATTTCTTTAGGCGAAGTATTTCTTGACTGCATCAGCATTCATGGGACGTGGGAACTCCTCGCCATCCATAGTTTCAAGAATTAATGCACCACCAGAGAAGGCTTTCTTGACAACATACAGGCCTTCAAAATTGGGAGTCCACTTGCCCCTAGAATCAGTGTTGAAAGACATGATCTTCCTGAGCATGAGGTCGCCTTCTCTGAATTCACGAGGTTTGACCTTTTTATCAAAAACTTTCTTCATTCTTCTCTGATATAACTGGCCATGACACAAAGCTATCATTCTCTTTTCCTCAATCAAATTCAATTGGTCAAACCTGTTCTGGACCCATTCAGCCTCCGTCAACTTGGTTTCCATTATCACACGCAATGAGGGAATCTCTACCTCGACTGGGAGTACAGCTTTCATTCCATATACTAAGGAGAACGGGGTTGCTCCTGTTGAAGTGCAGACAGATGTTCGATATCCATGTAGAGCAAAAGGAAGCATTTCATGCCAATCCTTATAAGTAACAACCATCTTCTGGATAATTCTCTTAATATTCTTATTAGCAGCTTCAACATCCCCATTCATCTTTTGCCTGTATGGAGATGAATTGTGATGGAAAATCTTGAATTCTTCACACAGTTATATCATCGTCTTGTTGTTCAAATTCGAGCCATTGTTAGTGATGATTCTACTCGGCACACCATACCGGCATATAAGATTATTCTTAATGAAGCGCACAACCACCTTCTTAGTAACATTGGCATATGAAGCAGCCTCAACCCACTTGGTAAAGTAATCAATTTCTACCAAGATAAAACAGTGCCCATTCGAAGCTTTGGGTTCTATCATCCCAATCATGCCAATACCCCACATAGAGAAAGGCCATGGGGAGGAAATCACATTGAGAAGTGTCAGAGGCACATGGACCTTGTCTGCATAAATCTGGTATTTATGGCACTTCTTTGCAAATTTGTAACAATCGGATTCCATTGTCAGCCAATAGTAACCTGCCCTTAGTATGCTTTTAGCCATCGAATGTCCATTTTCATGAGTTCCAAATGAACCTTCATGAATCTCATGCATCAACATGTCTTCTTCATGTCTATCCATGCATCTGAGCAAGACCATGTCATAATTTCTCTTGTATAACACATTTTCACTGAGGAAGAAATTGCCTGCCAATCTTCTCAATATTTTTCTATCTTTCCTTGACGCACCAATCGGGTGTTCCTGAGTCTGAAGAAAATGCTTGATATCATAATACCAGGGTTTTTCATCTGATACCTCCTCTGTTGTAAACACATGAGCGGGCCTATCCAGCCGTCGAACCGCAATTCGGGGTATATCATTCTAAGTATTCACTTGGTACAAGGAAGCTAGAGTTGCCAGATCATCCGCCATTTAATTTTTGTCTCTAGGGATGTGATGGAATTAAACTTCATTGAAGAATGGTAATAATCGTCTAGCATAATCTTTGTAAGGGATCAAGCCAGGGTGACGAGTGTCCCATTCTCCTTTAATATGATTTATCACCAAAGCTGAATCACCATACACATCGAGAATTTTAATTATGAGATTAATAGCTTCTTCGAGACCCATGATGCAAGCCTCGTATTCTTCCATATTATTAGTGCAATCAAATGTTAACCTTGCAGTAAAAGGAATGTGTGATCCATGAGGAGTGACAATCACATCACCAATTCCTTTACCATAAGCATTCACAGCTCCATCAAATATCATACTCCAACGAGATTCAGGGTCAGGACCTTCCTCAGGTAATGGTTCATCACAATCTTTCACTTTCAGGAACATCATATCCTCATTGGGGAATTCATATTCTGCAGACTGGTGATCTTCCACTGGTTGGTGAGCAAGATAATCTTCCAACACACTACTTTTAATAGCCTTTTGAGTGTGATATTTGATATCATATTCAGATAACAACATCTGCTAGCGGGAAATTCTCTCAGTAAGAGCAGGCTGTTCGAAAATGTACTTGATTGGATCCATTTTGGAGATCAACCAAGTGGTGTGATTCAACATATACTGCCGCAAACGCTTTGCCGCCCAGGCCAAAGCACAACATGTTTTTTCCAACATGGAATACCGCGACTCACAATCAGTGAATTTTTTACTGAGATAATAGATGGCGAACTCTTTCTTCCCTGTTTCATCCTGTTGTCCCAGAATACAACCCATGGATTTATCTAACATTGTCAGATACATAATCAACGGTCTTCCTTCTACGAGAGGGAGCAAGATAGGAGGTTCAAGCAGATATTCTTTAATACTCTCAAATGCCCTTTGACAGTCATCCATCCACACACAACCTTGATCTTTCTTTAACAACTTAAAGATCGGTTCGCATGTTGCAGTCATGTGGGAAATGAATCTGGAAATATAATTCAAACGTCCAAGGAAACCTCTGACTTGCTTTTCAGTTCTTGGTGCTGGCATTTCTTGAATTTATTTGACTTTATCAGGGTGAACTTAAATTCCTTTCTGGCTAACAATGAAACCCAATAACTTCCCCGATCGAACACCAAAGGTGCATTTATTTGGATTCAGGCGGATACGATACTTCCTCAGATACTGAAACAACTTCAACAAATCTTTTATATGCCCTTCTTCAGTCTGGGATTTGGTAATCATATCATCAACATATACTTTAATTTCCTTATGCATCAGATCATGGAATATGGTTGTCATATCCCTCTGGTACGTTGCACCAGCGTTCTTCAACCCGAAGGGCATCACTCTGTAACAAATTGTTCCCAAGGGTGTGATAAACGTTGTTTTTTCCATGTCCTATAGAGCCATTCTTATTTGATTATACCCGTAAAATCTGTCCATGAACGATAATACTTTGAATATTGTTGTGCTATCCACTAACATATCAATGTGTGGCAATAGAAAATCATCTTTTGGACTAGCTTTATTTAGATCTCTGTAATCTACGCACATGCGGACTTTTCCGTCTTTTTTCGGTACTGGGACAATATTGGCAATCCATTGAGGATACATTGACGTCACAAGAAAACCAGCACTAATCTGCTTTAGAACTTCCTCTTTGATCTTTACTGCCATATCTGGGTGAATTCTTCTCAGCTTTTGTTTAATTGGCGGACACTCTGGCTTTAACGGAAAACGGTGCCCGACAATATCTGTATCTAGACTAGGCATATCTTGGTAAGACCAAGTAAAAATATCCACATACTCTTTTAACAGCTCCATCAACCTGCTCTTCTCATCAGGATGCAGCAAGGCTCCAATCTTGATTTCTTTCGGATCTTCTTCTGAACCCAAATTGATCACTTCCAAAGGATCTTTATATGGTTGAATGGTATTTTCCTCGTGCTCAAGAAACTGTGATACCTCTTCTATAATCTCATCATAATCTTCTTCTTCAGCCCCAAACACGGGACATTCAAAGTTGGGAGAGGGTGCAGGGTCATTGTATTCAACGGGTTTTTTAATCAATCTGCACATATGATTTATGATTGCTTTTAGAAACTGACACATATAACAAGTGATCATGCATATTGAATTTCAGTTATTATTTATTTTGAAAGGTTTTTTTTCTGATTACCATTTCCAAGAAATAAAGCAAAAAATAAAAACACAATTTGGGAAACAAAGTCAACTTTTATTAATGATCTCAGCAAACAGATAAGCCCTACAACATTAATACCTCCACCTTGGGTAGAGTGAAAGCCTTTCAAGAAAAAAAAAGATTAATCAAATCAAATTACTTTGAAATATATGTGCAAGAGGGAATATCAATGGTGACCCAGTTCTGAACCCTGACTTCATGCGTCACATAATTCGGCATTTCCTGCTCTGCTTTATCCTCTTCAACAGCATTAACGTCAGAATCAGTTGGATGGAGGTAACCTCCACTGCGGAAAACATCATGAGAGTTGCTCATAGTAGACTTTAACTTCAAACCTTCGAATCTTCCATTCTTCAAAGAGAAACCCAAACCAGTTATGTTCTTGTTCACGGGTGGATCCACAATTCGCCCCCAAACTGCATTATGACCATTGCGGACAACCTGTTGCGCTTCCTTCAGTGAAACCATGGAATTCTCATTTCTCCTTATGTTGTCAACAGATAGGGATTGGAACTGGGTTCCAACAGCAGCCGCATCCTCTTCTACAATACTGAAGGAGGACAAATGAGATATCAACAACGCCTGCTCCCCACTTATAATAACCACCTTTCCTTCACGCATAAATTTTAGCTTCTGATGTAAAGTTGAAGTGACAGCCCATGCTTCATGTATCCATGGCCATCTTAACCAAAAACTATATCCGAGAATAATGTCCATGACCTGGAAGGTTATCTGGAACAAATGTGGTCCTATATGGATGGGTAAGTCCACTTCACCGATGACAGATTTCGTCGACCCATCAAATGCTTTCACAATGATGCCACTCGGGCGCATAGGTGTTCCTTGGTATTTCAAATTCATGAGAGTACTCCTCGGTATAACATTCAGCGCGGATCCATTATCAATTAGCACATTGGATAGCGAATCGTTCTTGCAGTTCATAGATATGTGGAGGGCCAGGTTGTGATTCCTCCCTTCATCTGGTAATTCATCATCACAGAAACTCAAGTTATTACATGATGTAATGTTTCCAATTACGCTGCTGAATTGATCTATTGGCATGTCACTCTCCATAAAAGCTTGGTCCAGTACTCTCATCAGGGATTCTCTATGAGCAGAGGAGTTCATTAATAAAGATAAGATAGATATCTTTGAAGGAGTCTGCAATAGCTGGTCTACAATTCTGTAGTTACTCATCTTAATCATCTTCAAAATATCATCCACTTCTTTCTCTAGCGTAGCTCCACTAGTCTCTGCTGTAGCCTTCTTAGGTTCATCATTCTCAGCAATTTTCTTTCCAGCAACAACATCTCTCCGAACAACCGGCGCAAACACACGACCGCTACGGGTCACCCTACTATTTTCAGCTATATTCCCAACATCAGGCATTGGCTGGATGGGAATTTCCACCCCGTCTTCTAAGATTGCAGCGTTGTATTTGTAAGGCACAGCCTTATCTGACTTGTAGGGGGTAGGACCTGGCAAATTAATTAGCAATGGGGTAACAGCTGGCTTGCTATGGTACTCCACTTTAAAATGAGCGGGTGCACCAAAACAAGGCACAATGACATTTACCCTTTCTTCAACACAACCAGTCGTCAATAAGTCATTTCTGGAAAACAAATCTTCATCTGAAGAAAAATACTCATCCACGGAGGCATACTTTTCCTCTGACTCTTCTTCCATTAAACAAACTTCAACCATAACAACCTCATGATAATCATCCCTCTGACCCATGATCTTGATAGTTTCATTGTCTAACAGCAACTGAACACCCTTCTTCATGATTGAACATCCTTGGGGATCTCGATAGCAAACTAAGCAAGATCCATATTGGTGCTCCACCTAACCAGCCGTATGGAAGAAGGTAGCGTGCAACTGCACGAGGTCCTTATTCAAATGCTCCACATTAAAAATTCTGAATTCACCGGGACATCCAGAAACCATATTCACTTCCTCTTCATACTCTACCCTAGGCCTGATTATGTGGATGAGGCCCTCATCCATCATCTCCTATAAATCAACCTTTATCTTATCGTAACCTTGTATATTTATACTGCAAATAGCATAACCGGAATGGTCATGCGTGTAGTAGCTAAATTCAAAGAGGTCTGCGTGCATCTTCACCAAATCTCCTCTAACCAGATTAATGTCAAAAATCCAGAAGTCGCTTGGACAACCGGCCACCATATTTACAACATTTACTCCTACATGCTTGGGTAGAGGATTATCTTTCACATTAGGTCCCATGTCCTTGAAAGATAGAACACCGGACTTAACCAATTTCTGCACCTTAGTCTTCAAAGGATAACAATTCTCAACATTATGCCCTGGTGCTCCTTGATGAAAAGCACATGTTTGGTCTGCCTTGTAATGCCAAGGAAATGGCGATGGTACGACGGGAGGTGGTCGTGTTTGGACCAACTTTTTCTGAATCAAGTCTGGTAGCAACTCTCTATAGGTCATGGGAATAGGGTCATAACTCTCCCTTCTCTGATTATACCCTTGATTCCCATGCTGGGACGGTCTCTGGTAAGCAACAGTAGTTGGAGTTGTACTTACAACAGGAGTAACTGAGGCGACTTGTTTATGACGCTGATAATTCCTTCTAGGAGCGTTTACCCTCCTCTCTTGTATAACAACATTTGCATCCCCTTATTTCTTCTTGGTAAACCCATAAGATGGCTTCTTCGCACCTCCAGATCCTTTGCTCTTCGTCAAACAACCTTCTCTTACAGCCTCTTCTAAGCGGATACCCATTCCTACCATCTCAATAAAGTCACTTGGCGCGCTTGCTACCATCCTCTCATAGTAGAAAGCACCCAGTGTCTTCCAGAAAATCTTAGTCATCTCCTTCTCTTCCATGGGAGGAATCACTTGGGCGGCTACCTCACGCCATCTTTGTGCATACTCTTTGAATGATTCCCTGTCTTTCTGAACCATGGCCCTAAGTTGGTCAAGATCGGGCGCCATTTCCACGTTGTACTTGTATTGTTTGATGAATGCTTCTCCCAAATCATTAAAAGTATGGATATTGGCATTGTCCAAACTCATATACCACTTCAACGCAGCACCAGTCAAACTATCCTGAAAAAAGTGAATCAGCAGACACTGATCATCAGTATGGGTAGACATCCTCCTTACGTACATCACCAGATGAGCACGAGGGCAAGTGTTGCCCTTATACTTCTTAAATTTTGGGACCTTAAACTTAGCAGGTAACTTAACATTCGGGACCAAACATAGCTCATTCACATTCTTCCCAAATAGCTTTTTTTCCCAGAGGGCCTTCATCTCTCTTTCTATCTTGTCAAACTGCTCTTGAAAATCATCCATTTTTTCATAAAGACCCAAGTCTTCACTCAGTGGAGGGAAAGGACAACACACATCATCATTAACAAACAGAACCATATTCACCGAAGGAGGTGCAGCAGGAACAACATGCACCACAAGAGGTGCCGGAGTAACAATAGTGTAAACCACTGGAGTATCTTGAGGCCTAAGATTGAAACCTTCAGGTGCAAAATTCTCTGGCATTCCCCATGAATAACCTTGAGGCATACGGTTCTGAACAACAGTCGGAGTAGCAGATACAGGAACAGTCGAAGCTTCAGTAGTTGCCATTGTTGGTTGAGGTTGAACACTCGGTGGCTAATCCTAAGCGACCACCAGAGCTTCCATCAGAGCAGTCAAATTGGCCAAGCCGGCCTTTAAAGCAGAAACTTACTCGTGCATCTCGCGACTCTCCTGTTCTAAGTTGTCCATCTTCTTTTTGAAATTAGCCCGAGTATTATAGTGATGAGTCAGCTTGCTTTTCCAAGTAAATAAGCTTGGTAAGACACTTGGATATGCACAATAAATGCCAGAAATATGTGCAATATGATGCATGATATGCAATGCATATGATTATTTTTACTTCGTTATTTAATATTTCAAGGGATTTAAAGTTTACAGACATATTGCAAATATCAAAGTAATAAAGCTTTTGAAATACTGAAAAATTTTATTATAATAATTCCAAAATGGATTACAAGTCTCAATGATCTCAAGTACAAGAGGAAAATACAATCTAAAATCCCGAGAAAAAGAACTGATGGAGATCACTATATACGCTGGTGATTCCCCGTGAGCCTTCAATCTCTGGTTTTCTTCCACATGTCTGACGGCAACCTCTTTCCAATCATCTGAATCAGGAAGTAAGTGATCAGCACCCGATTGAGGCTTAGGAGAAAATAAATCCCCTTGCCTCTCTGTAGACTCTACCGCTCGACTCTCAAGGATCTCAATCAAGTGGTCTTTCTCCTTCAGGTCTGCTCTGTAGGAACTCTCTAAAGTCTGGAACTTATTCTTCCAAGCATCCATTTCCTGTTACATCATAACCAAAGCAAGTTGCATCTCTTCCAAATCATCTAATAAGGGAGGAGTGGTCTTCATAAACAGATCAGGCATAGGCATCTCTCGGGTATACGGCATCTTTAACTGAATGGCCCTTGATCGGATCCACTGAAGATATGGCTCCAAAGAAACAACACCCCTAGGTCCCAAAGCCTTCCTTCCCTTCTTATGAATGTGATGCCAGGCCTTCTCAATCTGCTCCCTAGCTTCCCTATGGTCTTCCCCTTCCTTCAGAAAGAAACTACTCAAATGAATACTATTCGGTTTATCCCTCATCTGATAACCAAGTTGTCGTCGTGCAAGAACAGGGTTATAGTTAATTCCTCCCTTTGTACCAAGAAGAGGTACATTGGGGAAACTACCACAACTGTCAATAATCTTTATATCCTGATACGCTCGATGATACCAATCAATATCCGAGTGAGTAAGTGCCATGATCTTAGGAGCCCAACGGGGTTCCTTCTTGACATCCCAAAAAGCATCAGACTGAGGCATATGAGAGATAAACAACCGGTACAATAGAGGCGTGCAACAAATAATCATCCCCCATGGTAAGAATTATGAAGATGAATAGAGTAATAAGTATCACCCAACAGTGTAGGAACTGGGTTTCCAATCATGAAAATCCTGATAGCATTAATGTCGACAAACTTGTCCACATTAGGGAATAAGAACAACCCGTAAGCAAGTAGAGCAAATATGGCCTCAAAAGCAATTGTACTTTTCATTCTGGAAAAGTAACGAGCTTTCTCCAATAAGAACTGAGCTGGTAATCCTCTAACCCCTCCTTTAGTAGTCATATGGGCTTCCACCTCAGACTTCCCCAGATGAATCAAAGCAGCAATCTCATGTGGTTTTGGCTCACCCTCCAAACTAGTAAAAGGAACACGATCGGTAACAGGTAAATCCAATAGATAAGAATACTCCTCCAGTGTAGGCATCAACTGATAGTCGGGAAAAGTAAAGCAATGATACATCGGATCATAGAACTGGACCATTGTCGAGAGAAAACCCTCCTTCATCTTCAGCTTCATGAGAGGGATATTGGATCCATACTTCTTCTGAAAGTCTGCAGAAGACTCGATCTCGGGAATTAGACTGATCAAATCATCTATCTTGGGATCCTTGAAACTGTATTTCCCGGTCTTTCTCTTTCCAGAATCCATGGTTAAAAGTACCTGAGATATTTACAAATAGTCAACCTTTAAATCCCTTTAAATATGGTTTCTTCAAAAGATGCTTATGAGTGCATGGATGCATGATGCAACAATCACACACAAGATCACACATATAGGGTTCATAGGTTCAACGTCACGAGCATGAGGTCGAAGGTACTACCCATAAGGTGTTGGTCTAAAATTATCACCTGCCGAACAAGGTTCTAGAGGTTCCCAGAGTCTACATCCTTCCTTCGGATATTACCAAGAAAGACTCGTCCGAGCGTAGTATCGCGTCACGACTATTTCCGAATTACTCCGTCATAGCTTCTGCACTACACCTAAAAGGCCAAGATGGGTTTGGTATTCTACGGTCCTCAGTTTCAGCAGGCTCCCAGGTCAAAAGCAGTACGTCTTCCCCATTACTTGGTAAACGACACTACAGTCAAAGGGGCCTCCACTGAGTGGGGGATATCATGCCTCCTTTTTTGGGATTACTCCCTCAAAGTTAACATGACTATACCGCCCGTCCTATCTTAAAGTTTTCCCAAGTCCGGGTATAGGACTTATGAGTAATCACCAAGCACTCTGAAAACCAGGAAAATCCAAACAAACATACATATAACATATAACACAAAAAACAGTAATAACACATATACAAATATAAACAAAGATAGGCTTAACCCACTTAGGGATGGACCAGCAAAAGGTCAATATTTCCCCGGTGAAGTCGTCATTTTTCTGTAGCGGTAGAAATGTTCAAGACTAAGCCAGTGGATTGACTAGACTTTAAACAAATCAAAATAAAAATCGCCACCGCGCTTTATTATTTCCAAAGGAATGGGAAAAGAGCGAATAACCCAAAAAGAGGGGGAAAGATTCAAGGTAAAGGGGGTGGTTATGCAAAGGGAAGGTATTAGCACCCTAAACGTCTACGGTACTCCGCAGGAGCCTCTTTGTAAAAATCTGTATATTTTGGCTATAAAAACTGTTATATAAAATGGATGGTGGAGGCGAGAAAAGAAATATATATTTTATGATTTTTGCATCCTCCACGGTTGCAAACCTTTAGTGCCTACGTACCACCTTTCATGCAATAGGGGATCAGGGTACACGTAGTTCCTCTTTCAAAAATTTAAAACCCAAATGTGTTGGTTAATTTTATAAGATAAAACATCATCGTCATTGTCCATGTGGAAAACCAACCTACTACCCACAATCATGAGAAAGAAGAATTTGCATCATCTCAAAGTGGAGGATATGGCTTGGATTTTAAAATCAACAATTCCTCGGTCAACACCCAAGTGGAAAATATCTCTCTTCACTATATATTATAGAAGTATAGTTGTTTGCATCACTACAAGGATTGACAAGAGTTTAATCTTTTAAGAAAAGTTTTAAAGATAAAAAGCCAAAGTGGCAAAATGGTTTGAAATGAGATTGATTGACTTTTAGTCTTCTCACAAAAAAATGTCAAGGTATTATTAAGTTGATTGGAGTTTATTTATGAAAATGTTTTGAAAATGCATGGACATAAGTCCAAGTTTATTATGAAAATGGTTCAAGTTCAAAAACTGGAAGAGTTTTCAAAAAGGGAAAGAAGATTTTTGAAATTAAAGAAGATAGGAGGAGAAGAAGAGACTATCCTAAAGCATAAGGTAAAAGCTAGGGATAAGAACCATCTAATCAACAAGAAGACAATACTTGACATTATGAGCCAAGATAGAGTTCCCATTATTTGTATTGAAACCAAGAAAGCAAAGATACTAGACCTCTTTAGAGAACCAAACTTCAAGTGCATTAAGTCTTCAAAAAAATTGGGCAGAGTAATGGTTACGTACGAGTGAATTCTAGATTACAAACAAAGGGTGTAATCACAATAACCTGCACACAAAACAAATAAACAACCCAATGTCTTAAGGTAAACCTCAAGAGCTCCAGACAAAAAAAAATCAAATAAGATCATAAGGTTTCCAAGATAGGCCAAGGTTTCTAATCCTAAGTCCAAGAAAAGTCCCCTGCTCCATAATGCCAAGGATAGTAGCCAAATAGTCCAAGTACCATTAAAGATTTTTTAGGGTTTATGTTGATTATTAAGTATCTTAAGAAAGTAAAAGAAAAGCTCAAATGAGCAATGTACAAAATGGCAAGAAAATAAATGCTCAAATGAGCAAAGATGAAAATGGAATGAAATATAAATGCTAAAAGTAAATAGTACATAAAGCATAAAAAAGAATGAAAGCATAAGGTAAAACAAGTCAATAATTAGTGGTTAGTTGGATGACCATCTTGAAACTTGCATTTGGAACTCATTAGAGGATTGGTAAAACCAAAGCCTCCACACAACAAGTTGCATTTGCTTTTTGTCAAGTATATCATCCATTTGGAATTCTCATAAGTACCATTTAATGATCAACGATGTTTAAGTGATCCGCGTTGACCAAAGGTTGAAATTCTGGCTGCAGATACTCAATGTCACGTTCAATGTTATGACACCGTATCTGACTTACTATATGACAGTAAATACAAAAGCAATAAATAACACAGTCAATTGTTTACCCAGTTCAGTGTGCAACAACACCTACTCTGGGGGCTACCAAGCCAGGGAGGAAATCCACTATAAGAGATGTTAATTCAGGAATAAACCAACCAGTTTATCTCCTTCACTTAAGACCTACCCAATGCAATTCCAATCTAAGTACAACTTAAACCTGAGTTCCTACTCACTCCCCCTCAATCACAGCAGTGATACATAAAACAATTTGACTTAAGAGTTGATGAAGACACTCTTCAAAAACAAACACTTGATTAAGCTTCACAGCTTTTTAATCAAGCAACACAATCACTCTTGCTTCACAGCTTTGAGTGATCCACACAACTAACTTGACTATGCTTCACAGCTTTAGTCAAGGAACATTCAAACACTCTTGCTTCAAAGCTTTGAGTGCTACACAGCCCTTACAATTAGAAACCTATTCCAAGTCACTTATCACAATGATAATTGCTTGGAGTACAATGATCAAACCTATACAGATTACAAATGATCTTCTGATCAATAAAAGGGATGCCTTGCAAAACAGCAGCTCTGTTGAATATATAGCAGCTGCAACTTCAGTTAGGGTTTCCACAAAAACCTAGGGTTAATTCCGTTTGACCTAAAGACCAGGTCACAGGACTTTATTAACCAGGTTAGGGTTGAGCTAGGTTACCCCTCAGAAAACGCAGGATTCTGTTCAGGAAAGACTGAGTTATTTTCCTGAAAAAACTCAGACTTATCCAACCTGCAAACCTGTTAGTTCAGAACAGGATGTCATAACATCTGTTATGACATCTGAGAAAACTTGTCTACTGATTTAGCAAAATGTGATCATTTTGCAAAATGCTCAGATACACACTTATAAACATCAGTACTTGAATTACAATATTTTTCTGCAAAGGTACCTAATGAGTCAGTACAAACTAAACTAGAATGTTATGACATCAGTCATGACATTCACACATACACTTGGGTTTTACCAAAAATGCAAGCCAATACCTAAACAACTACAAACTCCCCCTTTGGCAGATTTTTGGCTAAAGACCCTAAGCAATCAGAGATAGATAGCAGCAGAAATAAATGACTGCAGAAAAATAGAATGTCTAATTGAGCAAGTACATATTAAGTACCAAAATATTCTCCCCCTCTTTAGCCACAAATGGGCCAAAGATACATGTTCATAATGATTATACAGTTATCCAAAAAACAATTAATAAGAGCAGCAGCAGAAAAAAAACTTCCAAACTCCACCAGATATCAGCACTGACCAGCAACACCACCAAACAGAAATCAACCTTCAAGCACTGTCATCAGATCCAAAGGATTCGGGCTTCTTTCTTTTCTTGTGAGCAATGTCAGCATTCTTCTCTTTGTTTGATGTCTCAACATCCTTAGAGACATCTGGATTTGTTTCAGCATTTGAACTTTCTTGGTTCAGAGGAACAGAAATGCCAGGAACTGAGTGGTTCTCGTTCAGAATTCTTGAAACAATTTTTGCTATTGCTTGATTAACATAGGTTGTCCCTTCCCTATTTGCAATTTCAGGGGGAACTGAAGAAGAAGGATGAGATGGATTACCAGAGGCAGAAGCTTGGGGCTTTCCTGCATGTCTTGTTCTCAACTCTTTGACCTTGGTGGGGTTAGTTCCCACTTTTCTACGAGAAGAGATCTCCAGAACTTCAGAGTCCAGACAAGAAGAGATTGTCCTAGAATCTTGATCAGAGGAAGAGGTTGAAATAGTCGTATTGGATGATGATGGTGTTTGAGACATTTTGACAGTCCTAGAGGACCAACAGCAACTGAGGAGAAAATTCTGATTGAGAGACTGGGTTTTGATGAGGAGACGAGAGGGGAAGGAAGCAAGGGAGTGTCTATTCAACTTCTTAAAAGAATTGTAGGAAATGAGAAAATACAATTTTAAACCAATCCGAACAGGCATAACTCCTTTGATCCTTGTTTTAAGCAAAATTAATTGCTACAATTCCTCATGTTGGCAAATACCCAACTTACCCCTTAAGTTTTCAAATTGATTTGCATCCAGAGCCTTGGTAAAAATGTCAGCCAGCTGTAGCTCAGTGGCAACATGTTCCAATTTGATTGTCTTCTCTTCTACAAGGTCTCTGATAAAGTGATGTCGTATGTCAATATGTTTGGTCCTGCTATGCTGAATGGGATTTTTGGATATGTTGATTGTACTCAGATTGTCACAGTATAATGTCATAACATCTTGTGTGACATTATACTCAGTGAGCATCTGTTTCATCCATATCATTTGAGAGCAGCTACTACCAGCTGCAATGTATTCAGCTTCAGCAGTGGAAAGAGACACACAATTCTGTTTCTTGCTGAACCAGGAAACCAGATTACTTCCCAAGAAGAAACATCCTCCAGAGGTGCTTTTTCTATCATCAGCACTACCAGCCCAATCAGCATCACAGTAGCCAGTCAGAGCTGGTTCACAGCCATGAGTATACATCAATCCATAGTTGTAAGTACCACTTACATACTTCAAAATTCTCTTCACTTGATTGATATGACTGACTTTGGGATCAGCTTGGTATCTTGCACAAACTCCAACTGCAAAGGCAATATCAGGTCTGCTGGCAGTTAAGTACAGCAAGCTTCCTATCATGCTTCTGTACAGACTTTGATCCACCTTAATCCCACTTGAATCTTTGGAAAGCTTTAGATGAGTAGGAGCAGGGGTCCTTTTGTGACTTGCATTCTCCATACCAAACTTCTTTACAATGTTCTTAGCATACTTGCTTTGAGATAAGAAGATTGAGTCCTCCATCTGTGAGACTTGTAGTCCAAGAAAATAAGTTAGTTCTCCCATGAGACTCATTTCAAATTCAGCCTGCATTTGGTCAGCAAAGTGTTTAACCATATGTTCTGACATTCCTCCAAACACTATGTCATCAACATATATTTGGGCAACCATCAACTTTCCTCCTTCAGTTTTGACAAAGAGAGTTTTGTCCAAGCCTCCTTTTCTATAGCCTTTGTCTGAGAGAAACTTTGTTAACCTGTCATACCATGCTCTAGGAGCTTGTTTCAGGCCATATAGGGCTTTTCTCAATTTGTAGACATGATCAGGGTGGGTTGGATCCACAAAGCCTTTAGGTTGTTCCACATAAGCTTCCTCATTCAAGTACCCATTTAGAAAGGCACTTTTCACATCCATCTGAAATAACTTGAACTTCAGAAGACAAGCAATTGACAACAAGAGTCTGATTGATTCCAGCCTGGCTACAGGTGCAAAGGTTTCATCAAAATCAACCCCTTCAACCTGGGTGTATCCTTGAGCAACAAGTCTTGCCTTATTTCTGGTGACAACTCCTTCAGCATCTGACTTGTTCTTGAATATCCATTTTTTCCCAATGATGTTAGTTCCTTCAGGTCTAGGAACCAGTTCCCAAACTTCATGTTGCTTGAATTGGTTCAGTTCATCTTGCATTGCACCAATCCAATATTCATCAGTTAAGGCTTCCTTGACATTTCTTGGTTCCATCTTGGACACAAAACAAGAGTTTGAGATGATTTCTCTAGATCTTGTGATGAATCCACTATTGGGATCTCCTATGATGAGCTCTTTTGGATGATCCTTCTGAATTCTGATGGAAGGGATCTTGCTAGCTTCCTTTGATTCAGATTCTGTTGTGGTGGAGTTGGGTAGGTCATTCTGTTGGGTTGAAGTCTCAAAGAATGTCTCAACAGTACAAGGAACATCTATTTCTTCATGATAGTCATCAATTATAACATTTATTGATTCCATCATGGTTTTGGTTCTGGAGTTGAATACTCTATAAGCTCTGCTGTTTGAGGAGTATCCTAGAAATATGCCTTCATCACTTTTAGGATCCAGTTTTCTTCTTTGTTCACGATCAGCCAGAATATAGCATTTGCTGCCAAACACATGGAAGTACTTCACAGTTGGTTTTCTTCCTTTCCAGAGTTCATATATGGTGGATGAGGTTCCCTTCCTCAAGGTGACCCTGTTATGAACATAGCAGGCTGTATTCATAGCTTCAGCCCAAAAGTACATAGGAAGTCTTTTGGCATGTAACATTGCTCTGGCAGATTCCTGTATGGTCCTGTTTTTTCTTTCCACAACTCCATTTTGTTGAGGTGTTATAGGAGAAGAAAACTCATGACTAATTCCTTCTGAAGAGCAGAAATCACCAAACTTGCTGTTTTCAAATTCCTTGCCATGATCACTTCTGATTCTGACAATACATCCTTCCTTCTCTCTTTGAATTCTTTTGCACAATTCTTTAAAAACTTCAAATACATCTGATTTTTCCCTAATGAAATTAATCCAGGTGAATCTGGAAAAATCATCCACAACCACATAGGCATATCTTTTACCACCAAGACTCTCTACTTGCATTGGTCCCATCAGATCCATATGGAGGAGTTCTAAAACCTTAGAGGTGGTCAGATGTCTTGACTTTGGATGTGACATCCTAGTCTGCTTACCAACCTGACATTCACCACAAACTCTTCCTTCATCAATTTGCAGTCTTGGAATTCCTCTGACTGCCTCCAAGGAGATGATCCTCTTCATACCCCTTAGATGAAGATGGCCAAGTTTTTGGTGCCACAGTTTCACCTCTTTTTCTTCTCTTGCAATGGAACACACAGATGAGAAATTAGTGTTCTCAGGCTCCCACAAGTAACAGTTGTCTTTGGATCTGACTCCTTTCATTATTATCTCTTGTTTGTCATTGATCACAAGACATTCAGATTTTGAGAAATTGACCTTGAATCCTAGATCACACAATTGACTGATACTAATGAGATTAGCGGTCAGCCCTTTCACCAGCAGTACTTCATTCAGACTTGGAACTCCAGGGCTGTCCAAATCACCAACTCCTTTGATTTCACCTTTAGCCCCATCTCCAAAGGTCACAAAACTGGTGGTGTGAGGCTTAACATTATTGAGGAGGTTCTTGATTCCAGTCATGTGTCTGGAACATCCACTGTCAAAGTACCAGTCTTCCTTTGCAAAGACCCTCAGGGAAGTGTGAGCTATCAGTGCAGTAGCCTTTTTCTTCCATTTAGGAGCATGTGGTACCTTTTTAGACTTAGGTTTGACACCTGAGTTCTGATTAGGATATCCATGTAGTCTGAAGCAGAAGGGCTTTATGTGGCCATATCTCCCACAATGATGACATTTCCATCTTTGGTACCTTTTCTTCATATGTCTCTGTTCCTGATGTTGAGAGTTGTGTTGAGACATCTGTTTTGACATTTGCTTACCAGTACCAGATTTCTTTGCTTCCATAAATCCTAGTCCAGATTTATTTCCCACATTTTGTCCAACCTGAAGGATCTTTTCCAATTTGTCTGTTCCATTGGTCAACATCTTGACAGATTTGGTCATTTGATTCAGTTGTGAGTTCAGCAATTGAACTTCTCCTTCTAGATGACTTATAGTTTCAAGGTTTGCCCTTTTTTCAGCCTCCAGCTTTATGATGAGTTTTGATTGTTTCTCATTCTGCACACAGACTTCAGTACTTCTGATACACAATTTCTTGTAAGTATCAGCCAGTTCTTTAAAAGTCACTTCTTCATCACTGATGTCACTTTTAGAGGTACACACACCAGTTAAAGCAGTAACTCGTTTGGCAGATTCTTCTTCAGAATTACTTTCTGAATCACAGTCAGACCAAGTAACTGTCATTCCTTTTTGTTTCTTAAGAAAGGTAGGACATTCAGCTCGAATATGCCCATATCCTTCACAACCATGGCATTGAATTCCTCTGCCTTGAATTCCCTTCTCTTCTGACCTTGGTCTTCTGCTGGAACTGTCAATGTCAGAGGGAATGTTATGAACATTAGACCTTGACTTTGGATCTATTCTTTTGATGAGTTTGTTGAACTGTCTTCCAAGCATGGCTACAGCTTCTGAAATGTTTTCTTCAACATCAGTGTTGGACATAAGTGCTATGCTCTTGTTCTTCTTGACACCATTATCAGTGATTCCCATCTCAAAAGTCTGAAGAGACCCAATAAGTTCATCCACTTTCAACTTGCTAATGTCCTGGGCTTCCTCTATGGTAGTTACCTTCATTGCAAATCTTTTAGGCAAGGATCTGAGAATCTTCCTCACCAGTTTTTCTTCTGACATCTTTTCTCCTAGTGCTCCTGAGGTGTTGGCAATCTCCAAGATGTTCATGTGAAACTCATGAATGGTTTCATCTTCCATCATTTTTAGATTCTCAAATTTGGTAGTCAACATCTAAAGCCTTGACATTTTTACTTTGGAAGTGCCCTCATGAGTAATTTTGAGAGTGTCCCAACCTTCCTTGGCCAGTTCATATTGATGTACTAATCTGAAAATGTTTCTATCAATTCCATTGAACAAGGCATTTAAAGCTTTGGAATTTCCCAGGGCTAACTCATCTTCTTCTTTACTCCAATCTTCCTCAGGCTTCAGACTGATTGTCCCATCTTTCTCAGTTATGGTGGGATGAATCCATCCTTTATCAGCAGCTCTCCAAGCCTTTTTGTCCAGAGATTTTAGGAAGGCAATCATACGAGGTTTCCAGTAGTCATAATTAGTTCCATCCAGAATGGGTGGTCTATTTCCAAAAGCTCCTTCTTTGTCCATAGTGCCAGAAAGTGATATCCCTAGATCTCACCCAGTAATACAGGCAGGGTGCCTGCTCTGATGCCAATTGAAATTCTGGATGCAGATACTCAATGTCACGTTCAATGTTATGACACCGTATCTGACTTACTATATGACAGTAAATACAAAAGCAATAAAGAACACAGTCAATTGTTTACCCAGTTCAGTGTGCAACAACACCTACTCTGGGGGCTACCAAGCCAGGGAGGAAATCCACTATAAGAGATGTTAATTCTGGAATAAACCAACCAGTTTATCTCCTTCACTTAAGACCTACCCAATGCAATTCCAATCTAAGTACAACTTATACCTGAGTTCCTACTCACTCCCCCTCAATCACAGCAGTGATACATAAAACAATTTGACTTAAGAGTTGATGAAGACACTCTTCAAAAACAAACACTTGATTAAGCTTCACAACTTTTTAATCAAGCAACACAATCACTCTTGCTTCACAGCTTTGAGTGATCCACACAACTAACTTGACTCTGCTTCACAGCTTTAGTCAAGGAACATTCAAACACTCTTGCTTCAAAGCTTTGAGTGCTACACAGCCCTTACAATTAGAAACCTATTCCAAGTCACTTATCACAATGATAATTGCTTGGAGTACAATGATCAAACCTATATAGATTACAAATGATCTTCTGATCAATAAAAGGGATGCCTTGCAAAACAGCAGCTCTGTTGAATATATAGCAGCTGCAACTTCAGTTAGGGTTTCCACAAAAACCTAGGGTTAATTCCGTTTGACCTAAAGACCAGGTCACGGGACTTTATTAACCAGGTTAGGGTTGAGCTAGGTTACCCCTCAGAAAACGCAGGATTCTGTTCAGGAAAGACTGAGTTATTTTCCTGAAAAAACTCAGACTTATCCAACCTGCAAACCTGTTAGTTCAGAACAGGATGTCATAACATCTGTTATGACATCTGAGAAAACCTGTCTACTGATTTAGCAAAATGTGATCATTTTGCAAAATGCTCAGATACACACTTATAAACATCAGTACTTGAATTACAATATTTTTCTGCAAAGGTACCTAATGAGTCAGTACAAACTAAACTAGAATGTTATGACATCAGTCATGACATTCACACATACACTTGGGTTTTACCAAAAATGCAAGCCAATACCTAAGTAACTACAAAGGTGTTGTAGATCCATTAGAGAATTGGTAGAACCAAAGCCTCCACACAATGAATCTCAAGGTTATTGGATCAAAGAGATCAAATTAACATACTTGGGCTTGCAATTATAAGTTTGGGCCACGAATGATCATTTATTCGAATCGTGACAAAATTTAGCGCTATGTTAAGCAATCGTAAGTGGACTAATATAGAAGTCGCACCTATTTTGAGGCTGGTCAATAGCAATTTATGCACCATTTGTTTTGAGACATGATATAGAGATCATGCTCCAATAACACCTAGTGCAATAAGAAGGGGATGAGATGAAGAGGGATAGGGAAAAAATATACAAATCACATTTGAATTAAATTTTAATCAAACTATTATTAAAATCATTCATCCATTTTTGTAGAGTTAAACTCAACACCATGGATCCAATGATGTTAATAAAGTTCATGATCCAAAATCTAACCCAAGATCAACCAGAAAATAGTCACAAAATAATATCACATTTTAATATATACAAAAGGGTTAAAAAAATATGTTTAAAAATAGAAAATAAAGAAAAAAATACCAACTATGTTCAAATTAATCAAAAAACAAAAAGTAAGACCATAAAAAAATCAGAAATGGATCCAAATATTTTTATTAAATTTTTGGTAATTTTTAAAGGTCAGAAACTATTTTTAAACAATTTAAAATTGCTCAAACAAATAGAAAATAGGTCAAAAATAGTAAACCTCAATATAAAATTCCATAAAATTTTCAGAAAGTCAAAAATATGCAAAATAATATTTATGAATTTTTTCAGAATTAAAAAGTGCCAGAAAGTATTTTTTTAAGTAATTAAAAGAAAGCAAATGATTAAAAAAATACAAAAAAATATCAAATATCAAAATAAAAATATGAAAAAAAAGTCATGAGATCAGAAATAATTCAAAGTACTTTTGTGAATTTTTTTCATAATTTTTGGATAAAAAATAAAAGAGTTATGAATTTTTGAAAATTTAACAAATAAAAAATATAAAATCAGAAAATAAAATAAAACCAAAAAGAAGTGGTTCATCAGATCATAGTCAAAACGCGTTAGTAAGCTGATCCAATGGACCAGACGCGTTGTTCTTGATATGGACCTTAGTGAGATACGCGTAAGATCGGAAAAAGGGCAATCAATGAAATTAAAACGTTTGGCACGCTATCATTGGCTGAGACGAGACATGTCATCGTCTTCAACCTCCAGACACCCTGCAATGGGGATTTTGTGAGATCCTTCAAATGGAAAAAGTAGGATCCTAGGCTAGTATCATTGAACTCGTCTCTTCAAGACGATTCTAACACCACCATCGCGCCAAATTTATATGAGGTATGGAGAGAGATATGAATCAAAAACCCATAAAATAGAGATCACCTTCAGTTTGGGATTTCTCTCTCAATTCTCAATGGATTTAAAAATTCTAAGCAGAATTAGAATCAAGAGAAGGAGTGGAATAGATTAGTGCTTGATTTGGATCCAAATGGTGGAGAATTCTACCTTTTCGAAGTTCAAGGAAGAAGCTCTGAAACTGGACTTCTGTAGCTTGAATTATGGCTCGTTTTAATTGGTTTAAGTGCTGGAGAGTTTGTATGGTGCTTAAGGATGATGAATGCGCAAAGAATTTTGGAAAAGGGAGCTTAAATCTCAGAAACTGAATTCAAAAAAGATGGGTTCGTGTGAGGTTTTGCAAGGGTGTTTTTGGCTCTCAAAGCTTGAAGAAATGAATGGGGGATGATCCTCTATTTATAGGGAAGTGAATGGGAATGAAAATTGGAAGAAACTAGGAAGTTTGGAGGGAAATTGAATGAAGGTCAAGCACGAGTGAAGTGTGACTTCATTTCCATCAAAACTCAACCAAATCTTGCATTTTGGGGTGCTAATCACTTCTGGCAAGTTTGCTAATCAAGTTTAAATCAAAAACACGCATAAATCTTGTGTTTAGAAGTCACATTATGGATTTCAAAATTATGACTTTGTGGAAAATTCAATTTTAAGTTGCCAAATTCAAATCCATGGCATTTCCAACTCAAGGGGTCTTAGGGCATGATTCTTGATGCTTTAGAAATATGATGTTACAAGCTTTGCAATGGAAAAAGAATGGAATCAAATGGATGCTTGAGCTGAAAGTTGCATTGAGTCAAAGTTGAAGAAAAGGGTTGCCTTTCCATACTTAGAAATATTTCAAGTTCTTCTTCAAAAATGACCTATAATATTTTGCATCCAAACATGGCCTTCCACTTGAAATTTGCTCTTGACCAAAAAACATGGAATGAAGTAGATCTCTTGAATGACATTTTGAAACTTGAACCACCCAAAATCTCCAAAAATTGAGAAAGTTATGACTTGTTGAAGTTGTCCAAAAATCATGAAATGACCTATAATATTTTGTATATTTAAGGCAACCTCCATCGATTTTCCCACTTTTAACATAAAAGAAGGAATAAATTTAATATATTCAAGATCATTATGGAAAAATAATGGGCTCAAGGTGATAAAAATTGACCAAGTTATGATCATTTGAAGTCACACATGGAAAATTGGGGATTCATCTAAATGACTTGTAATCTTTCTTCTTCACCAAGTTTCTTCCACATGAAAACTCCTTGGAACTTTTGAAGTGATTTATTGATAATCCTTTGAAGAGAATTATGTCTTTGGAATAATTCAAAAATACCAAAAGATGATCAAGATATACTCCTTTGAAGTTCAAAACCCTAGCTTCTAGATCAAGAAAATGCCTTGAGGAACTTTGACAAGTTTGAACAAAATTCTTGTACCAATATTCTTGCTTTGTGAATAGAAGTTGTTGAGGATGATAATGAGGACTCATAGCCACCAAAACCACTTTCATATCTTGAAATTTGAGAGAACTATGCCCTTGTGACCAATATGAACAAGGCCTTTCCCAAACATAACAGCTTGTCCAATCAACCCCTTGTACTTTTGAGTCAAATCTAATAACCTTGAAATGTGATGAACCAAAACAAACTTGCCATGTCATTCCCTCAAAAACTACTCCAATGGTGAGGTTTGAAATTCTCAAGCTTTTATTGGCTAGGGCATGGAAATAAACTCATGAACCCATGGAGTAATTTGTTAAATCTCATTGCCCTTCACCTACATGGATAACAAGCAAGACAAACCAACATTGCACTTTATTAGATAAATGAAGAAAACAAAAAAAATATTAATGATCACAAAAGGAACATAAGTCAAGGTGCTTGGTAATTCCTCAAAAGGAGCAAAGCTCAAAGTAGGGAGGGGAGCCAAGAATCCTAGTGTGATCTTGTTGTGAGTGAATCAACATGGTATGATGAAGGGATCTTAGGGGCAAAAAATGGGGTACAACACTAACCTAATGTTTTTATGATTTTTTATTATTATTTCGCTGATTTAAATAAAATAAAAAGACAAAAGAAATAAGCAATAAAAACAAGACAAATAATATATAAATGGGCCTGGTGTTAGCTAGAAAGCAGGGGGTGAGATTGTGAAATTTTGTATAGGCCCATATTTGAGAGCCTAATATTGCGCCTGATCCCATTCTATTGGTCCTTGAGGATCCACCATGGGGAAGCATTCCAGGGGCGCTGGATTTTATCTCCTTGCCTTCCATTATCTGGGGCTTTAAGGCACATGGGAAGTGTTGAAATGCAGCACACTGGATCTGCAAGACAATTATTAGAAAAAACATAATACACGACCTGGGTATCGAACCCAGGATATTTCGATTGCAAACGTTCTCCTTCACCATCTGAGCTTTTTGTTCATTCGTTGATCCAAACGCAAAACAATGATTATATAATAAACTGCAGTAAAACATTGGATGCAAATTCGCCACCTTCAGTCAAGCATAAATATGCATGAACAGGGTGATTCATGGTTCAGGCAGTATGGGGGTTCATCTAATGGTTCGAACCTGCATATTTGGATCTCAGCAACACAATAATATAGATGATATCTACTAAAACTCATAAAAAATACAAATATGAATTCACATAATTATTTGAACCATCGATGCATATGCCTGCATTTTTTATAGCTTTTGCTGTCAATAACGACCCATTCTTACCCTATGAACCTTACATAGATGATTGCAACGCTTGGTTTGGATGGAGATGGTTGGAATCATTTTATAGGTTCCTACACTGTGTTCAGGAAATTTGAAACAATTTCAAGGTTTTGTGGAGTTTTTTAGTGAGGCAATATGTACGTGTGTTTTAGACTCTTTTCTCTTCTTTTTTTCATCCCTTTGCATCTGAGATTGTTGGGTTTATATAGGAAAAGATTTAGGTCAATATTTGATCCAATCATGCGTTTCTGCCAACTTGTTGTGAGTTGTTTTGGGCCTCCAACTTGATGGGAATTGAAAGCTTGGAATGCCTTTGTTCTTTTCGATGGCTCTGAATTACTGCTTTAGATGGCTCCGGGCTTCAATTCGATTTGCTCACAGTTTCATCCCCATGGCTTCTTTGATTGAGTCCATCTGCATTGGTTGTTTGACCTGGAAAATTCTCATATTCAAACAGCCTAGTTGAACTCCATTCATATTCAAACAGCCTAGTTGAACTCCATTCACCCATCATGCTCATTTCAAATTCTGCCTGCATGGTCTTAGCAAATTCTTTTCCAAGGGAGATATTAGAGGTTCCAAAAATTATATCATCAACATAAATTTAATAGATTAAAATATCATTTTTAAATTTTTTTTCTGAAGAGAGTTGTGTCCACTTTCCCTCTGGTAAAATCTTTTTCTAATAGAAAATTACTCAGACGATCATACCAAGCTCTGGGAGCTTGTTTTAAACCGTACAAAGACTTTTTCAACTTAAAAACATGTTCTGGATGCTTTGAATTATTAAATCCAGGAGTTTGATGGACATATACTTCTTCTCTAATATAACCATTTAGAAATGCACTTTTAACATCCATTTGATACAATGAAATGTTATTTTGTACAACAGAAGAAATTAATAATCTTATAGATTCTAACCTGGCGACTGGGGCAAAGGTTTCATTATAATCAATTCCTTCTTGTTGACTATAACCCTGTGCAACCAGTCGTGCTTTGTTTCTGATTACTTCTCCTTGTTCGTTCAATTTGTTTCTGAAGACCCATTTGGTTCCTATAACATTGAATCCTTTGGGTCTTGGAACTAGATTCCATACATCATTCTTAGAGAATTGATTTAGTTCTTCTTGCATTGCTAAGATCCAATCATTATCTTCTAGAGCTTCATCAATGGTAGTTGGCTCAATCAGAGAGACTAAACCAAACAAAGATTCTTCATTGATTCTGAGAGATGATCTTGTTCTGATGGGATCTTCTTTTCTTCCAATGATTACGTCTTCTTTGTGAGCCGAAGATATTCTAGGAAACCTTTTCTGTGTGGGTTGGTCAGAGATTCTGAGATTGTTCAGAGCATTGTCAAGAGGATGATCTGCTACGTCTTCTTTTGCTTCTGAACTTTCAGAGTTTGAGTGATGATCTTCTGTACCTACAGAAAAATCAATTTGCTTTGGCTGTTGTTGGCCAAGCTTATCATCAAACCTGACTTTGATTGATTCTTCAACAATCAGAGTTTTTGTGTTGTATACTCTATAGCCTTTTGAGCGTTCAGAGTATCCAAGCAGAAAACAATTTTGTGCTTTGGAATCAAACTTATTCAGAGTTTATTTGGTGTTTAGAATAAAACAAGTACCTCCAAAAGGATGGAAATAAGAAATGTTGGGCTTTCTGTTTTTCCACAATTCATAGGGAGTCTTTTCAAGAATAGGTCTTATAGAGATTCTATTCTGAATGTAACACGCTGTGTTCACAGCTTCTGCCCAAAATTGCTTAGCCATATTTGTTTCATTGATCATGGTTCTGGCCATCTCTTGTAATGTTCTATTCTTTCTTTCTACAACTCCATTTTGCTGAGGAGTTCTAGGACAAGAAAAATTATGAACAATACCATTTTCTTTAAAATATTTTTCAAAATAATGATTTTCAAATTCACCACCATGATCACTTCTAACTTTTGTGATTTTAAAATCTTTTTCATTTTGCACTTGAGTACAGAAGTCAATGAATACAGAATGTGACTCATCCTTGTGTTTTAAAAACTTTACCCATGTCCATCTGCTGAAGTCATCAACGATGACCAATACATACTTCTTGCCTCTGATGGATGCAGTTTTAACTGGCCCAAACAGATCAATATGAAGTAACTCTAATGGCTTAGAGGAAGATACAACATTTTTAGATTTAAAGGAAGGTTTTGAAAATTTTCCTTTTTGACATGCTTCGCACAGAGCATCTGAGTTGTACTTCAGATTGGGAAGTCCTCTGACTAAATTTAATTTATTTTGTTGAGAGATTTTTCTAAGAGTGACATGTCCCAATCTTTTGTGCCATACCCATTGCTCATTGCTTACAAACAAAAGACATTTGACTTTTTGAGATTTAAGATCTGATAAATCAATTTTGTAAATGTTGTTCTTTCTCTTTCCAGAAAAGAGGATTGATCCATTCTTTTGACTTACAACTTTACAGGAGTTTTGATTGAAGATAATGTCATAGCCATTGTCACTTAATTGACTTATGGACAATAGATTATGAGCTAATCCTTCTACTAATAAAACATTTGAGATAGAAGGAAGGTTACCATTTCCTATGGTTCCAGAACCAATAATTTTCCCTTTCTGATTACCTCCAAACTTCACATCTCCTCCAGCTTTAAGTTCCAGGCTTTGGAACATAGAACTTTTTCCCGTCATGTGTCGTGAGCACCCAGAGTCCAGGTACCGTGACTGGTGTTTCAATTGAGCTGTTAAGGAAATCTGCAACAAATATTATTTTATCCTTAGGTACCCATATCTTTTTGGGTCCTTTTGGGTTATCATAAGAGTTTCCAGAATGTGATGTATATTTTATATCATGTGAGTGTCCAAACTTGAATTGCTTATTCAGAGGTTTGTAAGTGAAGGTCATTTTAGCAACAGGTTTTGGAATGTATGTCTCCTTCCCTTTGGGAGGTTCATATCCAATTCCTCTTCTGTTTTTCCCATTAACTCCATAGATCATTGAAGCCATTTTGCTTCTGTCTATGCCTTTAGCAAGAAAAGATTGAAAGCTATAGTCATATTCTTTCAGAATATCTTTTGAACTAGACACAGACTCTGAACTAAAATTCTTTTGAACAATTTGAATTTCCTTTTCAAGTTTAAGATTGTTTTCTAAAAGTTCAGATTTTTCTGTTTCAAGTTTCTTAAAATCAGATGCAAGACTCTTCTTGAGTTTCTTGTATTTGATTTTGAGCTTACTATAGTTTTCCAGAAGTTCTGATAAACTATCAGCAAGTTCTTCTCTAGAAAATTCAGAAAATACCTCTCTTTGTTCTGACTCACAGTCTGAGTCATTTTCTGTGATAGCCATTAAAGCTAGGTTGGCATTTTCATCTTCAGAACCAGATTCATCTTTAGAAGAATCTGAGTCATCCCAGGTTGCCATCATTCCTTTCTTCTTTCCAAATCTCTTCTTTGGTCTTTCTTTTTGAAGCTTTGGACAATCACTTTTGAAGTGACCAGGTTCTTTGCATTCATAACAGATGGTCTCTCTTCTGTTTGACTTTTTGTGTCCAGAAGATTCTGGTTTATCTTCTGACTTCTTGAAGTTCCTGAACTTCTTTTGTCTGTGCTTCCACAGATGATTGATCCTTTTGTAAAGCAGAGATAATTCGTCTTCTTCTGAAGCTGATTCTTCAGAATTTTCTTCTTCAGCCTAAAAAGTGTTAGTATAAAATTTCTTAATTGATTTAAGGCCTAGAGACTTACCGTTCTTCTGAGGCTCATGCTCATCCAGTTCAATCTCATGACTTCTGAAAGCGCTGATGAGTTCCTCCAGAGATACATTGTTCAGATCTTTTGACACCTTGAAGGCAGTGACCATTGGTGCCCATCTTCTGGGTAAGCTTCTGATGATCTTTTTCACATGATCTGCTTTGGTATACCCTTTGTTCAAAACACTCAGACCATCGATCAGAGTTTGAAACCTAGAGAACATTGCTTCTATAGACTCACTCTCTTCAACTTTGAAGGATTCATACTTCTGAACGAAAGCCAGAGCTTTAGACTCCTTAACTTGAGTGTTTCCTTCATGAGTCATTTTGAGATACTCAAACATATCATGCGCTGTATCTATATTAGTGATTTTTTCATATTCTACTTTAGAGATCACATTTAAAAAAAATATTTCTAGCTCTGTGATGATTTTTAAAATCAGCTTTTTGTTGTCTATCCATATTTTTTCTATCCACTTTGTTTCCTTCAGAATCTGTAGGATGTTTGTGACCATCCAAGACTATATCCCAAAGATCACTATCATGACCTAGAAAGAAACTTTCTAGTCTATCTTTCCAGTACTCAAAATCTTCTCCATCAAACACTGGAGGTTTGTTGTAACTATTATTGTTTTGTTCAGCGGCCATTGTGTTTTCTTCTGGATCTTTTCCTGACACGGTTAAGTGTTGAGCTCAGAGTCAAGCTCTGATACCAATTGAAGGGGTAAGAAAACACTTAGAAGGGGGGGGGGTGAATAAGTGACTCTTTTCATTTTCAATACAAAGCTCAAAACAATAATGGAATAATACAGTTATTTTTATCCTGGTTCGTTTGAACTCAAACTACTCCAGTCCACCCGCCAAGGTGATTTCGCCTTTCTCAACAAGGACTTAATCCACTATAATCAACTGATTACAATCACACAACAACTGTTGTGACTAACAATGCACAAGTAATCTTACAAGTGACTAACAACACTAACACTTAAATTTAGTCCTAGTCTGCTTGAGAAATCTGACCAAACTTGGTCTCTCAAGGAACAAATACAGGAGTATAATCTTTACAGATAATTGAAATAGAGTTTGCTTCTAATCAAGCTATATCACAACTGTGATTTTTCACTTAGAATATAATACACAAAATGTATGAACTATGAGTTTGTGAGCTTTTTGGATCTTTCACGTAGTTTCTTGTTTTCACGTTATTGTTTGCTTGCAATAAATATCCTTCTACTTATAGTAGGAATAATAAGACCGTTGCTGCCTTCAGAGGAAATGGAGAGCATTAAATGCTTTGCGTGTATCCTTGCAATATTCCTGTGATCGATGGGAATGAGAACTGACTGTTTTGGAATGCTGGTTCGCGTTTTGCGTTTGTTTTCGCAAAATGTCGCGGTAAGCAAGAGTCGCCACCGTGTTTTATTTTATCCAACAAGGAAAGGACAAAAGCACAGAAAATTCCTTTTTGAGATATTTCTTGGGTTCAGGAGGTAGATTATAGAAAGGGAAGGTGTTAGCACCCTTTCTATCCGTGGTTATCCACGGGCTCTTAGGTACTTGCTCATTGTGTTTTCAAAAATTTACTTTTCTTTGTGTTTGTGGGTTTGAAAAGAGTTTTTTGTTTGAGAGGGGTGTAAGTGCGAAAAGTTTTGTTTTGTTTTCAAAAGGAGCAAGTACTTAAGAACCATCTACCTACTCAAAAAGGAATTAAACTATACAAGTGTCCTTTAGACAATGTTATCCCACTATTGAGGAGTAAGTAGCATCGTCGTTGGAGTTTTCGGGTCAATTCGATTAAGGGACGTGTGGTCACTAAAGCAATGTTAGGACGCCTTAGCGGTAACCCTAATGTCTTAGATCATTTTATCCGAGGCAACCGTTTTGAGGCAACTATGATCTTTGGACAAGAGGGCGACCTCTAAAACTTCTTATGCTCAATGACCACGTTCGAGGCAACCAAGTGAGGTGTACCGTAAGAGTGGCATGTGCGAGTGTATTGTTTTTCAGTTATTTATCTTTGTACATGTTAATGGTGAGCTACTTTTGATTTTAAGTTAAAAATTTGGTCTTGTCATGCATAGCCTATTATCAAACATCTAACAGTGTATAGTTGCAGAATTTAAATTTGCGGAAATTAAATCTAAACTATTACAAGGCGTCGGGTATTTACATCGCCAAAAACAAACCCTTTAATTTAAATTGAGGAAAGTAAATAAAAGCGGTAAAATAATTAAAATCCTAAGTTAAAAACTATTACATTCCCGAAGCAGTTACAATATTGAAATATGGATAAAAAATAATACGCACGCGAGAAAAATTAAATCAGAGTGTCTTAGGGTTTTGACCCTTTTATTAAATAAAGCATATTTTTGTTATTTTTGAATTAAAAATTAGTCTAAATTAATAATTGAATTAATTAATGAAATGAAAATATTTTTGGGTTTTATTTTAATTAAGGAAATAAAATAAGAATGGTAAAAAAAAATCAAAACCCTAATTCTATATTAATTTTAATTTAATGCAAAATATGTTAAAAGTAAACCTAATTAAAAAACTAAATTAATTGGTTACAATTTATTTACAAAAATAATAAAATAGTGAAATAAAAAAAATATTATTTTTGGGGTTTTCTGATTTTTTATATAAAATATTAATTGGTTAATTTTTTTAATAATAATTAAGTAAGATAAATAGAGAGAAAAAGAAATAAACCAAAGTAGGGGGGTGGGCTTAATTTGGTGGTAGATTCAACAATATTCAGGCCCAAATCCAATTAGCCTGCTGGACTTTCTGTGATCCAGTGTATGCTTGTTGACCAGGGAGTATGACGAGTCTCCATCCTGAGCCATTGGATCTGCCTTGGTAGCCACATAGCTTTTGAGATCTGGAGGTGTATGGTGATCCACGCCTGGAGAAATGCACATGAATCCCTGAAGAAAAAATATAACAAAGTTTTGGGGGACCTGGGATTCGAACCCAGGTCCCAATGCTCATTGCATGCGCGCTCAACCACTCCACCAAACTGCTTCATTTGTTATTGTAATAAGAATCAAATATTATATAATAAACAAAACACTAAGCCTGCAAAAATAAAAAAAAGCGCGCCACTGATTCGAATGAACCAATGACACAAAGACACGCCATCATCTTCTTCAATGCAACCCTGGTTATTTACTTGCGGATTTTTATTCGCAGGAAGTTTCGTGGGATGGTTCTAAAACTCGCTCCAGGCCATGAAAATGCTATTCAAGAACATAGACGTGTTCGTCTCTGCCTCCTCATCATTCCTATAACCATTGTTTGTTTCAATTTATCCTGCATAAGAAACTCCTAAAAAACAAGAACAAGAACCCTAGGTTCGAGCATCATGATACAGGGCCCAAGAATGAAATTGAATAATGAAAAAACGTTCTAAATCAAATAACAATCACAAATATGCCAATATTTTGAAGAAAAGATGCAAGAACGGATGTTTTCGATTTCATGTTCAGAGCAAGGTTCATGGAGACTTACAGTGCGTTATAGGCGATGAAAAGGCTTCCTTTTGATTGGTATGGCTCCACTAGATGTCAAGGAAGGGAGCTACGTTTTGCTTTTGGTCTGAATTGGCCTCCAAGGTTGTTTTTGATCTCTCACTTTTCAAGCTTTTTTCTCAAAGTTGTGTGGCCATTTCTGCAGAGTTCTATGTGTGTTTTTGGTTTGGCTTCCTTATGTGAGTGTTATAGAGTGAATTAGGGTTGGTCTTTTGGTCTCAAATCAAATGCATTGAAGATTCAAGATTGGATTTTGATCACCATAACCAAGCTTCCAAAAATAGGACAAATATGATTTTTATGCTTGAATGAGCCTTGATACGAATTGACTAGGTTTTATATGATATATGCAAGTTGTACAAATCACAAAGATACCATTTGATTAATTTTTGGATTTTATTTGAATTAATATAGATTTAAAATGAATTAAATCAATAAAAATTAGATAAAATAGAAAAATAAATGTTTGGTCATGAAATTAAAGATGGGACACGTGTGTGGCATGACAAGACCAAATCAAGTGGAAAAAAGTGGGCCCTTCTGTCAAAAATTGGAGTTTTGAGGATAGTTGACTTTTGGCAAATTTGGAAACATGCCCAACTTCAACAATGCATAAATTCTTCAATTTTGAACTTTTGGAGGTGTTCTTGGACTTTTTAGAAACCTTGAGATGTCCTCTAATCAATCTTTTTTGTCTCATCACATTTTGGTGTTCCATGCTCAAGTTATAAGCTTTGGCAAAAAAGGTGTTTTTGTTAACTTTCAAAAATGACCTATAATGTCCAAATTTGCAACTTTTTGTGAGATCATTTCTTGATCTTGGGGTGTGAATATTGATTGTAGGAAATTGCATCCTATTCAAAATTAGCTTTGGATGGGTCATTTCTCATAAAGTATGAGAAAGTTATGCTTGGTCAAAGTTGAGTTGACTTTTCCTGCAAAACCCTAATTTAGCAACTTTTGAATCTTGATGAATCTTAAGCAATCCTTGATGAATCATGATCAACCCTTGATCAAATGATGAATTATCTTTCAAAATTAGAATGTTGACAAAAATCTTGAGGTTTGACTGTATTTGGGACACAGTTGACTTTTGCCCTGGCACAGTCGATTTTTGGGCCTCTCGAGCAATTGACTGACCAAACTTCCTCTGCAAGGCTTGAAATTTGACATGGATGAACTTAAGAACATATTAAGACATTGGGAATAACTTGAGGCCATTTGGATGTAAGGACCTTGATGCAACACAAAACCCTAATTTTGACTTGACTGCTTTAGGAGGTGATTTGACTGTCCATACATTGAGCCAACTTAAGCAATTTGAAGATTATTCCTGACATGTCTTGAGAAATATGGGAGGGAAAATTTTGGGGTACAACAGTTGCCCCTGTTCAATTTTCTTAAACCTGAGGATATAGATTGGCTTTTGAGCCTTTCGTGATCCGAAGGTGGAAGATAATTGAACACTAGAGTGCCCGAAAATTTGCACTCGCATGGTGTAGTATCAGCATTGTGATGTCGGGAATGGGCTTACAGATGCCATTTGGAGATTGTTGGTAGGAGGATGGGCTTACAGATGCCATCTGCAGGAGTGTCGGTCGCATAAGAGATTCCTTAGCGAGAACTTGCATACCTGTTATTGTAAAAGATTCCACTGGGGAAGTCTAACCTTTGTTGAGATTTAAGGAACTTGCCTGTACTTCAACTGAGAGAATGCCTCGGCTGAGTTTTAAGAACTTGTCCATAATTCAACTGGGGGAAACATCTTCATCAAGATCTAGGAACTGTCTCGTGCTCAACGTAGTATACCGTTGAGGTTATAGAACTTGTTCACACTATGACGGAGGAAAACATCAAGATCTAGGAACTGACTCGTGCTCAATGGCGTATACCGTTGAGGTTATAGTACTCGTCCACACTATGACGTAGGGAAACATCTTCATCAAGATCTAGGAACTGTCTCGTGCTCAATGGAGTATACCGCTGAGGTTATAGAACTTGTCCACACTATGATGGAGGAAAACATCAAGATCTAGGAACTGACTCGTGCTCAAAGGAGTATACCTTCGAGGTTATAGTACTCGTCCACACTATGACATAGGTAAACATCTTCATCAAGATCTAGGAACTATCTCGTGCTCAATGGAGTATACCGTTGAGGTTATAAAACTCGTCCACACTATGACGCAGGGAAACATCAAGATCTAGGAACTGACTTGTGCTCAATGGAGTATACCGTTGAGGTTATAGTACTCGTCCACACTATGACGTAGGGAAACATCTTCATCAAGATCTAGGAACTGTCTCGTGCTTAATGGAGTATACCGTTGAGGTTATAGAACTTGTCCACACTATGACACAGGGAAACATCTTCATCAAGATCTAGGAACTGTCTCGTGCTCAATGGAGTATACCATTGAGGTTATAGAACTTGTCCACACTATGATGGAGGAAAACATCAAGATCTAGGAACTGACTCGTGCTCAATGGAGTATACCATTGAGGTTATAGTACTCGTCCACACTATGACGTAGGAAAACATCAAGATCTAGGAACTGACTCGTGCTCCACGGAGTATACCGTCGAGGTTATAGTACTCGTCCACACTATGACGTAGAGAAAATGTCGAGATTGAGAACCTTATCTGAAATTCAACCGAGGATAATTCAATTGAGATTTAAGAACCAGTCAGGTCTTCAACGAAGCTGGGAACTTAACTGCATCTTTCCTGAAAGGTAAAAGGTCAGTCACATGCAATGCATGAGATGGATCAAGCAATGATGTTCTCAACATAAATGAGATTGTATGGTATGATGCGTATATGAATGTATCATGATGTATGGGAATATGATGCTTTAGCTGGGGAAAATAAATCCCGGAGCTGCTGGAGAATAGAGTTGAGTTCTTCGTTTTCGCTGGGGATGATGAACGAAGATGGTAAACCTGTAGGAGAAAAGAACTCTGTTGGGGAATAAATTGATGAAGAGAATACTCTGAGGGGAATTACTCTGTGGGGAAGAGACGTTCTGCTGAAGATTTTAACGATAACTCCGCTGGGGATCCTGTTGATAAGCTTTGTTGGGGATTTTAATGATGAACTCCGTTGGGGATAGAAAGAACTTCGCTGGGGATGATCTTTCAGTTACAACTTGCTGAGGATAACCCAGTTAGACTCTTGTGAGGATAACCTTCTGAATTTGGCTGGGGAGATTTATTTGTGCTCTGCAGGGGATAAGCTTCCAGAATCTACTGGGTAAGATGATTCAACTCTGTCGGGGAAGCCTTTTTTAGATTGTGCCGGGGAAATGACTCCACTGGGGTATCTTGTATTCTTTCGGGGAACATTCTTATACTTTGTTGAAGAATATTAAGGCTGCCGGAGACGCTCTTATACTTGCTGGAGGATATCTTTATACTCCGCTGGGGAATATTAAGACCTTCTGGGGATACCCAACCTTTTTAGCGCTGATGGTAGATGAACTCGGCTTGGGGAGAGTATTGCTGATTCATTCACGGTTGCAAGTCTCAGTTGGGAGAGCTACCGATACTGTCTTGCTCTGCGGGGAGTGATGGTATCTTAGTCATATTCTTCAGCTGAACCTACCTTGGTACCTTGGTGGACAAAGTAACTACGCAGTTTGGACATTTCTTATGCCCATGTTTCTGATATTACCCGTAATTCATCCTTTGTTTCACATGTAAATATTTATGAGCAGCAATTAATGTCAAATGCATATATCAAAAATGACCATTGGACGTTCTTTGCAAAAGAAAGCAGATAAAGGAAAAACAATTTGGAATTTGTCTGAAAATGAATTTGTATTGATTTTGAAGTTTGGCCTGAAAATAGGCGTTTTTGTACAAGAGGCTGACGTCCTAGTAAGATAACGCCGCCGAACAAATAGAATTTATACAATTTGTGAAAAGAAAACAAAACAGCTATGTGAACATTCCCACTGGGTTCCAACTCTGCTATTGCCTTTATATCTTCAAGCATCTCATCACTTTGCTGCTTGGTTGAAGATGAATCTGATTGATTGGTGTCGTCCGAGCCTGATAGTCGATACCGAAGTCTGGATGCGAGGTGATCCAATGAGACATAGTGTTACGCTTTGATCCCTAACTTTTTCCTGGACCGCCCTTTCGGGTTTTCAGTCCACCGGGATACCCATTTTTGCCCAAGCCGCCTTTTCAGGTTTTCGACTTGCCGGGTGTACAAATTTTTTATTTTCATCCCTTATTTTTTCCCGAACCCTTTTGGTTCGCCGAGAAGCCCTTATTTTTTCCTAGGCCAGTCAACCTAGCAGGTCTTTGATTACGCGTAGTATCTTTTCACTATGTCTGCATTGACGGGGTGAGGAAGGTCGTCACCATCCATGGTGCTTAGAATCATAGCTCCTCCTGAGAAAATGTTCTTAACCACAAATGGCCCTTCATAAGTAGGGGTCCACTTACCCCTGGGATCACCTTGAGGTAGAATAATGCGCTTGATTACCAGGTCTCCAACTTGATACTCTTATCGTCTGACTTTCTTTTTAAATGCCTTGATCATCCATTTTTGGTACGTCTGACCATGACAAACAGCAGTAAGTCTTTTTTCGTCGATTAGATTCAGTTGATCAAGTCGGGTCTGAATCCAGTCATCTTTGCTCAAACCTGCATCCTTCATGATTCTGAGAAAGGGTATCTGATATTTAATAGGCAAGACTGCCTCCATGCCATAAACCAAGGAATAGGGGGTTGCCCCTGTTGACGTCCGTGTTGAGGTACGGTACCCGTGAAGAGCAAACGGTAACATCTCGTGCTAGTCTTTGTACGTCACTGTCATCTTCTGCACAATCTTCTTAATGTTCTTATTAGCTGCTTCAACAACCCCATTCATCTTCGGCTGGTAGGGAGAAGAGTTGTGATGCTGTATCTTGAATTGCTCGCAGAGCTCAGTGATCATCTTGTTATTAAGATTCGTACCATTGTCCGTAATGATCCTCTCTGGTACACCGTATCGACAAATCAGGTTGTGCCGAATGAACCGTGCCACGACTTTCTTAGTTACGGTAGCAAAGGAAGCTGCTTCAACCCACTTTGTAAAGTAATCAATCGCTACCAGGATGAAAAAATGCCCGTTGGATGTCGTAGGTCTGATCTCGCCAATCATATCAATGCCCCACATTGCAAAAGGCCAAGGAGTTGTCAAGACGTTTAGAGGAACTGGAGGTATGTGCACCTTATCAGCGTAAACTTGGCACTTGTGACATGTCCGAGAATGCTGATAACAGTCGGCTTCCATTGTGGACCAGTAATATCCTGCCTGAAGGATCTTCTTTGCCATGGTATGTCCACTGGAATGAGTTCTGAAAGTACCTTCATGCAGCTCTATCATGATCCTTTCTGCTTCAGTCTTATCCACACAACGCAGCAAGGTTGAATCATGGTTACGTTTGTAAAGAATGTCATTGCTGATGAAGAGCTTGGCTGCAAACCTTCTCAGAAACTTCTTGTCATTAACAGATGCACCCTCGGGGTATTCTTGAACTTCAATGTACCTCTTCACCTCATGATACCAGGGCTTTTCTGTTACCCCTTCAGTCTCAAGATCACAGCAATGTGCAGGTTCGTCCAATCTTTCAATAATGATCCAGGGAGCCTCGTTGTCTCATTTGACTTTGAACATAGAAGACATCGTAGCTAGCGCGTCCTCTAACTGATTCTTCTCTCTAGGGAAGTGCTCAAAGGTTATCTCCTCGAAATGGGGAAGCAACGTCAATACATATTCCTCGTAAGGAATAAGATTAGGGTGTTTCGTATCCCACTCGTCCTTAATCTGACTGATCACGAGAGAGGAATCTCCGAAGACACTTAGAAGCTTAATCCTTAGGTCAATTGCAGCTCGAAGACCCATGATGCACGCTCCATACTCCGCCATGTTGTTGGTGTAGTTGAAACATAGTCGGGCGGTAAACGGAGTATGAGAGCCTTTAGGAGATATGATCACAGCACCGATGCCATTACCCAAAGCGTTCGAAGCTCCATCAAAGTACATAGACCATCGGGATCCTTCCTCAGGTCCTTCATCCGGTCCAGGTGTCTCACAATCAGTTATCAGCATGATATTCTCGTCCGGGAATTCAAAGTTCATAGACTTGTAATCATTCACTGCCTGGTGCGCCAAATGGTCTGCCAATACACTTCCCTTGATTTCTTTTTGAGTCGTGTACTGGATGTCATACTCAGTCAAGATCATCTACCATCTTGCTATTCTTCCGGACAGGGCAGGCTTTTCGAAGATATACTTGATTGGATCCATTTTTGATATCAACAGAGTAGTGTGAGTCAGCATATACTGTCTTAGCCGGCGAGCAGCCCATGCCAAAGCGCAGCAAGTTTTCTCAAGCAGTGAGTATCGGGTCTCACAGTCGGTAAACTTTTTGCTAAGGTAATAAATAGCATGCTCTTTTCGGCCAGACTCGTCATGCTACCCCAGCACACACCCCATTGAGTTGTCAAGTACTGTCAAGTATAAGATCAGAGGTCTCCCTTCAACTGGTGGCATTAGGATGGGTGGTTCCTGGAGATACTCTTTGATTCTTTCGAAAGCGGCCTGGCATTCATCGTTCCAACGTACCACTTGATCTTTCTTCAGTAGCTTGAAGATTGGCTCACAAGTAGCAGTTAGGTGCGAGATGAATTGGGAAATGTAGTTCAATCGTCCCCAAAAGCCTCTGACTTCTTTCTCTATCTTGGGAACTAGCATCTCTTGTATGGCTTTCACCTTGGCAGGGTCCACTTGAATACCTTTGTCGCTCACGACGAAACCCAGTAGCTTACCAGACCTTACCCCGAAGGTGCACTTGTTCGGGTTTAATCTCAGCTTGTACAACTTCAACCTATCAAACAGCTTCTGTAGATGGTCAAGGTGTTCCTCCTTAGTCTGGGACCTCACAATCATATCGTCAACGTATACTTAAATCTCATGATGGATCATGTCATGAAACAAAGCAACCATGGCATGCTGATATGTTGCCCCAGCATTCTTCAATCCAAAAGGCATGACCTTGTAGCAAAAGGTACCCCACTGAGTAACAAAAGTGGTCTTCTCCATATCCTCGGGAGCCATCTTAATTTGATTATATCCGGAGAAACCATTCATAAAGGAGAATACCTTGTGCTGAGCGGTATTGTCAACCAGAACGTCAATGTGAGGTAGAGGGAAATCATCCTTGGGACTGGCCCTGTTCAAATCCCTGTAGTCAACACACATTCGGACCTTACCATCTTTCTTCGGTACTGGAACCACATTGGCAACCCACTGAGGGTAAGAAGTAACTGCTAGAAAACCGGCGTTGAATTGTTTCATAACCTCGGCCTTGATTTTCTCAGACATCTCTGGGCGCATACGACGAACCTTCTGTTTTACCGGAGGGCAATCTTCCTTGGTAGGTAGGCGATGAACCACAATGTCAGTATCCAACCCAGGCATATCTTCGTAAGACCAGGCAAAGATTTCAACATAGTCATGCAGCATCTGAATCAACCGCTGTTTCACACTAGGCTCCAGATTCGCACCGATCTTGACTTCCTTCTTGTTTGTTTCAGTACCCAGATTCACTGTTTCCACCGGATCTTCATGTGGCTGAATGGCCCTTTCTTCCTGGAGTAGCAGTCCTGCAAGTTCACCAGGAACTTCGCAATCATCTTCACCTTCGTCTTCGGCTAAGTTGATCGGATTTTCAAAGTCATAGCTGGCAGTAGCAGAGTCGTTACCAGTGAGATCCAGAGTGGATTGAGACCTGTATATGTGAGTGTGTGTAAAATAGCTATTTTGCAATATATAATAAAGAAAAACATGGAGCGCAAAATTTGAAATGCAAGAAACGTCCAATGCTTTTATTAATGATATATGAAAATGGCACACAAAAGCCCTCACAAATGAAGCCACGGTGTCTCGGGTAAGACGCCGGGCCATAAAGTTTCACAACATTGTCTGTTACAAATTCAAAACAAAGAGTTCATTACTGGTTAACAAAAGTAATAGGGATGAAGTCCTTTGCTGTCCAGTTTCTTGGTCCACCGTTGGTCGTAGGATAGATCCAGCTGTCGAATTCAGACTCCTCCATGTCATCTTCAATGGTATTTACTCCCGAGTTGCTGATGAATACAAGAGGTCTTCCAATACTTGCATTACGAACAACCCTTTGAGCTTCTGCAGTGAAACCCAAACCAAACTTGTTAGTCTTCTGAGTGAAATCAGGAAGTCGGCCCTAATTTTCACACTCACCCTTCTCAATAACAGTCCGAGCATCTTTTAAGGAAGCCATCTTCATAGGAGAATCTTCAACAATAGTCTCAGCTGATGCCAGTGTCTGAGGAACCTCTTCATAGTGCTGAAATGGGGTCTCAATGAACTCCCCATCCATCTCTACATATCGGAACGAGTTGAGGTGGCTGACCATATACTCTTCCTCCCCTTGTACTGTCACAATCTTCCCTCTGACCGGGTACTTCAGCTTCTGGTGGAGGGTTGAGGTTACAACTCCAGCTTTGTGGATCCATGGACGACCCAACAAACAAGAATAGGATGGCCGAATGTCCATCACGTAGAATGTAGAATTGAAGACCTGAGAACCAACTTTAATTGGAATATCAACTTCACCATGCACCATCCTTTTAGACCCGTCAAAGGCCCTGACAATGATGTTGCTTGGCTTTAGCTCCAACCCTTCGCAATCCAACCGGTCTAGAGCTTTCTTGGGCAAGACGTTCAGTGAGGAACCAGTATCAACCAACACATGTGCAAGAGTAGTGCCTCTGCATTCAATGGAGACATGCAGGGCATTGTTATGGTTCTTCCCTTTAGCAGTCAAATCAGCGTCGGAGAAACCCAAACCATTATCAGCAGTTAAATTGGCCACGCAATCAGTAAACTGATCAGCTGATGTCTCTTGTGGCACGTGGGCAGTTTTCAGGAAGGTAATCAGAGCCTTGGCATGAGCCTCTGAACACAACAGTAGTGACAACATAGAAATCTTGGATGGGGTTTGCCCCAGCTACTCAACTACGTTATAATCACTCTTCTTAATAATCTTCAGAATCTCTTCCATCTCCTGTTTGGAAGCTTCAACAGTAATGGTCTTTGGTGCCTCCGTCTGGGCAGGCACATCAGTGGTGATCCCTTTGCCCCGAGGGTTAGATGACTCGGCGACAGGGGTAGGACTAAAAACTTGATCAGGTGTGGCAGTAGGTACACTTGCAGGTGTAATGACAACAGGTCTTTGGACAGTTGGTGAAGCAATATCAGGTGAGAAAAGTCTACCGCTGCGGGTGACTTTAGCAGGTCCAGTAATGTTGCTGACGCCGGTATCAACATCCAACTCTTGCTTAACTCCAAGAACATAAACATCTGCCCTATAGTGCCAAGGGACAGCTTTGTCAGAGGTGTAGGGGATGGGCCCCGGAACAGTGATGATTACAGGTGCGATCTTCGGAGTAGATGTAATTCTAACAGGCTTCCTCGAGGGAGCCTTGGAAGAATTATTGAAAATGGTAATGATGGAAACTTCTTCAGTAGGAATGGGAGGAACATCAATCTTCTCAAACAAGATCTCCTTATTATCCATCAGGTCTTGGATGCCTGACTTCAGAAATGGACAACCAATAGGTAAAACAGAACACATATGGCAACCTTCGCCACAGCCTGGAAATAAACCAGCTAGCAACAGGTTCTTCTTGACAGTCATCAGAGGGGTAACAATATCTTCCACGGAAACTACAAACAAGTCTTCCTCTACAGCATTTACTCCATGTTTGGGCATGGGAGCCGTCACAACATTAGGCCTCTCGGGTGCCTCAAATTCAATTTCCTTTGCATCAATTAGGTCTTGCACCCTGTTCCTCAAAACCCAACAATCATCTGTATTATGCCCCAGGCTATCAGAGTGAAAAGCGCAGCGGGCATTAGGGTTGTACTTTGGTGATGTGGTACTCGGATTCTTCGGAGCTTCTTTTAGAGTCACCAAATTGGTCTTCAGCAACTGTGGTAGAATCTGAGACAAAGTCATGCTGAGACGAGTGAATTGCCTTTGAGGTCTCTCGTCCTTTTGTTGATTGTGATGCTGAGGAGCACCAGCAGGTTTTGAAATAACAACTGCATTGACGGCTTGGCGGTGTTCAGATCTATTATGTCTTCTTGAATTGTACACAACACTGGACTCTTTCTTAAACGGCTTCTTCTCGGTGCTCGAAGAGGCACCCTTCTGTATCTTCCCATCCTTAATACCAGCTTCAATCCTCTCACCAGTCAAAATAAGATATGTAAACCCAACTGAAGAGCTTCCAATCAGATGGTTAAAGAACGGACCAGACAGGGTCCTCAAAAACATGTCAACAAGATCACGATCAGCCAAAGGTGGTTGCACCCTTCCGGCAAGGTCTCTCAACTTCTGCGCATACTCTTTAAATCCTTCACCCGTTCCTATTGACATACCCTAGAGTTGGGTACGCGTAGGAGCGAGATCGGAGTTGTACTGATACTGCCTGTAAAATGCAATAGCCAAATCCTCCCAGCTGTGGATACTGGCTCCGTCCAACTGATATAACCACTCAAGCTGAGTCCCTGAGAGACTGTCTTGAAAGAAATGGATCCACAAGTTCCTATCAGCAGTGTAAGGCTGGATCTTCCTCACATATGACTGGAGGTGCAACTTTGGACAGGAAACTCCGTCATACTTGGCAAAGGTAGGTGCCTTGAATTTATGGGGAATCACCACCCCAGATGATAGACCCAGATCTCTGAAGTCCAGACCAGGCACCTTCTGTATTTCCATAGCGCTCAAACGATCTTCCAGTTGTTTGTAC
Organism: Vicia faba; assembly: GCA_948472305.1. NCBI lineage: Eukaryota > Viridiplantae > Streptophyta > Magnoliopsida > Fabales > Fabaceae > Vicia > Vicia faba. Next base: position 1,046,608,114 of record OX451739.1, read on the forward strand.
TTATCCTCAGCAGGAGGATACTGTTCTTCATCATAGTCCGTCTCATTGTCGGATACCATAGGGCTAGGAGCCCTCCTTTCTTGTGGACTATACTTTCCTCCAGATGAGGTGGTCAGATCAACTTCATTCTGCAGCCCGTTTCCAAACCTGCGTCCAGTATTGAACAAGATGGTCCTCTTCTTCTTCTTCTTCTTCTTTTTCTCCTTCAGAATCAAGGTCTTCAGGTCTTGCTGACCCTTAGCTAGATTCATGAATAGCTCTTGAAATTGGGCATTCTGGGCCTGGAGGGCCTTGATAGCTTGCTCAGTGGAAGGTTCAGTAGACATGATGATTGAGCGCTGAAATAAACAGCGAAGAAGATAAGAGACCTGTAATGGGTACCTGCTTATGGAGTGCATGGGATGAAATGCGTATGATTATGATTTCAAAGACAACCGAGATTAAAATTTGTAAACAAGAAAGGGAACACACTTTATTAGATTTAAACTTCAAAATTTAAATTGTTCAACAACTTGCCTTTAAGGCATTACAAGAATGGAAATACTGAAAAGTAAATAAAAACTATAAAGGAAATCATCCAAGGTCCATCAATGCTCCCATGGTCTCTTCTTCTCAGTGCGGACATAATCATTCAGGATCCGCTCGTTCTCCAATTTCCTAGTCAGCTTCTGGATCTTTTGCTCCTGTTCATTGAACCTCTCCCGGTACGAGTCCCATTCATCCCTCAACAGCATCCAAGACCTCTTCAGTGTCCCAATATCAGTGGGCATATGAGGTTGGAGGATAGTTGGAGGAACCCCCTCCTCATTAGCAACTTCAAGAGTAACAGGCCTGACAGCTTCGTATGGCATACCTAACTTCTGGGCACGGATGCGGACCCATTTGAGATATGGCTCCATTGGCAGAGAAGTCTTAGGTCCCAACTCATGTGGGTCAGATTGGTGAACTCTGTCCCAAGCCCTTATGAATTTACGACGCAGCTCGTCGTTATCTCCCTGAAAATCAAAGATGATATGAGGCATCAACATCTCATGAGGCCCTTCTCTTCTGGCTCTTCCAAACTAACGAAGAGCTAAGCATGGGTTGTAAGAAATCCCTCCATGGAGTCCGATCAATGGAACATTAGGATACTCTCCACAACGATCAATGACAGTCACCTCATCCATACCTTTGAGAGTCCAGATAATGTCATCACTAGAAAGAGACATCACCCTATAAGCCCAACCCATTCCTTTTTGTTTTTCAGCACGGACTTAGGGAGGTGCGAAATAAACCACCTCGACAATAAAGGAACACAGCACATCAAAGTTCCCCGCTTTCGGGCAGTACGAGCATAGAGCTGATGAAGCATATCACCCAAGAGAGTGGGTACAGGGTTCTGAGAGATGAAGATCTTTATGGCATTAATACCAACAAAAGTGTCAGGATTCGGAAACAATACCAGACCATAAATCAAGAGGGCCAGAATATCCTCGTACGCCTTGAAGTCTAAGCTGTCCCAGAAGTAATTAGCTTTGTCAACCAAAAACTTAGTCAGAAAACCCTTAGCTCCACTTCTAGTCTCCCAGTTAGCCATTACCTCCTCCTTGGTCAAGTGAAGGGCTGCAGCAATTTCTTCGGGCTTAGGAGTATTTTCCCAACCAGTAAACGGAGTCTGTTCCAGGACAGGGATACCAAGCAGCTCAGAGAACTCTTCCAGGGTAGGAACCAGCTGGAAGTCTTGAAAGGTGAAGCAATGGTATAGCGGATCATAAAACTGGACCAGGACACTCATCATTTGTTCGTCCAATTTTGAAGTGACCAAACTGAGAAGAGAACCATGCCTTCTGATGAAGGAAGTAGTGTCTGGAATCCTGACAACCAAATCTTTAAGCAGGGTAGGTACTTGGACAAAGTTGATTCGGATAGTATTCCTACACATGGGCATCATGATGACCTACAAAACAGAGCAAAGATGAAACCCTCTTGTCCTTGAAATAGGTTAGTCCTTATGCAAAATGTATGCAATGTTATGATGTCATGATGTCATGGTAAAGGCACACCACAAGTATCCACAAAAGGAAAACATGGTAAAGGCACACAAGTCACACTGAGAGCCCTTAGATTTCAGGCTAGCATGGAGTTTATGTACTACCCTCTTTCAGTTCAGTTGGTTTAAACCTGTCCTAAAAAATAGTAACCGGGTTCTAGAGGATCTCAATATCACTGACTACCCTCAATCGGTCATAATTCTAGTTTAGCAACCTTTTCTTGCGGCCAGAATCATCGCGAGAGTTTAGTCTCAATGCGTGTAGCATACTGCTACTGTTCTATGGCCAAGTTGGTGAATTTAAGGTTCTAAGGTCAGTTAGTGCTTAATGACTCCTTAGAAGACCCATATTCTCCTCTTTCCAACAAAAGGGATATCGGTACAGACTAAGGTGCCACACCAATGTAGCTACTGCTTCATCCGTGTCGGTCTACGTTGGACAGATACCTCACAGTTTATTGCTACTTACCTAAAGGGTATCCCCAGATCCGGGTTAGGATCTATAGAACTCCGATACAAGCCCACAAAGATAAATCATACAAAGCATACAATTGAAAACATAGTGATCTAATCCTAAGGTACACCTCACTTAATATTCCCCAGCAGAGTCGCCCGTTCTGTGATCGGTGGGAATGAGAACTGACTGTTTTGGAATGCTGGTTCGCATTTTGCATTTGTTTTCGCAAAATGTCGCGGTAAGCAAGAGTCGCCACCGTCTTATGTTTTATCCGACAAGGAAAGGACAAAAGCACAGAAAAATTCCTTTTTGAGATATTTCTTGGGTTCGGGAGGTAGATTATAGAAAGGGAAGGTGTTAGCACCCTTTCTATCCGTGGTTATCCACGGGCTCTTAGGTACTTGCTCATTGTGTTTTCAAAAATTTGCTTTTCTTTGTGTTTTTGGGTTTGAAAAGAGTTTTTTGTTTGAGAGGGGTGTAAGTGCGAAAAGTTTTGTTTTGTTTTTAAAAGGAGCAAGTACTTAAGAACCATCTACCTACTCAAAAAGGAATTAAACTGTACAAGTGTCCTTTAGACAATGCTATCCCACTATTGAGGAGTAAGTAGCATCGTCGTTGGAGTTTTCGGGTCAATTCGATTAAGGGACGTGTGGTCACTAAAGCAATGTTAGGACGCCTTAGCGGTAACCCTAATGTCTTAGATCATTTTATCCGAGGCAACCGTTTTGAGGAAACTATGATCTTTGGACAAGAGGGCGACCTCTAAAACTTCCTATGCTCAATGACCACGTTCGAGGCAACCAAGTGAGGTGTACCCTAAGAGTGGCATGTGCGAGTGTATTGTTTTTCAGTTATTTATCTTTGTACATGTTAATGGTGAGCTACTGTTGATTTTAAGTTAAAAATTTGGTCTTGTCATGCATAGCCTATTATCAAACATCTAACAGTGTATAGTTGCAGAATTTAAATTTGCGGAAATTAAATCTAAACTATTACAAGGCGTCGGGTATTTACATCGCCAAAAACAAACCCTTTAATTTAAATTGCGAAAAGTAAATAAAAGCGGTAAAATAATTAAAATCCTAAGTTAAAAACTATTACATTCCCGAAGCAGTTACAATATTGAAATATGGATCAAAAATAATACGCACGCGAGAAAAATTAAATCGGAGTGTCCTAGGGTTTTGACCCTTTTATTAAATAAAGCATATTTTTGAATTAAAAATTAGTCTAAATTAATAATTGAATTAATTAATGAAATGAAAATATTTTTGGGTTTTATTTTAATTAAGGAAATAAAATAAGAATGGTAAAAAAAAATCAAAACCCTAATTCTATATTAATTTTAATTTAATGCAAAATATGTTAAAATTAAACCTAATTAAAAAACTAATTTAATTGGTTACAATTTATTTACAAAAATAATAAAATAGTGAAATAAAAAAAATTATTTTTGGGGTTTTTTGATTTTTTATATAAAATATTAATTGGTTAATTTTGTTAATAATAATTAAATAAGATAAATAGAGAGAAAAAGAAATAAACCAAAGTAGGGGGGTGGGCTTAATTTGGTGGTAGATTCAGCAATATTCAGGCCCAAATCCAATTAGCCTGCTGGACTTTTTGTGATCCAGTGTACGCTTGTTGACCAGGGAGTATGACGAGTCTCCATCCTGAGCCATTGGACCTGCCTTGGTAGCCACGTAGCTTTTGAGATCTGAAGGTGTATGGTGATCCACGCCTGGAGAAATGCACATGAATCCCTGAAGAAAAAATATAACAAAGTTTTGGGGGACCTGGGATTCGAACCTAGGTCCCAATGCTCATTGCATGCGTGCTCAACCACTCCACCAAACTGCTTCATTTGTTATTGTAATAAGAATCAAATATTATATAATAAACAAAACACTAAGCCTGCAAAAAAAAAGCGCGCCACTGATTCAAATGAACCAATGACACAAAGACACGTCATCATCTTCTTCAATGAAACCCTGGTTATTTACCTGCGGATTTTTATCCGCATGAAGTTTCGTGGGATGGTTCTAAAACTCGCTCCAGGCCATGAAAATGCTATTCAAGAACATAGACGTGTTCGTCTCTGCCTCCTCATCATTCCTATAACCATTGTTTGTTTTAATTTATCCTGCATAAGAAACGCCTAAAAAACAAGAACAAGAACCCTAGCTTCGAGCATCATGATACAGGGCCCAAGAATGAAATTGAATAATGCAAAAACGTTCTAAATCAAATAATAATCACAAATATGCCAATATTTTGAAGAAAAGATGCAAGAACGGATGTTTTCGATTTCATGTTCAGAGCAAGGTTCATGGAGACTTGCAGTGCGTTATAGGCGATGAAAAGGCTTCCTTTTGATTGGTATGGCTCCACTGGATGTCAAGGAAGGGAGCTACGTTTTACTTTTGGTCTGAATTGGCCTCCAAGGTTGTTTTTTATCTCTCACTTTTCAAGCTTTTTTCTCAAAGTTGTGTGGCCGTTTCTGCAGAGTTCTATGCGTGTTTTTGGTTTGGCTTCCTTATGTGAGTGTTATAGAGTGAATTAGGGTTGGTCTTTTGGTCTCAAATCAAATGCATTGAAATTCAAGATTGGATTTTGATCACCATAACCAAGCTTCCAAAAATAGGCCAAATCTGATTTTTATGCTTGAATGAGCCTTGATACGAATTGACTAGGTGTTATATGATATATGTAAGCTGTACAAATCACGAAGATACCATTTCATTAATTTTTGGATTTTATTTGAATTAATATAGATTTAAAATGAATTAAATCAATAAAAATTAAATAAAATAGAAAAATAAATGTTTGGTCATGAAATTAAAGATGGGACACGTGTGTGGCATGACAAGACCAAATCAAGTGGAAAAAAGTGGGCCCTTTTGTCAAAAATTGGAGTTTTGAGGATAGTTGACTTTTGGCAAATTTGGAAAAATGCCCAACTTCAACAATGCATAACTTCTTTAAATTTGAACTTTTGGAGGTGTTCTTGGACTTTTTAGAAACCTTGAGATGTTCTCTAATCAATATGTTTGGTCTCATATCATTTTGGTGTTCCATGCTCAAGTTATAAGCTTTGGCAAAAAAGGTGTTTTTGTTGACTTTCAAAAATGACCTATAATGTCCAAATTTGTAACTTTTTGTGAGAGAATTTATTGATCTTGGGGTGTGAAGATGGATTGTAGGAAATTGCATCCTCTTAAAAATGAGATTTGGATGGGTCATTTCTCATAAAGTATGAGAAAGTTATGCTTGGTCAAAGTTGAGTTGACTTTTCCTATAAAACCCTAATTTAGCAACTTTTGAATCTTGATGAATCTTGAGCAATCCTTGATGAATAATGATCAACCCTTGATAAAATGATGAATTATATTTCAAAATGAGAATGTTGACAAAAATCTTGAGGTTTGACTGTATTTGGGACACAGTTGACTTTTGCCCTAGCACAATCGATTTTTGGGCCTCTTGAGCAAGTGACTGACCAAACTTCCTCTGCAAGGCTTGAAATTTGACATGGATGAACTTAAGAACATATTAATACATTGGGAAGCACTTGAGGCCATTTGGATGTAAGGACCTTGATGCAACACAAAACCCTAATTTTGACTTGACTACTTTAGGAGGTGATTTGACTGTCCATACCTTGAGCCAACTTGAGCAATTTGAAGATTATTCCTGACATGTCTTGAGAAATATGGGAGGGAAAATTTTGGGGTACAACAATTCCATTCTCCTAGAAACTAGTTGTAGGCACTTGAGTGCTTTCAGCCGTCTTTGCATTAATGAGAAAACGTCCGAATGTAAGAACGTGTTTCCTTTGCTTTGACAAGACAAGTTGATTTAGACGTTGTTTCAGAATTTGCTTCCAAATGTCTTTAAGTCAGAACATGCTTCATTCAACTTCTGGTCAGAGCGTTGTTTGCTAAGAACTTTGAACAACGCTTGCTTTCAAGTTATCTTCAGAATCAAGAAGCCTGCTAGAAGTTAGAAGATACATTTAACAAATAAAGGTTCTTACCAGAGTCAGCAAATGCATTTGAATAAAAGGTTCTTTTATCAAAGAACTTCTTCATAATCTTTGCTTAGTACTTTAGAATGTTTTCTGTCAGAACATTAACTAAGACATTCAAAACACATTCATCAGAGCATAAATTATCTTAAATATAATTTAGTTATCATCAAAACTCTTGAGATAGGTCAGAACTAATCTTGTTATTTCACTTTCATAAGTCAAACAAAATATTACTTAGAGCTTCTCAAGAAGTTTTATATGAAAGATTCAAGAATTATCTCAACACCTATGGCTCCAAATGTGCTAATCGACAAAGACGAGAACAAAGTGGATTTCAAGATCACCATGTATAAAGGTATTATCAAATAATTATTTTATTTAACGACGAGTAGGCTGAATATCATGTTTAGTGTGTGCATGTTTGTCTAATATCAGGCGTCACCTAAAGAATCCCACTTTAAGATTGTAAAAAAGGAATTTTATGGTATCTTAATGTAGCTTAGAAGGTTTTTCTGATCCTAATTTTTCAGGGTGCAAGTCGGATAGGAAAAGCACTAGTGATACATGTCACTTATTTGGAAGTAGTTTAGTTTCTTGGCACAATAATAAGCATCATAGCGTTTCTTTTTCTACTATCAAGGCTGAATACGTAGTTGCTGGTAGTTATTATGCACAACTCTTATGGATAAAGCAAAATTACTAGATTATGATTTAAAACTTTGTTGGATTCTAGTTAATTGTGATGGCACAGTGCAATAAGCCTCGCTAAGAATCTGATACTCCATTCACGGACTAAACACATTGAGATCCCACACCATATTCTTAGAGACCGTGTTGAAAAAAAGGGGATGTTATGTTTGAATACATTGACACTAAAAATCAGTTTGTTGATATTCTTACAAAACCATTGTCATCGGAACCTTTTCACGAGACCTGTAGAAAATTGGGAATCTTAGATTTCTCGTGCTTTAAATATATCGGAAATTCTATTTAGTTTAATTTGTTATGTACTTTTATTTTCACTAACACTATTTTATTTTTACTGACTACAATGGTACATCTCTATAACTCTTATATCCAGTTTATATCATTGAGTGTGTGTTTTTTCTAGATATGTTCATTGGTTTTCTTATTACCTTCTTAATTTCATTTATTCATCTCTAGAATGTTTTTTATTGTTCTTCTTTGCATTTAAAGTCTTTTTAAATGTGTATTTCTAATTATGTGCATCTGAGCATTTGTACACTTGTTCATGAATTATTTAATCTTGCTTACATGATAGTTTTAATTACTTAATCATATGTTTGCATGTCTATTTTGCATTTTGTCGCGTGTAGCATATATATCTTTGTGTTCTCTATATGATATTTTTTGTTGTATACTCTTCTTAGTTGTTTAGCTCATGTGCTCATCTGAAATTATTCATTTTGTGGTTGGTTATTTGATTTTTATACTCATTTTGATCTATCTCTTTTTGATGTTTTCAAAGGGGGAGAAGTTGTAATGTGAGTCTACAATTGTTTTATGCATTTTATGCTGGATTGTTTGTGTGCAATGTTTCAGGGGGAGCATAAGCATTTATTTTCTATAGATATCATCATTTATAAATTGTTTTTTAATGTTTGTATTCTTAAAAGACGGGTCTAACTAAAGCTCTTGAAACTTCATGGGGCACGAAGTTTGTAGGTCCTCAGAGCGTGAGGAGGCAAAGGAAGATGAAGCTTGCTTCAGAAGCACGACCCTCTGGAAACTAGTTTCCTTATTTTCTCTAGTGTCTCTTCCTTATGATTTCTTATTTAGTTTTAAACCTATTATACTACTTTACCTTAATCAATGACATTTTATTTGTCCTTCTTTTATTAATCTTTGGTCTTTTTGGTTTTTGATTATGAATATATGTTCCTTTGTTTTTCAAATTTTCAAAAGTTTAATTTCGCTTTGTCTTATTCTTTTTGATTGATGACAAAAATGGATAAGAAGATATTGTTTTAATATATCTTTATCACATAATAAATCCAAAACATGTTAATTCTGGACTTTATTTTTTTTGGAGATTTATCAACCAAACAATCTGATTTCTTTTTGATAACCTAGTTCTGCAATAGTGTGTGATAACCAGGTGAAAGATTATTATCATGCTTATTATTTTCTGGTATATCAAAATTCTTCTAGTCTAATTCTCAAGAGGATATTACAAACCTCACTCTGAAGAAGCTGATAATAATTTTGATCGTGTAAAAATCAAAGGGAGCTTACAAACCTAACTCTAAGGTTTATATATTTGAGTATCCAAGTAAAAATTGTTCATCAAAATACACAAATTTGTCATCATCAAAAAGGGGGAGATTGTTGGAACGTGTTTGATTCTACAACTATCCATGAGTTTTGATGATAACAAAGCTTAATATGTATAAATAAAATTTTTATAATCTAACTAAATAAAATAGATTCTGACTCTGAAGAAGTCGAGTATGGACGAATCAGACTCTGAACAAAGCATATCTAATTTCTGATCTAAGAAGAATTGGATGGTTAGCAAAATATGAAAAAAGAAGTCTCTGAATTGTAGATGCACTCTGAACCAAAGGAAGAAACAAAGCGTGTTTAAATGAAAGTCAAGCATCTGGATTACCAAGTCAAAGCTTCAGTAAAAATCTATCTAGAATGAATCTTAGAAAGACTTTGATATTTTAAAGCCTATGAAGCCTCAAGATCTAAACTCTATAGACTCTGAAGTCTCATTTTCACCAAGTTCTGAAGACAGGATCTGAACTTTACTCAAGCTTCATCAACTTGTATTTGAAGCCTCTGACTAGAAGTAGGGGTGGAAAAACAGGCCCGACCCGTTGGGCATGTCTGTTTTACCCGCACTTTAGTGCGCAACGAGCCAAGAATTTAGGCCCCCACCTTCTAATGTGACCGCCCCGCCCCGCCCCATTTCTTCGCAGGCTTTTGTGGGCATAATTATTAGCATAAAATTTTGCATTTTTAGGCCTAAAAGGTGTAGTACTCACGGGCTTTTCCTGCCCCGCACTCACTTTTTTGCAGAGAGGGCCTAGGTTTTAAGGCCCTCATCCTCAACTATGCCTGCCCCACCCTGCCCAGTTTTTTTTGTGGGCTTTTGCGGGGCGGGCCTAAACGGGGCGGGCATGCCCGTTTTCCATCCCTAACTAGAAGATAATGACTGAAAGAAAAATATGTGGCAAGAGTACAATTAATACAAGATCAAATATCCTTTCTAATTCTCTACAAATCTGGAAAAAGCATTCTACTATTGCAATAACGTGTTTCCTCTTATCTCATCTTTCATCCAGTACATGTTAGAAGCACCACTCTACTATGGTAATATCAAGTGTCTTCATACAATTGTGATTTTGAGGATATTCAAACTTCACCCTCTTATAGGTTTATTTCATTACCTATATAAAGAGGATTTGGAAACTTGGAAAACAAGATGATTATGAAGAGAAAATTATGAAATGATTCATGCAAAAAGAAAGAGAAAATAGAGAGAAATACCTAGCATTTTAATTCATATTTTGTTAAGTGTAAAGTTTGTTTATCATTATGTGTATATGCTTTTTTAGAAGCAATATTGTAAACACAAACCTTGTCTTTAACAATTGTTAAATTCCTTGAGAGACTAGGGTATAGTCTGAATTCTCAAGAAGTCTTTGACAAGTTGTCATTAAGGTTGTAATCAAGTTATTGATTAGTGGATTGATTCCTTATTGAGAAGGAAATATCACCATGGCAGGTGGACTTGAGGTAGCTTCTTTAATAGCGGACCAAGATAAAAATACATGTGTCTCTTATCTTTATTGAAGCTCTGCTATTTGTGTTCTTGGTGAGATTTTTTTTATCTTGAAACCCAATTCAACCTCATTTCTTGTGTGTCTTCGCACCTTCAATCTTCATCTCCACTTCTTTAATATCGACAATATTAATGGTGTTGGAAACTCCCAATGTTTTGAACATTACACGAACATACCATACATGACAAGATGAGTTATTGTTTAATCCACCAACCATCAGACCCACCAACCATATTGATTTCAATGATTATAGAAATAAATTGTTTGTTAGTTAGGTTAACCTGTGTCCCAGGGGTAACACAAGGTTTAGGCCTGATCTTACATTTCTTAGCCATATGACCTAGTTTTCCATAATTAAAGAAAGAGAAAATACAAGTGCCATTTTGTGGTATTTGTGTATGCCTAGAAATTAGGGTAATTCAGGCCCTTTAATGGTTCCCATTCTTAATTTGATTCAAAATATTTTGATTTTTTCTTTAATTTCCATATGTCTTCAAAACTGCAACAAATTTCTTTTTATTGCTTGAAACTGTTGGACTTGAGACTTCACACACAAGAGTAGAGGTGAATTGTGTGGTTTGAAAAAACATGATTTTTAAAACTTTTGGCAAGTTAAATCAGAGTTTAAAAATATTTTAAAAGAATAAGCAACGGAAAAATAAATAGCATAAAGTAAATAGTTAGGCGAAGAAGAAGAACATAGAGAATTATAGAGGTTCAGTCAAATCAAAAGGACCTACTCCTCTCCCCAAGACTTGGTCTTGAGAGTTTCCAATAATACTTGAGATATTTTAGTAGGAAAGGCTCACAAACCCCCTTATACAAAGAAATGATGGTTGACTTTCAACCAAATATTACAAGATGATAGTTATGGGCGTTTGTGTATTTTCTTCAATATAATATTGAGAGTGAAGTGGACAATATTCCATCCCAACAGTGTACTGAAGCAGTTAGTGTCCTTTTCACGAGCACTGACCTTAGAGCAGTTAGTCTTCAAGTTCTAAAATATCTTATCTCAATTCCTCTGGTTTAAAAAGATAACCAAATAACCTTTGAGATTTTAACCAGGATGATCTTTTAACCTATGAAGATTTTAATATCAGACTAATATTTAACATATCTTGGTTTTAACCAGGCTAACCAAAAACCAAGAAATATTTTAAGAAATCCTAATCTTTAACATAGAACTGATCACACAATCTCCAACCTAAGCTTTTTTCAGATTTAACTTCTAGCCACAAGTAATCCCTAATTAGATAGTATTCAAGCAAGTTATATATATATATATATATATATATATATATATATATATATATATATATATATATATATATATATATATATATATATATATATATATATATATATATATATATATATATATATATATATATATATATATATATATATATATATATATATATATATATATATATATATATATATATATATATATATATATATATATATATACACGATATCCTTGGTGAATTTTAACAATTCTACCCATTCCAGAATTACACAAGTAAGCTCACTTACAAATAGGGGTGTTCGCATGCCGGTTTAGTTTGTGCTTTGTGTGTTTTGAAATTGTTTGGAAAATTCCTTAGTGTGGCGATTTGATTTGCATTTAACTCTTGTATCAGTCCTCAAGAGTGTTAACAAAGAAGATGTTTTGAAAATTGCTTTTGAAAAGTAGTATTTGTGTAAGTACAAAATGTTTTTTGAGCAAAATTCTAACAGCTATCTACTTTTATACTTGAAAAGGGTCGTTCTTTTCCTCCTATTCTTTAGACAGTGCTATCCTACTATTAGTGAGTAGGTAGCCCTATTGTTGGATGTATTAGGGACATTCAAAAGGGACATTATAGTCACAAAGGCAACTTGTGGAGACACTTTAGCAATTTTGTTTAGGGACTAGATCATTTACCGAGAATGCAACTGTAGGATCATCGAGGGACTATGATCTTTTGATTTATGGGTCTTTGCTAAAGCGTTTCTGCCTCATGACTGTTTTATTTCTGAAGGCAACCAAAGTGGGGTATCCTAGAGGTGTATATGTGCAAGTGTGTTATGTTCAGTTATTTTTGTCTTTTTGTTAAGTTTGCTAACGTTTGATTTCAGTCTTTTCATACACGCCTAGTTACTAGCAGTTAATATATACAGAAATGTAAAGTGCGAAGATAAAACCCTACGCTATTACATGGCTTCAGGGAGGGGGTTTACAATGTATAAAAATTGGGGGAAGAGAAAAAAATAAAGAAAGCGGTAAAAATCCTAATTAGTTTATTACATCCAGTATACGTGTACAATAATGAATAGAAATTGCAAAAATAAATAATGCGCGCGGAAGTTGAAAATACGTCTAACAACCTAGTAAGAAAATCTTTTTGCTTATTTATTTTTTGATTTAAGAAAGTAAATAATCTAAAAATCTATTTAGAAAATAAAATTAATCAAGAAAAATAGTCTAAATTCTTTTTTAGTTTTTTTATTATTTAAAGAAAATAATTTAACATAAATTAAGTCCTAAGTTCTAATTTTTTTAATTAAAGAAAAATAGTTAAAATAGTTATTAATTAATTTACAAAATTAATTTAATTAAAAAAACTAAAACTATATTTTTTGTGATTTTATTATTACATTATACTAATTAAATAAATGAAGAAAACAAATTAAAATAAAAAAAATATAAAGTAAAGTGACAAAAACAATGCGAAATGGGCCAGAATAATTAGAAATTGGGGTGTGCTGAAATTGAATTTTGTTAGGCCCGAGTGAATGTTAAGCCCATGCCATGCTGGATCAGGTGAGATGAGGCCTTTAGGGCGCGTGGTGGATCTCAAATTGCAACCTTTAGATCTAGACCCCTTATGATTTGAAGGCTAGATCTGATGGTGTTTGGTACACTTCTGGCCATGTAATGCATCGAGTCTGCATGAAACAAGTTAGAAAATATAAAATTGGAGCTTACTGAGGAGTTTTGTGATGTTTCATGGCTTGGTAATGGTTGCAAAAGCTTCAGGGAGCCTCCAAGAATGTATTTGGATCTTTTGTTTGGTCTGAGGAAGGCTGGAACCTAAAATGCGAATTTTACAACTTTGATACTTTTTTGCAAAATTTGTAGAGCTTTTCCAGGCTGTATATCATGTGTGTTGAAGCTTGCTAATGTGTCATTTATATAGAGAGGAGGGAGGAGACAAGAGAACAAATGTAATAACAACCATAAACATGTGTTTTTAAAGCCATGAATGATGTTTAGTAACTTTGCCAAAGACATGGAATCTTGTCATTTTTGAGTTTGAATGAATTTGGACATTGCTTGCACGAAATTTTATGGGCCTAGGCTGTCCAAAACATCAACCCAAAGCTCAAAGCCTATTTCCAATTATTTTATACATTTTATTTTATATTCATTTGAAATAAATTAAAATAAATATTAATAAAATAGTTAGCAAATGCAAGGCATGGTGTGATATGGTGGGAGAACTGACTTGGGATTTTGCGTTTGTGTTCGCAAATGTTTCGGTTTAGCAAGAGTCACCACCGACTATTTATTTTATCCTAAGGAAAGGTCAAAAAGCACAGGAAAGAAATTTGATATGTTTTCTTGGGTTCAGGGAGTAGATTATAGAATGGGAAGGTATTAGCACCCTTTCTATCCATGGTTATCCATGGGCTCTTAGTTACTTGCTTAGATCACTTGCTTTGCTTTTCAATTGTTTGAAATGGTGCTTTGTGTGTGGTTTTGAAAGATGTTTTGAAAAGAGGCCATCATTGTGGCAACCTTTTTAATGATTCTTGTTTGAATGTATACAAAGGTGCTTTTGTCTTTTGAAAAGTTTTCAATGTTTTGAAAGTAGGGTTTTGAAATTTGTGTTATGAAGTGTGTTTTGAAGATAGCAAGGATGTTTTTGCAAGTTTTGATCAAGTAACTAAGAGTTGTCTACCCTATTTTACTCAAAGATCTTTCTTATGTTTTTAACCCTTTTAACAGTGTTGTTTCACCATTGTATTTGGTGAACAACCTTGTGTTAGGATGTTAAACGGGACAGGCGCGGGTCATCGTATAGACCATGATAGCAATTGTGTCAAGTATTTTTGGAAATTTTCTTGAGGGACTTGATCATTTTTGTTTAGGCAACTCAGATAGCGTCATCGAGGGACTATGATCTTTTGTTTTGTTTTTGTTTTGCCAAAGTACTTGACATGCATACCATGGCCCATTTTTGAAGGCAACAAGTGGATTGTAACCCTAGGGGTGCAAGTGTGCATTGTGTTTGTTTTTCATGCATTTTTATCTTGGATTAGGTCAAACTTATTTGTTAATTTGATTTTTGCATACAAACCCTAAGTCTAATCATGGCATAATTGAAAGCATTTAAAGGTGCGAGAATTTAAATTCTACACTATTACAACATGATATAGGGAGGGGGGTACAAATTTGAATTGGGGATTATTTTGCAAGAAATTAAATCCTAAATTATTACAACCATATTGAATTTGCAAGGCATAATATTTAAATGTACAATAATTTAAATAAAATACAATAAATAAACATTGGATAAAAATGCATTATGCAAAAAAAGGTTTTTCATTTATGAAAAATATTTTCAATGGAAAGAAAAGTAAAGAAATAAATAAAAAGGGCTATTTTTAATTATTTTTGTTCTTTAGGGCAAAAACCCTAATTTCTTAGGAAAATAAATATAATGTATTATTTATGTACAAAAATGTATTAATATGTATAAAGGTGAAATATATCCTAAAAAATATATATATATATATATATATATATATATATATATATATATATATATATATATATATATATATATATATATATATATATATATATATATATATATATATATATATATATATATATATATATATATATATATATATATATATATATATATATGTAAGTGCCCTGGCTGGAGAGTTGGCTTCATTTGTAAAACAAATAAGAAAGCAAGCTTACCCATATTCCCTCTGTTGTTTTAATATGTGGGGTTGAAGAAGTTCAACATCTGGACCAACATGTTATGTAAGATGTCACAACATCAGCATATGACATCGCGCCTGAAATTAAGTACTGATTAAGTAACTATGTTATATGTTGAATGTTTGTAACAGCTGTGACTTGTAACCTAACTATTCTAAGTGATCTAAATTATGAAAGAGGTTATTTGTTGTGTTGAAGAAGTTCAACATCTAGGAAAACATGTTAGATGTAATGTCATGACATCTGACTTGACATCACGTCAACAGAATTGATAATTCAGTTACAGTTCTGGTACTTAAATACTCTGGGAATATATGTGGCGTTTCTTATGGAGAATCTGAAGATCAATCAAGAATCAATCATAATATTTGAAGAAAATACTGTTTCTAAATATGGAGATATTTTAGGAACTAGAAGATTGAAGACCTTGATTATAGGAGAAGTTTGCTGCTGAGTTGTAACAGCAAGGAGAAAAGCTTGCTGAGATTTTTGAAGGCCCAAATCCAGTTGGGTAATAGGTTATAAATAGCAGATTGTAACCTAGGGTTTGCAACTCTCAAATAATGTAACATTGGGGGTGTTTTGTTAGGTAAACCTGTCGGTCTGTGGCAAGGTTACCATGTGTGTAACTCGATACCTGTAGGTAAGGGTTTGAGTGTTCTTGGACGAAGCTATGAAGCAAGTCTAAGTGTTTCTGCATTACTTCATATACATTGTAATGTAGGAAATCAAGTGGGAAGGCTCTACTTCTTGAGTAGGAGTAAGAATTCTGTTGCTGCGGCAATAGGAATGGAAACTGGTAGGTTTCTATCTAGGAGTTCCTAGGTATAGGTTGCACTGGGTAGATGATTAAGTGAAGGATGGGAACTTGTGAAGTTTAGTGCTGAATTAATATTGCTGATAGTGGATCTTCTTCCTGGCTTGGTATGCCCCCAGAGTAGGTGTGTTTCACCGAACTGGGTCAACAACTGATTTGTGTTTTTACCTTCAACACTTTATAATTCTGTCTGTTATATATCAAGGTAAAATTGTAATGGTGTAACAGATAATGTCTCAGAACATGTTAAGACATCATGCTGATATCTGTGCAGAAGAAACAAAACTGTGAAGGATGTTCACTCTCTGCTGATCATGTGCAACAGATGAACAGAACTAGGTTCATCGTTGTTCTATCCTCTGCACCTTCAAAGTATATCTGGCACAGCTTGGTTAAACTGTGCTTCTGTTTCTCTTCAGTACTGAATCATAAAAAATTGGGTATCTACATTGCAGTGTACTTATTATGTCATATCAGATGTCCAGACATTGAGTATAACATCTGAATTCTGGCATACACCAGAATTTCAATTGGTATCAGAGCAGGCATCCTGTTCTGTTTCTGGATGAGATCCATGGGTGATACTTTCTGGTATCTGCAAGGTCAATCTTAGTACTGGAGATTGTAACCTGGAAAGGTTTGTTACTTCCCTGAATGATCCCTTAAAGTGGGAGGATGGACTATTCATGACAAGAACTGTGTGTACCTGTCCTTGTGATTGGCATTTGGCCTGGTTGTGTGGTAGCTGCTCCAGGTTTGATTTATTTTCAAACCTAGGATTTGTGTACGCCTGAAGTAGTATGTGTGCAAAAGATTGAGTTGTATTATGTTCTTCCGCTGCATAATACTTGGAAAACTCAAGTTCTGATGTGTTTCCTCTCGTGTGGATTAAAGGCTACTGTATTCAAGATTTCAACGTAAGCTATTGAAAATGTCTCAGATACTTGAAGTCCTCTCAAGTCCACCCATGAAGACGTTCTTCGTTCAGGATGGTAAGAATCACCTAATCACTGATTCCCTTACTCTCTTGAGTAGTGTTATACGAAGACCTTGAAGAATTTCAAGGAGGGTTTCATTCCAAGGTGATGGAGCTGATGTTCTATGCGACGGTGGAACATGTGTTCAACAAGTATGCAGCTACTAGTTGAAAAGCATATGTTTCGGGTGTCAAACAAAGGGATACTTTTGTTTGAAACCTACTCCTGACCTGGAAGAGGAGACATCTGTGTGTGCAAAGTTGACAATGGTAGAGTCAACTATGTCTGTGTGCTCCCGAAGGTTACTTTTAGAAGTCAGAACTCTAGAAGTAGAGCTGGTTGAGATGTGACATTGTGCAACCCCTATTGGTGGGCTTATTCCTGAAGATTGATCAGGACTGAGCAGTTGTTCCCTGGAGTAATATGGTGTGAAGAAAGACAAGCCCATTGGTTAATAAAAGTCAATGATGGTGCAGCATTATTGCTCCTTCATAGAAGTAGATTGGGATCATGAGTCATGTCATTTAAACATCATGATTAGAAGTGGAAGATCTTTCAAGAATATGAAGACTCAGAGTTTGGTTAAGGTAGTATGTTCTGGCAATACATATCTGCTGATGATTGGTGTTGCTGTCTTCACTGAAGTACTTAAGGTCAGCTGAAGTCTGATTGGTGTAATTGGAGTATGAACAGGTATAGCTCTTGGAGTTACTTAAATCTGGTAGGGATGTCATATGTCATGTCGAGACATTTGTGCACAATGCATGGATATTTTATGTGGAGCTTCCATGACTGGTAGTTTGAGGGGGAGATTTGGTTAATCTCCTCACATTAGTTCAGCCTGGTGTTTAGCTGGCTGTTGACCTATGTCACATGGGTTCGGGGTGTTGTGTGACATATTTGCAAGGAAGGATTCATCTCTCTCATTCCTAAGGATGAATCTGATCTGGTAGGAGTCTCAAATCTGTTGAATTAAGTAGAGTTTGTTCAGAGAAAATTCTATTTACTTGAGACAAGGGTGGCAACCTAGATATCTCAACTCCTTGGTCTCTCAAAGAAAGAGCTTGCAAGAAGAAGATATTAACACACGAAGAGTATGTCAAAGTATTCAAATGATGAAAGTATCTTACTGGATAATGGGAAGGATTTATGATCAACTGCTATTTGTGACAAGTACAAGTATTTAATTGATTATCCTTGGAGTTCAAGATAACTGATGTTCTTAAAGATGTGGGAACATTCCTTCTTCTAGACCCTGTGAAGAATCACAGAAAGAGTGATGCTTTAGAGCTATCTCTTTGGTGACAGCAAAATCATTTGATCCTTGAAAAGGTTTCCTGGAAACATGTTCAGACTTAAAGCTACAAGAAGAAGAAGACATCATAATCTTGATGATGGTCACTTGGATCAGTCTGGAGCTGAATTCAACAACTAGATGTTATAACATAATGCTGTGACATTTGGTTCAACATCAGATTCTTGGTTGGTGAAGTGGCACATCAACTTAAGATAGGATGATCTACGAAGTTGAAGATTAGATCCTTCAAAAAGATCGTCTCTTTGCAGCCCTTTGGAGTTGTTGGGTGGAGAAGATGCTACATGTTTCTGTCTTAGTATATCTAAGCCTTTTGTGATAACTTGTAGCTTGAAGTTCAAATTTCAATTGGAAGGTCAGAATATCTTTGGGAGAAGTCTGACAAACATGGAGATAATCAAACAGTGGCATTTGGTCTATCTCAGCAGTGGATTCAGAGAATCAAGATAATCAACATGTGGCAGCTGATTATTATCGAGAAAGTTTGATTCACAGTATGAATACGTTCAACTAATATTGTTGAACAGAGGGTGCGCTCTTGAAGACATAAAGATGCGTCTTATGTTTTCCATTCATCAAGGGGTCTTATTTACCTTGAATCAGAAGTTGTCTTGAAGGTCCAACTAAGTATTGAATGTGACCTACTTGTTTCCATGAAGAGAAGTGATTGTCCCTAACAGGGGGAGTATTGGTTTGTACGAAAGGTCTTCATCAAACTCGTAGGATATAAAGTGTGGCACCTTATTAACTATTGGGATGATGTGTTCGAGACTGAAGAGCACTATGTCTGACCGAATGTCATCACATTGGTAATGACATTGTTCCTAATTCCCCCTAAAACTACAGACAGGAGGAAAATTGGATGAAGTGTGGATTGTTATTAATAAACCCATGTGTGTACAGCTGTATGACTCAGAGGGAGTAACCATCCTCTGTGTGAAAAATGGAATGGTTTCAAACATAGGATTTGAGCGTGTTTTCATCTGCTAAGAAAACAGGGCGGTTGTGTCTCATTATGGAGCTGTTTAGTGAGCTGGAATGTTTAGATGATAACTTGTCATCTAATAAAGGTATTATATAACTGAGGCAGAGACAACGATGGTTCTTGGATAGGGGACAAATACTTAAAAGGAGTAGTCGGTTCTAAAAGACAAATGTCTGACAATGGTCAAAGGGTCAAACCCAAGGGTAGGTACCTGCATTAAAACCAGTCCTAGGGTACTGAAACTGTCAGAGTAAAGTACCAAGATCGTTACTATCTATGCCAAAATTGCATTATTTATGAAGACTCTCTCTATTCTTTCTCTTCATCAGAGGGTTTCAGCAATATGAAGTTTGTTAGCATCTGGGAAAATTGTGCATGGGTATGGATCTGTATGGGCAGTCTTTGTCAAATTCTGGCCAAAAAGGGGGAGAAAGATAGGGACCCAGTCTCAGGCGAGACTCAGGTGAAAGCAACACACGGCAATGTCCAGCGAGACTCAGGTGAAAGCAACATGATCCCTAAGTAAGTGACTTTGTTTGTGTCTTGTGTTCTGAGTTAAGAGGATAGTTGTGACTTGTGATCTGAGTTACATGATCACAAGTAATAAGTATCAAGATTATCAACAATAATCTTGAGAAAAGAAATCCTCTTGGGGCATCGATGGTTTGGAGTTGCTCACAGTTGAGGGATAGAGGTTTGTTGTTTGCTCAAAGGACATCAGCCTCTACAAAGAAGATGTTGGACAAGATGTTGTAACATCTCAACTGTGTTGTGGCCTGGTCCCAAAATACAACTTGCACTTATTTGTTTTAGCCAAAATTTGCCAAAGGGGGAGATTGTAAGTGCCCTGGCTGGAGAGTTGGCTTCATTTGTAAAACAAATAAGAAAGCAAGCTTACCCATATTCCCTCTGTTGTTTTAATATGTGGGGTTGAAGAAGTTCAACATCTGGACCAACATGTCATGTAAGATGTCACAACATCAGCATATGACATCGCGCCTGAAATTAAGTACTGATTAAGTAACTATGTTATATGTTGAATGTTTGTAACAGCTGTGACTTGTAACCTAACTATTCTAAGTGATCTAAATTATGAAAGAGGTTATTTGTTGTGTTGAAGAAGTT
Organism: Vicia faba; assembly: GCA_948472305.1. NCBI lineage: Eukaryota > Viridiplantae > Streptophyta > Magnoliopsida > Fabales > Fabaceae > Vicia > Vicia faba. The sequence goes on from OX451739.1 coordinate 1,046,628,672, forward strand.
CAACATCTAGGAAAACATGTTAGATGTAATGTCATGACATCTGACTTGACATCACGTCAACAGAATTGATAATTCAGTTACAGTTCTGGTACTTAAATACTCTGGGAATATATGTGGCGTTTCTTATGGAGAATCTGAAGATCAATCAAGAATCAATCAGAATATTTGAAGAAAATACTGTTTCTAAATATGGAGATATTTTAGGAACTAGAAGATTGAAGACCTTGATTATAGGAGAAGTTTGCTGCTGAGTTGTAACAGCAAGGAGAAAAGCTTGCTGAGATTTTTGAAGGCCCAAATCCAGTTGGGTAATAGGTTATAAATAGCAGATTGTAACCTAGGGTTTGCAACTCTTAAATAATGTAACATTGGGGGTGTTTTGTTAGGTAAACCTGTCGGTCTGTGGCAAGGTTACCATGTGTGTAACTCGATACCTGTAGGTAAGGGTTTGAGTGTTCTTGGACGAAGCTATGAAGCAAGTCTAAGTGTTTCTGCATTACTTCATATACATTGTAATGTAGGAAATCAAGTGGGAAGGCTCTACTTCTTGAGTAGGAGTAAGACTTCTGTTGCTGCGGCAATAGGAATGGAAACTGGTAGGTTTCTATCTAGGAGTTCCTAGGTATAGGTTGCACTGGGTAGATGATTAAGTGAAGGATGGGAACTTGTGAAGTTTAGTCCTGAATTAATATTGCTGATAGTGGATCTTCTTCCTGGCTTGGTATGCCCCCAGAGTAGGTGTGTTTCACCGAACTGGGTCAACAACTGATTTGTGTTTTTACCTTCAACACTTTATAATTCTGTCTGTTATATATCAAGGTAAAACTGTAATGGTGTAACACATAATGTCTCAGAACATGTTAAGACATCATGCTGATATCTGTGCAGAAGAAACAGAACTGTGAAGGATGTTCGCTCTCTGCTGATCATGTGCAACAGATGAACAGAACTAGGTTCATCGTTGTTCTATCCTCTGCACCTTCAAAGTATATCTGGCACAGCTTGGTTAAACTGTGCTTCTGTTTCTCTTCAGTACTGAATCATAAAAAATTGGGTATCTACATTGCAGTGTACTTATTATGTCATATCAGATGTCCAGACATTGAGTATAACATCTGAATTCTGGCATACACCAGAATTTCAATATATACATATATATATATATATATATATATATATATATATATATATATATATATATATATATATATATATATATATATTAATTATGTTAAATATGTTAAATACGTGAAAAATAAAAATAAATTATTTACAAAAATGTATATATTTCAAGAAAATATTTTCAAATGTGAACAAAAATAATAAATAAAAATAAAAGTATTTTTTACATTATTTTTAAATTTAAACAAAATAAATATAAAGTATTTAATGTATTAATGCTAGAAATAATTAAAATAAATACCAAATAAATATAAAAATTTATAAAAAAAATTTTTTAAATATTTTTTATATTTAGAAAATAAAATATCAAAGTCAGAAATAAAATAAAAATGCAAAAATGATAAATATACAAGAAATGGGCCAGGGGTTGTGAACTGAAAATGCAAGTGTTAGAAGCAAAAATAACCAGGCCCAGCCCAAGAACTTCATCTTCTTCCTCTGTTCAAACACCAAAACACGCGTTTTCCACACAAACTTGTATCTCCTGATTCAGTGCTTTTTTGATAAAACTCAAAACATAAAACTTGTAGAGCATCAAACAATGAATCTAACCATATAAAAAACTTAAGCTAACTCTCAAAGACCAGAGAGAATTTCTCTGGCCCTAATTTCTAACCTAGTTTTTTCAGAAATTTCATGGATGAAATTCTCCTAGCACGATTAATATAAATGAAAACTAAGCACACGTATGGTTTCAGGGCTATGAATACAACATCTTTCATTCATAAACCTAAGTCTAACTATTCCTAAATAGAGAGATAGAAGTTCATGAAATACCTGTTTCAGTTGAGTTCGAGTTGGACAATGCAGCAATTTCTAATGGTGCCCGAGGTTCTTTTGAGCTTGCCTGATGTCCACTGAACCTTTCCCAATGCTTAGTTTGTTTTGAGGTGGCCTGAATCGTGCTACAGAACTCAACCTGCAAAGCTTCCAAAAAAAAATGTCAATGTGTGTTAATGGAGTTACAGCAACTTGTGCATGGTCTAGATAGCTCAGGTAGATTGATTGGAATGTGTTTGAAGTAGTTTTGGATAAAACGCACGAGGGAATTTGATGGTGGCTTGCCAAATGCAGAACTGGCCCTGTTTTGCAAGAAAATGGGGTTTTGGAGTATGAGGATGCTTTAGGGGTGAAAGGCTCGTGCTTCTGACTTGCAAGAGTGTATGAAACTTGTTTGAAGTGTTTGTGTAAGTTGATCTTTTCTGTCTTTCAAGTTCTGAGCATTTGGCAAGTTTTCTTGTTTTTGAAGCAAGAAAGTGGAAGTGAGGTTATAGGCTTGTACATGCCATCTTATCACCCTGCATACAACCCTCTTGGCCCCTCTAATTAGTGGATTTGTTTAGCTGCAAGAGATTTGGCTCTATGCTCAAGGATTAGTGGTTTGACATAAAGCAACCTTTTGCAAAAATGGCAATGTGCGTTTTACCATTTAGGGATTAAACTTGTGTACAATCCTCTAATGTCCAAAAAAAACCATAGACCAATGGATTTGCATTTAATTGTTGAGTAAAAATTGGTTTAGAGGCCTGTAATTGTGTACAAAGCTAGCTTGGTCAGATTTGCAACTTGTTATGAACATGCATTGGCCATGGTTACAAAGTGAGTTTTTGCCAACTTCAAGCATTCGATTCTCCCTAACCACAAAGGTGTTTGAGGAGTTCTTGGACAATTTGGAAATCTTGAAATATGTAATATAATCCATATTTGAAATGCAAATTTAAACTCCAAGTGAAACTATGTGAAAAATGGCCAAGAAGATGGGTCAAAATCCTGCCTAAACTAGGGCAAAATTTCTCTAAGTTAAAAGTTTTAGGTACCCTTGTTCCAAAAATCATAACTTTAGATCCAAGCTTCTTTTGAGAAAACTTTGTGAATCAAAGTTGTAGAATTTGTGATGGATTACAACTTTCATGTTGTAAGTTTTTTTGAATCCATTTGCATCTTGGTGAAAAAAGGGACAAAGTTAGGAAAAAATAAGAAAATTTTATAACTTAGAAAATTTCTAAGTTATGAAAATTTTCCATTTTAAACCCTAATTTGCAATTTTGGGTTTCTTGATGAACAAGTTTCATAATTTGACATGTATTGATGAAAAATGACCCTTGGCACCTGATTTTGACCAAAAAGTCAAAGTTTGACTTTTCAGTATACAGTTAAATTTTGATCAGTTGACTGAAAAATTCATCTGTCAATCCTATGCACTTGAGATATTTTGAACTTGTTGAATGGGTCAAGACAATGTCATTGAGTTCTTGAGTCCATGGTTGAACTTGATTTGCCATTGGCTAGGTCAAACAGTCAAAACCCTAAAAATGACCATTTTGCCCTTTTGGTGATCTGATCAAATTTCTTGTGGAATTGTGATCCAAACTTGATCAAATGGTTCATATGAGTTCATGATGTTGATGTGGGTCAAATTTCATGAGGTTTGACTGTCAATTGGCCACAGTTGACTTTTTCCCCAATACAACTGATTTCTAGGTCAACTATCCAATTGACTGGGCAAAAATTTGAATCAAGGCTTGAAACTTGGTATGGAAAAACTTGTGAGTCCAATATGAAGTATGAAAGTCACTTTGGGCATTGTAGGTCAAAACATCTCTGTGCAAACTCAAACCCTAATTTAGGTCAACAATGCAAGGAGGTGTCTTGAGTAGAGCAAACCCTAGCTTGATCTTGAATTCCAAGAGTCTTGTGATGAGAAATGTTGATGAAATGAGAGGGAAAATTTTGGGGTACAATAGTTTCCCCTGTTCAATCTTCTTGAACCTGAAGAGTTAGATTGGCAAGTTTGCCTTTCGTGACTCGAAGGTAAAAGAGGATTGGACACTAGAGTACCCGTAAATTTGCACTCGTCAAAATATAGCTGAGGAAATGGGCTTAAAGATGCCATTTAGAGATGGTAGAATCTTGCTGGAGATGGGCTTAAAGATGCCATCCAAGAATGTTTTTTGGATTGCAATGTGGTAGGTCAGAAGAATGAGCATTAAAATGGTATCCGTGTTTGGAATGCATTTGAACTGTATCTGGAGACTGAGTCTGTATGAGCGAAAGAATGGCATCCGTGTCTGGAGCGTATATGAGCAGTAACCGTATTTGAACTTTGAATGAATATCAGAATGACTGCCATGTCTGGAGTGTATATGTATTGTATCTGAAGTTGATATCTGTATGAGTAGCAGAATGACTTCCATGTCTGGAGTGTATCTGAGACTGTAACTGGAGTTGAGATCTGTATGAGTAGCAGAATGACTTCCGTGTCTGGAGTGTATCTGGAACTGTAACTGGGATCTGAATAAGTGACATAATGACTTCCGTGGCGATTGCACTGGGGAGAATCAAACTGCTGGCGTAAAGGCCAGAATGGCATCCGTGTTTGGAGCGTATCCGAACTTGAAGTTGATAGTTGAATCTGAATGAGAGATAGAATGGCCGCCATGTCTGGAGCGTATTTAGTCTGTATCAGATTGCTGAAGTATGAATGAGTAGTAGAATGACCGCCGTATCTGGGGTGTATCTGTACTGTATTTAAACTTGAAATTGTGAATGAGTAATAGAATGACCGCCGTGTCTGGGGTGTATCCATACTGTATCTGAATAATTGTTAACGATAGCCTTTTAATCTTATCCTGAAAAGGGTAAAATGTTAGCTAAAACACAAAGTTATGTTGCATGATATGTATGATGCAATGAACTGTATTTCATCAATGTTTATGATATATGAATGTAATGAATGTGCATGTAAGCTGAGTAGCTGTCTTACTGAGGAAAATAAATCCTTGATAACTAGAGATAATGAAATCTTTGACTGTTGTCGGGGAAAGTAAATCCTTGACTGATGCTGGGGATTCCAAAAATCTTTGATTATTGAAGATGAGAAATCCTTGCTGACTGCTTGGGGATTAAAGATCTCTGGTTGTTGAGAAGGAGAAATCTTGGGACCACTGCTGGAGATTGAAAATCCTTGGTGATTTGTGGGGATTAACAAGGCATTTGACAACTTTTGCAGGGAATGAGAATCCTTCATGACTTTCCTGGGAAATAGGGAAAACTCTGAAAATCTCTACTGGGGAGTTAAAACCTAGGAGGCTTCTGCTTGGAGAAATGAGACCGAGAATCTTCGATCTGTTGGGAGATAACTCTGTGGGGAGAATGTATACTCGGCCGATGGGATCAGGAGTTTTAGGTTGTATGCTGAACTATTGGGGAAACATCATAGTTGGGGACAAACCAAGAAGTTAACTGTTATCTGCTTAATTTTTAGATTTTTTAAGATAGCTTGCTGGGGAAATTTGGGGAAGTTGAACAGTTCCCACCGGGGGTTGGTGGTTGGAAATTTGACTTCGTTGGGGAAGAAGGTTTAGACTATTATGGCTCCACTGGGGATAGGGTTTTCAGGGTTTTCGGGCTCCACTGGGGATCTTGAAGTTTAACTCTGATGGGAATTTTGAAACTTAACTCAGTTGGGGAATCAAGTTTTAGAATGCACTGGCTCCGCTGGGGATCTTGAAGCTTAACTCCACTGGGGACACATACTCCAAATTTTTAGCTTTGCTGAGGATCTGAATGATGTATTGCATGGGATTTCTTCTAGAATGGCACAAAAATATCTTCCTACACCTTCAACCTATCAGTAATTATCCTTTCTCAATTTCGTTTTATTTGTAAGCAGTGATTATACTCAAATGCATATGCCTATTCAACAAAACATTGGACGTTTTCAAATAAAACACAAGTGTAAAAAAGAAAAGAAAGGCAAGCAAATTTCTGCACTTTGAAGTATCTTTGTATTAACTTTTGTAAGTATCTTTGTACAAAGGAGACAGACATTCTAGTAAGAGAATGTTGTCGTAAAAATTGAGAAAAACTTTATACAAAAGAAAGACGGCTATGTGTAATAGTTCCATGGGATTCCCATTCTGCTATAGCCTTCACAACTCTGAATATCTTGTCTATTCGCTGCTTCGTCCATCGATGACTGGATTGATCAGTAGCTTGGAACTTGTTGGTGAAGAGATTGTCCTTAAAGTGATCTGACGAGAAATAGTCATACGCTTTAATTCCCTAACTTTTTCCTAGACCGCCCTTTCGAGTTTTCGATCCATCAGGAAACCCTTTTTTGCCCAAGTCGCCCTTTCGGGTTTTCAGCTTGCCGGGTGTACAGATTTTTTTTGTTTTATCCCTAATTTTTGCCTGAACCGCCCTTTCGGGTTTTCAGTTCACCGGGATGCCAATTTTTGCCCAAGTTGCTCTTTCGGGTTTTCAACTTGTCGGGTCGCTTTTATGCGTAGTATCTTTTGACTATGTCGACATTCGCAGGGTGCGGAAAATCATCACCGTCCATGGTGGTCAGAATCATTGCCCCACCAGAAAATATGCTCTTGATCACAAATGGTCCTTCGTAAGTAGGAGTCCACTTGCCCCTGGGATCACTTTGCGGTAAGATGATCCGCTTGATTACAAGATCTCCAACTTGATATACTTGACGCTTGACTTTCTTGTTGAAGGCCTTGATCATCCGTTTTTGATACGTCTGACCATGACAAACAGAAGTAAGTCGCTTCTCATCGATCAAGTTAAGTTGATCAAGCTGGGTCTGAATCCAATCGTCTTCACTTAAACCAGCGTCCTTCATAATCCTTAAGGAGGGAATCTGAACTGCCATGGGTAGAACAACTTCCATGCCATACACCAAAGAAAATGGGGTTGCCCATGTTAAAGTACGTGCCGTGGTACGATATCCATGCAAAGCAAAGGGTAACATCTCATGCCAGTCCTTGTAGGTGACTGCCATCTTTTGAATGATCTTCTTGATATTTTTGTTCGCAGCTTCAACAACACCGTTCATCTTCGGCCGATAGGGAGATGAATTGTGATGATAAATCTTGAACTGCTCGCACAGAGCGGTGATCATGGTGTTGTTCAAATTTGTACCATTGTCTGTGATAATCCTATCGGGGATACCATACCGGCATATGAGGTTCTGCTTGATGAAGCGGGCAACCATATTCTTTGTAACTGAGGCATAGGAAGCTGCCTCGACCCACTTGGTAAAGTAATCAATATCGACCAATATGAAGCGATGTCCATTGGATGCCGTAGGCTTGATCTCTCCGATCATGTCAATGCCCCACATTGCGAATGGCCAAGGAGCTATCAGAATGTTGAGAGGAACAAGAGGAATATGTACCTTGTCGGTGTAGACTTGGCATTTGTGGCAAGTACGGGAATGTTGATGACAATCAGCTTCCATGGTAGACCAGTAGTAGCCTGCCCTTAGAATCTTCTTAGCCATTGTATGTCCGCTCAAGTGGGTGCCAAATGTGCCACTGTGTATCTCGGTCATGATCAACTCTGCTTCAGCTTTGTCCATACAACGATGTAAAACACAATCATGGCTACACTTATAAAGGATGCCATTGCTTAGGAAGAACTTGGCAGCAAATCTCCTTAAGAACTTTTTGTCATTGACGAAAGCTCCTTCAGGGTATTCTCTAGTCTGGAGATACCTTTTGATTTCATGAAACCAGGGTTGTTCCACTACTTCTTCGGTATTAATCTCATGACAGTGCGCAGGTTCATCCATTCGCTCGATGGTAATTTGGGGAGCCTCGTTATCCTAGTTGAGTTTAAACATGGAAGACATTGTAGCCAGAGCATCTGCTAGCTGATTTTCTTCTCGCAGGAAGTGCTCGAAAGTAATCTGCTCGAAATGAGGCAACAACGTCAAGACATGTTCTTTGTATGGGATAAGATTAGGATGCTTGGTGTCCCACTCTCCTTTGACTTGACTGATAACCAAAGCCGAGTCCCCAAATACGACGAAAGATTTGATTCCCAAGTCTATAGCAGCCTTGAGACCAAAGATGCAAGCTTCATATTCAGCCATGTTGTTGGTACAGCTGAAGCAAAGTCGGGCGGTGAAGGGTGTATGGCAACCTTCCGGAGAAATGAGTACCACACCGATACCGTTTCCAAGTGCATTTGAAGCACCATCAAAGTACAGGGTCCATCGGGATCCTTGTTCAGGTCCGTCATACGGTCCGTTACCTTCAATGTTGTCCAATGTCATGATGTCCTCGTCAGGGAAGTCAAATCTCATAGATTGGTAATCTTCGACGGCTTGATGAGCTAGATGGTCAGCTAGTACACTCCCCTTTATAGCTTTTTGGGTAGTATACTGGATATCATACTCAGTCAGGATCATTTGCCATCTAGCGATTCTTCCAGATAAAGCAGGCTTCTCGAAGATATACTTGATCGGGTCCATTTTGGAAATCAGCAAAGTGGTACGAGTCAACATATACTGCCTTAGCCGGCGAGCAGCCCATACCAAAGCGCAGCAAGTTTTCTCGAGCAGTGAGTAGCGAGTCTCACAGTCGGTAAACTTTTTGCTAAGGTAATAAATGGCATGCTCTTTTTGGCCAGACTCGTCATGTTGGCCCAGCACGCACCCCATTGAGTTATCCAAAACAGTCAGATACATGATTAACGACCTTCCTTCAACTAGTGGCATCAAAATAGGAGGTTCTAGTAAATACTCCTTGATCTTATCAAAAGCAACTTGACAATCTTTGTTCCATTCAACTACCTGATCTTTCTTCAACAGCTTAAATATTGGCTCACAGGTAGATGTCAGGTGAGAGATGAACCTGGCGATATAGTTTAAGCGTCCCAAGAATCCTCTAACCTCCTTTTCAGTGCGGGGGGCAAGCATTTCTTGTATAGCCTTTACTTTAGCTGGATCAACCTCAATTCCTTTGTTGCTGAAAATAAATCCCAAAAGTTTACCAGACCTAACTCCAAAAGTGCACTTGCTTGGGTTCAGTCTGAGCTTATACTCCTTCAACCTGGCAAACAGCTTTTGCAAATGATCAAGGTGTTCTTCTTCTGTCTGTGATCGAGCTATCATGTCTTCTACGTAAACTTCGATCTCATGATGTATCATATCATGAAACAAAGCTACCATGGCGCGTTGATAGGTTGCCCCTGCATTCTTCAGTCCGAATGGCATCACTTTGTAGCAGAAGGTACCCCATTGCGTGACAAAAGTAGTTTTCTCCATGTCCTCGAGGGCCATTTTGATCTGGTTGTATCCCGAGAATCCGTCCATGAAGGAAAATACCTTGTGTTGAGCTGTGTTGTCAACCAAGATGTCGATGTGTGGCAGTGGAAAATCATCCTTAGGGCTAGCCCTGTTTAAATCCCGATAGTCCACACACATTCTGACTTTGCCGTCCTTCTTAGGCACAGGCACAATGTTAGCGACCCATTGTGGATAGGAAGTAACAACCAGAAAGCCAGCGTTGAATTGCTTCATTACCTCAGCTTTGATCTTCTCAGACATGTCAGGCCTCATTCGGCGGACCTTTTGCTTGATCGGTGGTCAGTCTTCTCTTGTAGGGAGACGGTGAACACCGATATCTGTGTCCAATCCTGGCATGTCTTCATAATACCAGGCGAAGATTTCAACATATTTGTCCAACAACTGCACTAAGCGCTCCTTGACATTTGGTTCCAGGTTGGCACCCACTTTTACTTCTTTCCTGTCTTCCTATGTCCCCAAGTTGATGGTTTCTAGCAACTCTTCATGAGGTAGAATAGCCCTCTCTTCTTGTTGTAGAAGTCTGGCTAACTCTCCCGGCACTTCACAGTCTTCGTCAACTTCGTACTCAGCATGATTGACCAAATCTTCAGAGTTATCAAAGGCTAAAGCAGGATAGTCACCCATGGAATCTGGAGTGGATGGGTACCTGCATTTGTGAGTGTGGGTGTGTGTAAGGGATAGCCATCCTCAAACAAAACAAGATGCAAAAGGAAAGAAAATGAACACAACAGTTTATAGATGAAAAACGTCCAATGATTCATTAAAACATGGCATATGATAATGAAGAAAATCAAGCCCTTACAAATGGACCCGCATGCCCCGGGCAAGGCATGAGGTGAAAATAGTGTATGAATTGTTTAGTTATTATAGACCAAAAAATGGGAAATTGTTCAAAGATAAAATTACTGGTTGATAAAGGTGATGGGAATAAAATCCTTTGCTTCCCAGTTGCTTAAACCCCCTTCGACGGTTGGAAAGATCCAATCTTCAAAGTGACCCTCTTCATCATCTTCTACAACATTGATTCTGTGGTGAGTGATCTTGACGGGTGGTCCTCCAGCCTTGGAGCGACGCATAGCCTTTTGTCCTGCAGCAGTAAACCCTAACCTAAACTTGTCCGTCTTATGGGGAAAATCAGGCAATTGCCCCCACACTGTGCTCTTCCCATCTTTAATTACAGCCTCTGTGACCTTGAGAGATGCCATCCTAGATACATGCTTGGGAACGATAGGCCCCTCAACCATTGTCTTCGCAACTGCTACCTCAGGAGAAACTTCCTCAAAATGTTGGAAAGGCGTTTCGATGAACTCGCCATCCAACTCCACATAGCGGAAGGAATTGAGATGACTTATCATATACTCTTACTCGCCGTGCACTGTTATAATCTTACCATTAACAGGATATTTCATCATTTGGTGCAAAGAGGAGGTAACTGCCCCGACATAATGGATCCACGGTCTTCCTAACAAACATGAATATGACAGACGGATGTCCATCACATAAAAGGTGGAGTTGAAAACTTCTATGCCTACTTTGATAGGAATGTCAACCTCTCCATGAACCATTCTTTTGGACCCATCAAAGGCCCTAACAACGATGTTACTAGGTTTGAGGGTCAATCCTTCGCAGTCCAAAACGGTCTAAGGCTTTCTTCGGCAACACATTCAAGGAAGAACCAGTATCAACTAAGACATGGGCGATGGTGGTTCCCCTGCATTCAACTGAGACATGTAGCGCGTCGTTGTGTTTCCTTCCTTTGGGAGTCAAGTCAGCATCGGAAAATCCCAGGCCATTATCAGCAGTAAGACTGGCCACACACTCCTGAAACTGGTCAGCCGAAGTTTCTTGGGGCACGTGTGCCGCTTTCAAAAATTTGATCAGGGCCTTAGCATGGGCCTCAGAGCAGAGTAGAAGAGCCAACATTGAAATTTTAGAAGGGGTCTGCCCTAACTATTCCACGACGTCATAGTCACTCTTTCTGATTATTTTCAAGATTTCATCCATTTCTTTCTGGGTGGTTTCGGGGATAACCACAGCATGAGCCTTTGTCCTGATAGGCGCTTCTAGTATCCCCTTACCCTTATCGGTAGTATCAACAAATGGTCTTACTTCAGGAGTATCCAATTCTTCAATCATCGGGCCTTGCACAGATGGCCTAACAGGTACAGAAGCTTTCGAGGGTCCGAAAACTACTCGAGGGGGAGCAATCTCTGGAGAAAAAATCCGTCCGCTGCAGGTTATCTTGCTTGTTCCTGTGATGTTCCCTACATCAGGGATTTCCTCTTCAGAATTCTCTTGGACTGCTTCAATTTGTTTGATACCATGATAGAAGATTTCTCCCCCATAGTTCCATGGTATCGTTTTGCTAGATTGAGACGAGATAGGTCCCGACATGGTGATTTTTAATGGTACAAATTTAGGGTCGGGCGTAATCCTGACAAGCCTTTTGCAAGCCTTGGGAGGATTGTCGGAAATGGTTATGATTGCAATATCGTTGGTTGAAGTAGCAAAAGTAGCAGGGGTAACAGGAGTGAAGGTATCAACAGGGGTTTTTGGGAAAAGTATCTCTTGGGTATCCATCAGGCGTTGGACACCTGATTTCAACATTGGGCAGTCAGCTCATATGTTCAAACAAAAGTAACAGTCCTTCCCACAGCCTGGGAATATCCCGGCTCTCATCAAATTCTCTTTAATCACTAGTAACAGAGTCAAAAGATTAGCAACATCAGTAACATGAAGGTCTTCCATAACGGCATGAACATTATGACCGTGCTTGGGCATCGGAGCAGATATCACATTGGGTTTCTCAAGAGCATCAAATTCTACTTCCTTGGCATCAATCAGGTCCTGTAATTTGTTCTTAAGAGCCCAACAATTATTGGTATCGTGCCCAACACTGTCAGAGTGGTAAGCACACTTGGCATTGGAGTGGTAGTATGGAGAGGAGGTGTTAGGGTTCTTTGGCGCTTCCTTCAAACTGGTAAGATTCAGCTTCAACAAATGAGGGAGTACTTGAGCTGGCGTCATGTTGATATGGGTGAACTGCCATTGTGGCCTTTCTACCCGTTGTTGATTAGGTCTTGACTGATTGCCACGAGGTTGATCATTTGAAGAGTTTTGAATCATCACAGCCCCTACAGTTGGCCGGCGCTCGGTTCTTCCCTAACTTTTCTGAGAGTAAATAGCAGAGGCTTCCTTCTTAGCTGGGAAGGCTTTCTTAATAGCAGTGGATGCGGAAGTATCTTTCTAAATCTTACCACTTTTAATATCGGCCTTGACCCTTTCGCTGGTCAAAAATTAGTTCGGTAAATCCCGCGGAGGAAATCCCAATTAAATGATTGAAGAAAGGGCCAGACAGGGTCCCTAGAAACATGTAAACTAGCTCTCTATCCGACAACGGCGGCTGCACCCTTCCAGCCAGATCACGCCACTTCTGGGCATACTCTTTAAATCCTTCATTGGAAGCCATCCCCATACTTTGTAACTGAGTACGAGTGGGCGCCAAATCAGCATTGTATTGGTATTGACGGTAGAAAGCAGCAACTAAGTCTTCCCAGTTGTGAACCTCTGATCTCTCGAGTTGATAGAACTAGTCCAATTGCGTGCCTGACAAACTGTCTTAGAAAAAGTGGACCCAAAGGTCTTTATCATATGAGTGGTGTTGGATCTTTCTGACATACGATCTCAGATGCATCTTTGGGCAGGACATGCCGTCATACTTAGCAAATGTTGGTACTTTGAACTTGGGAGGGATAACGATCCCAGCGACCAACCCTAGTTCTTCAAATCTAAACCAGGTACCCTCTGCAACTCCATGGCTGCCAATCTATCCTTAAGATTCTTATATTTATCATCCGCCGGGGGATATTGCTGTTCGGAGTAGTATTCATCTTCTTCCTCTTCCTCCTCTTCATCTTCAAATTCAGACGGCACCGCAGCCCCGTTTCCTTTACCGGCCCCTTCGTCAGACGTTGAGGGGAACTCGAGAACCTTCCTAGCATTGCTTTCAAACCTTCTTCCAAAAGTGGCTACTCCGGGCCTCTTCTTCTTTTTCTCTTTATTCTTCTCCAACAGAGCTTTGAGGTCCTCTTGACCCTTTGCTAAGGTCATGAGGAGTTGCTGGAATTGAGAATTTTGCGCTTGCAGATCCTTAACCGTCTGCTCCAAATCCATCTTGCTGAAATAAACAGCAGAAATATAAGGAAACCTGGTGTGAAGACCTGTTTATGCATATGATGAATGGTATGTTATTCATGTAATGCATTCAAGGATTCAGAAATTCAAATTTGTTGCAAATAAAAAGGAACACACGTCATATTAAGAAGAAACTGTTAGTACATAAGTGCCCCATGGGCCAAATATTACAAAATTCTTAATGTAAAAAGACATTGCGCATCCTCTTCCGTGTGATGTAAGTGTTGAGAGTTTCCTCCTTGTGAAGTCGACAGGTAAGCTCCAAAACCTTCTTCTCACTGGCATAGAAGCTGGCTTCAAAAGTATTCCGTTCTTCCTTGAGTTGGATCCAACTCTTTTGCATTTCTTCCCATGATGTTGGCATGTCAGGGTGTAGGATTGTGTATGGAACCTCTCCTTCTATAACAGGCTCTTTGATCACGGGGAGAATGTGAGGGTATGGCATCATAAGATTCTGGGTGCGGGTTCATACCCACTTGAGGTAAGGCTCAAGGGGGATGGAATTTTTGTGCCCCAGTGTCTTACTATCCACCTTGTTGGGCATCCTCCAAGCTCTGATGAACCTTTGTCAAAGTCCTTGTGCATCTTTGTCGAAGTCGAAAACTAGGTCAGGAATCAGCATGTCATGAGGGCTATCCCTCCGAGCATATCCAAATTTTCTTAGAGCTAAACAGGGGTTGTAGGTAATGCCTCCCCTAATGCCAAGTAGTGGGACATTAGGGAATTCCCCACAACGATCAATGATGATGACATTTTCTCTGGACCGAGAACACCAATGTACATCAGAATGTATGAGGGTCATCAACCGTTGTGACCACCTTAAACCCTGCTCATTCTTCAAAACTGATTATGGAAGGTGAGAAATAAACCACCTTACTAGGAGAGGAGTACAACACATGAGAACACCTATTTTCCTCATTGTTCGTGTGTAAAATGAGTGTAGGATGTCCCCAAGCAATGTAGGTACAGGATTCCGGGATATGAAAATCTTGACAGCATTCACATCTATGAGCTGATCAGGGTTTGGGAATAGGACCAACCCATAGATAAGGAGTGCCACAATATCTTCAAAGGCTTTTAGATCAAGAGAATTCCAACAGTCTTGTGCCTTCTCAAACAGAAACTTTGCCAAGAAACCCTTGACACCACTTCTAGTTTCCCAATGTCCCTTGATGTCATATGGTTGCAAGTGTAATGCTTGAGCAACATCTTCAGGCTTTGGTTCTTTTTCTGTATCGTTGTAGGGTAGTTTATGAAGAATAGGAATCCTCAGGAGTTGAGAAAATTCCTCCAAAGTAGGTACTAGTTGGTAATCAGGAAATGTGAAACAGTGGTGTAGGGGGTCAAAGAACTGGAAGAGAACTTTCACCATGTCTTCTTCAATGTTGGAGTTGACCAAGTTGAGAAGTCTACCATGTCTTTCACTGAAGAGAGAATTCTCTGGAATCCTAGAAGTAAGCTCCTTGAGTTGAGGAGGGATTCTCACAAGGTTGACTTGAATTGTTTTCCTACGAAGAGATTCCATGACCTACAAAACAAGAACAAAGATGAAGATCCAAACCCTTGAAATGGTTAGTGGATGCATATGATGCTTTATGATGTTCATGATGTATGCACAAGCACATGTACAAGCAAGTCACACAAAACCCTAGTTTCAGGCTTGCATGATGTATGCACAAGTACATGTACAAGCAAGTCACACAAAACCCTAGTTTCACTACCCCTAATAAAAGTCCAAGATGGTCAAGTAAGGTTCTAAGATTTCATTAGTGCTTCATGACATCACTCAGCGGCCCCGTATTCTCTTTGATTGACTCAAAGGCTATCGGTACTCACAAATATGTCGCACTAATATAACTATTGTTTCAACCATGTCGGTATACCCCGCACAATTTCCATAACGTATTGTTATTTACCTATGAATCCCAAATCTGGGTGGAGGATTTCAAGCCCAAACAAGAGAACCAAATGTAAAGCAATCAAAGCAAACAATATAATCATGCAAAGGGTGATCTAAGCCCTAATGTTACTCCACTTTTAAAATTAGTCCCCAGCAGAGTCGCCATTTCTGTGATACGGTGGGAGAACTGACTTGGGATTTTGCGTTTGTGTTTGCAAATGTTTCGGTTTAGCAAGAGTCGCCACCGACTTTTTATTTTATCCTAAGGAAAGGTCAAAAAGAACATGAAAGACCTTCGAGATTTTTTCTTGGGTTCAGGGAGTAGATTATAGAAAGGGAAGGTATTAGAACCCTTTCTATCCATGGTTATCCATGGGCTCTTAGTTACTTGCTTAGATCACTTGCTTTGCTTTTCAATTGTTTGAAATGGTGCTCTTCAATTGTTTAAAATGGTGTTTTGTGTGTGGTTTTGAAAGATGTTTTGAAAAGAGGCCATCATTGCGGCAACCTTTGTAATGATTCTTGTTTGAATGTATACAAAGGTGTTTTTGTCTTTTGAAAAGTTTTCAATGTTTTGAAAGTAGGGTTTTGAAATTTGTGTTGTGAAGTGTGTTTTGAAGATAACAAGGATGTTTTTGCAAGTTTTGATCAAGTAACTAAGAGTTGTCTACCCTATTTTACTCAAAGATCTTTCTTATGTTTTTAACCCTTTTAACAGTGTTGTTTCACCATTGTATTTGGTGAACAACCTTGTGTTAGGATGTTAAACAGGACAGGCGCGGGTCATCGTATAGACCATGATAGCAATTGTGTCAAGTATTTTTGGCAATTTTCTTGAGGGACTTGATTATTTTTGTTTAGGCAACTCAGATAGCATCATCGAGGGACTATGATCTTTTGTTTTGTTTTTGTTTTGCCAAAGTACTTGACATGCATACCATGGCCCATTTTTGAAGGCAACAAGTGGATTGTAACCCTAGGGGTGCAAGTGTGCATTGTGTTTGTTTTTCATGCATTTTTATCTTGGATTAGGTCAAACATATTTGTTAATTTTATTTTTGCATACAAACCCTAAGTCTAATCATGGCATAATTGAAAGCATTTAAAGGTGCGAGAATTTAAATTCTACACTATTACAACATGATATAGGGAGGGGGGATACAAATTTGAATTGAGGATTATTTTGCAAGAAATTAAATCCTAAATTATTACAACCATATTGAATTTGCAAGGCATAATATTTAAATATACAATAATTTAAATAAAATACAATAAATAAACATTGGATAAAAATGCATTATGCAAAAAAAGGTTTTTCATTTATGTAAAATATTTTCAATGGAAAGAAAAGTAAAGAAATAAATAAAAAGGGCTATTTTTAATTATTTTTGTTCTTCAGGGCAAAAACCCTAATTTCTTAGGAAAATAAATATAATGTATTATTTATGTACAAAAATGTATTAACATGTATAAAGGTGAAATATATCCTAAAAAGGTATTTTTTGTATAAATGATAATAAAAATAAAATATAATATTTTTGTTCTTTTTATTCTAATTATTTAATAAAACATAGTATATATATATATATATATATATATATATATATATATATATATATATATATATATATATATATATATATATATATATATATATATATATATATATATATATATATATATATATATATATATATATATATATATATATATATATATATATATATATATATATATATATATATATATATATATATATATATATATATATATTAATTATGTTAAATATGTGAAAAATAAAATAAATTATTTACAAAAATGTATATATTTCAAGAAAATATTTTCAAATGTGAACAAAAATAATAAATAAATAAAAGTATTTGTTACATTATTTTTAAATTTAAACAAAATAAATATAAAGTATTTAATGTATTAATGCTAGAAATAATTAAAATAAATACCAAATAAATATAAAAATTTATGAAAATATTTTTTAAGTATTTTTTATATTTAGAAAATAAAATATCAAAGTCAGAAATAAAATAAAAATGCAAAAATGATAAATATACAAGATATGGGCCAGGGGGGTGTGAACTGAAAATGCAAGTGTTAGAAGCAAAAATAACCAGGCCCAGCCCAAGAACTTCATCTTCTTCCTCTGTTCAAACACCAAAACGCGGGTTTTCCACACAAACTTGTATCTCCTGATTCAGTGCTTTTTTGACAAAACTCAAAACATAAAACTTGTAGAGCATCAAACAACGAATCTAACCATATAAAAAACTTAAGCTAACTCTCAAAGACCAGAGAGAATTTCTCTGGCC
The DNA here is from genome assembly GCA_948472305.1 of Vicia faba. NCBI lineage: Eukaryota > Viridiplantae > Streptophyta > Magnoliopsida > Fabales > Fabaceae > Vicia > Vicia faba. The sequence goes on from OX451739.1 coordinate 1,046,646,379, forward strand.
CTAATTTCTAACCTAGTTTTTTCAGAAAGTTCATGGATGAAATTCTCCTAGCACGATTAATATAAATGAAAACTAAGCACACATATGGTTTTAGGGCTATGAATACAACATCTTTCATTCACAAACCTAAGTCTAACTATTCCTAAATAGAGAGATAGAAGTTCATGAAATACTTGTTTCAGTTGAGTTCGAGTTGGACAATGCAACAACTTCTAATGGTGCCTGAGGTTCTTTTGAGCTTGCCTGATGTCTACCGAACCTTTCCCAATGCTTAGTTTGTTTTGAGGTGGCCTGAATCGTGCTATAGAACTCAACCTGCAAAGGTTCCAAACAAAAATTGCAATGTGTGTTAATGGAGTTACAACAACTTGTGCATGGTCTGGATAGCTCAGGTAGATTGATTGGAATGTGTTTGAAGTAGTTTTGGACAAAATGCACGAGGGAATTTGATGGTGGCTTGCCAAATGCAGAACTGGCCCTGTTTTGCAAGAAAACGGGGTTTTGGAGTATGAGGATGCTTTAGGGGTGAAAGGCTCATGCTTCTGACTTGCAAGAGTGTATGAAACTTGTTTGAAGTGTTTGTGTAAGTTGATCTTTTCCGTCTTTCAAGTTCTGAGCATTTGGCAAGTTTTCTTGTTTTTGAAGCAAGAAAGTGGAAGTGAGGTTATAGGCTTATACATGCCATCTTATCACCCTGAATACAACCCTCTTGGCCCCTCTAATTAGTGGATTTGTTTATCTGCAAGAGATTTGGCTCTATGCTCAAGGATTAGTGGTTTGACATAAAGCAACCTTTTGCAAAAATGGCAATGTGCGTTTTACCATTTAGGGATTAAACTTGTGTACAATCCTCTAATTTCCAAAACAAAACCTTAGACCAATGGATTTGCATTTAATTGTTGAGTAAAAATTGGTTTAGAGGCCTGTAATTGTGTACAAAGCTAGCTTGGTCAGATTTGCAACTTGGTATGAACATGCATTGGCCATGGTTACAAAGTGAGTTTTTGCCAACTTCAAGCATTCGATTCTCCCTAACCACAAAGGTGTTTGAGGATTTCTTGGACAATTTGGAAAACTTGCAACATGTAATATAATCCATCTTTGAAATGAAACTTGAAACACCAAGTGGAACTATGTGTAAAATGGCCAAGAAGATGGGTCAAAATCCTGCCTAAACTAGGGCAAAATTTCTCTAAGTTAAAAGTTTTAGGTACCCTTGTTCCAAAAATCATAACTTGAGATCCAAGCTTCTTTTGAGAAAACTTTGTGAATCAAAGTTGTAGACTTTGTGATGGACTACAAATTTAATTTTGTAAGTTTTGTTTGAATCCATTTGCATCTTGGTGAAAAAATGGGACAAAGTTATAAAAAAATAAGAAAATTTTATAACTTAGAAAATTTCTAAGTTATGAAATTTTTCCATTTTAAACCCTAATTTGCAATTTTGGGTTTCTTGATGAAAAAGTTTCATAATTTGCATGTCTTGATGAAAAATGACCCTTGGCACTTGATTTTAACCAAAAAGTCAAAGTTTGACTTTTCAGTATACAGTTAAATTTTGATCAGTTGATTGAAAAATTCATCTGTCAATCCTATGCACTTGAGATCTTTTGAACTTGTTGAATGGGTCAAGACAATGTAATTGAGTCCTTGAGTCCATGGTTGAGCTTGATTTGCCACAAATAGTCAAAAATTGCCTTTGTACAGTCAAAACCCTAAAAATGATCATTTTGCCCTTTTGGTGATCTGATCAAATTTCTTGTGGAGTTTGTTAGAACAATGTTTGAATCTACTACCCTATATTTAAGTTTTGATGATAACAAAGTGAAAAGATATAGTATTTATATGTTTCATGTTTGAACTATCTGCTGCCTAAAATTATTATGTTCTGACTTGCAGATATGCTGATTGAAATAAGCAAGATCACATCTATTCAGCATCAGAATTTGATTTCATACACCAGCATCAGAAGTTGCTACATCAGAACGTCAAGATCAGATGATCAACTCACGTACATGCTGAAGCTTGATGAACAGAACTGCGCTCAAACACTCTGATACAGAAACACAATAGTTCATCAGCAGCGAAGCAGAATCAGAATGAGCCAAGCCAGAACTTGCGTTAAGTAAGCAACGGTACTGTGCATTGAAAGCTAATTAATTCCAACGGCCTCATTCCAGAAAAGATCTGCTCAAAAAGGAAAGCTTGTTATTAGCATTGAATCAAGAATATTGCATCCAACGTTCATCATCTCAAGTGCTATATAAACAAGGCTTTGAAGATTGAAATGGTTAATGCTCTCCAAATCTCTACACGCACAAAAGCTGAACCATAATCTTCGTTCTACCAGTTTTGCTAGACCACATACTCTGATATTCCATTACTGTTTAGCAATCTAGTTTCTAAGCTTCATTTTGTGTATACATCACAGTTGTGATACAGTTTTGTAGAAAACATCCACACACATAGTTTTATCTCTTTGTAAGAAAGTGTTGCCTTGACAAACCGGGTTGTGGTTTGAATCAAGAAGGCTTTAGCAGTTGTTAAAGCAGTCTGTAATATTCAGTTGAATATAGTGGATTAAGACCTCGTTGGAGAGAGGCGAAATCACCTTGACGGGTGGACTGGAGTAGTTTGAGATCAAACGAACCAGGATAAAAATATCGTGTTCATTGCTTTAGATTTCAGTGTTACAATTCAACCCCCCCTTCTTGTGTTTTTCACCACTTCAATTGGTATCAGAGCGCCTGGTTCTGAGCTAAAACACTTAACCGTGTCAGTACAAGATCCAGCGTCAGAAAAACACAATGGCAGGAAACAATTCTCACATCAGCAATGACAACAATGAGGACAGAGACAGATTCAGTGGCAAACCTCCAGTCTTTGATGGAGAAAACTTTGATTACTGGAAAGACAGAATTGAAAGCTTCTTTCTAGCACATGATGCTGATCTGTGGGATATGGTGACAGATGGATACACGCACCCTGTGAATGCAAGTGGTCAGAAGATTGATAGAAAATCAATGACTGATCAACAAAAGCGTGACTTCAAGAATCACCACAAGGCCAGAACCATCCTCCTCAGTGCCATCTCCTATACTGAGTATGAAAAGATCTCCAACAGAGACACAGCAAAAAACATCTTTGATTCTCTCAGAATGACGCATGAGGGCAACGTTCAGGTCAAAGAAACAAAAGCTCTGGCGCTCATTCAGAAGTATGAGGCGTTCAAAATGGAAGAATCTGAATCCATTGAAACTATGTTCTCTAGATTCCAGATTCTGGTAGCTGGTCTCAAAGTTCTGGACAAAGGGTACTCTACTGCTGACCATGTCAAGAAAATAATCAGAAGTTTACCCAAGCAGTGGAGGCCTATGGTTACTGCTCTGAAGCTAGCTAAAGATCTCAACAAAATCACTCTGGAGGAACTTATCAGCTCCCTCAGAAGTCATGAGATAGAGCTAGAAGCTGATGAGCCTCAGAAGCAAGGTAAGCCTTTAGCATTAAAATCTAACAGAAAATTTGAGTCTAAAGTTTTGCAGGCAGTTGAAGAAACATCTGATGGATCATCATCAGAAGAAGACAAACTTTCCCTTCTCTCCAGAAGAGTGAATCAACTGTGGAAGAAAAGACAAAGGAAGTTCAGGAATCCCAGAAGATCTGATCAGAACGAGTCTTCTTCCAGATACAGAAGGACAGATTCTTCCTCTGGATACAGAAGATCTGAAGGCTCCTCCAGTAGCAAGAAGCCAAACACCAAAGACATCATCTGCTATGAGTGCAATGAGCAAGGACACTACAAGAGTGACTGCCCAAAGCTTCATAGGGAAAAGCCCAAAAAGAAGTTTGGAAGAGAGAAGAAGAAAAGTCTCATGGCTACATGGGATGACTCTGACTCGTCTGAAGCTGACTCAGAATCAGATGATGAAAGGGAAAACATAGCTCTCATGGCAAACATTTCAGAAGATAGTGAAGCTTCTGAATCAGACTCAGAATCAGACACAGAAGAGGTATTTCCCAACTTCGCTGTTAACTTTACAAAGGCTGAACTCGCTGAAAGCCTTAATGAGATTCTGGAACGTTATCAGCAGATTAGAGCTAAATTCAGAGACCTGAAAAGGAATCTTGAATCTGACTCTAATAAGTCTGAGAGTCTCAAATTGGAAAATTCTAAGCTGAGAGATAAGATTTCAAAATTAGAAAACACTTTACAAAACTCTCAGAAGGATCCAATTTCTGAAACTCCCAGCAACGCTGATGAGATCATCAAGGAGTATGATCATAGTTTCCAGAAGTTCCTAGCTAAAAGCATAGATAGAAGCAGAATGGCTTCAATGATCTATGGAGTTAGCAGAAACGGCAGGAAAGGAATAGGATACCAAGGTAAGGTTCCTACACCAAAGAATGTCATGGACTTAACCATTAAACACACTCCTCTAAATTCACACTTTGTGTATGGTCACACACATGATATCAAATATACTAGCAGTAAGCACTCTGTGAAACCAAAATTCAACCAGAGTTTTGGTAAAACTAACAAATCAGGACCCAAGAAAATTTGGGTACCTAAGGATAAAATAATACATGTTGCAGATATCTTTAGCAGCAAGTCAGAAACACCAGTCATGGTACCTGGACTCTGGCTGCTCACGACACATGACGGGAAGAAGGCATATGTTCCAAAGCCTGGAACTTAAGCCTGGAGGCCACGTTGGCTTTGGAGGCAATCAGAGGGGAAAGATAATTGGCTCTGGAACTGTAGGTAATGGAAATCTTCCCTCTATTAATAATGTTCTGCTAGTAGATGGATTGATGCATAATCTGTTATCCATAAGTCAATTAAGTGATAACGGTTATGATATAATCTTTAATCAAAAATCATGTAAAGCTGTTAGTCAGAAAGATGGGACTATCCTGTTTAATGGTAAGAGGAAAAACAACATTTACAAAATTAAACTTTCTGAACTAAAGAGTCAGAATGTAAAATGTCTTCTGTCTGTTAACAACGAGCAATGGATCTGGCACAGAAGATTGGGGCATGTTAGTATGAGAAGAATATCTCAGATTAACAAACTCAATCTGGTCAGAGGACTTCCTAATTTGAAGTTCAATTCAGATGCTCTGTGTGAAGCATGTCAGAAAGGCAAATTTGCAAAACCTTCTTTTAAATCCAAAAATGTTGTTTCCACCTCTAAGCCATTAGAACTTCTGCACATTGACTTATTTGGACCAGTTAAAACTGCTTCAGTCAGTGGTAAGAAGTATGGGTTAGTAATCGTAGATGACTATAGCAGATGGACATGGGTAAAGTTCTTAAGACACAAGGACGAGTCACACTCTGTGTTTGTTACCTTCTGTAACCAAGTTCAGAATGAAAAGGATCTTAGAATCGTTAAAGTCAGAAGTGATCATGGTGGAGAATTTGAAAATAAAGATTTTGAGTCATTCTTTAATGACAAAGGCATTCTGCATGATTTCTCTTGTCCTAGAACTCCCCAACAAAATGGAGTTGTAGAACGAAAGAACAGAATATTGCAAGAAATGGCCAGAACCATGATCAATGAGACAAACGTTGCTAAGACTTTCTGGGCAGAGGCAATAAACACAGCGTGCTACATTCAGAATAGAATCTCAATAAGACCTATTCTGGAAAAGACTCCATATGAATTGTGGAAGAACAGAAAGCCCAACATTTCATATTTTCATCCATTTGGATGTACTTGCTTTATATTAAATACAAAGAATTATTTGAACAAGTTTGACTCTAAAGCACAGAAGTGTATTATGTTAGGATACTCTGAACGCTCAAGAGGGTACAGAGTATACAATACAGAAACACAGATTGTGGAAGAATCAATCAGTGTTCGTTTTGATGACAAGCTTGACTCTGAAAAGTCAAAGCAGAATGAAGTTTTTGCAGGTATAGAAATTGAATTTGCAGGTTCTGAAGACAAGTCATCAGAAGCTCTCAACACAGACATTCCTTCAACGTCTGAAAGGAGCACTGCTAGAAATCCTACAACAGCTGCTGATCAACCTCAGAAGAGATTACCCAGAAGCAGCTTGGATCACCCAGAAGAGACTATCCTAGGAAGAAAGGAAGATCCAATCAGAACAAGAGAAAGCTTCAGAAACTCTGAAGAAACACTTATGGGACTTGTGTCTCTGATTGAACCTTCTTCTATTGATGAAGCACTTCTGGATAATGACTGGATTCTGGAAATGCAAGAAGAGCTGAATCAATTCACCAGAAATGACGTATGGGATCTCGTTCCCAGACCAAAAGGATTCAACGTCATTGGAACAAGATGGGTGTTCAGAAACAAGCTAAATGAACAAGGTGAAGTCATCAGAAACAAGGCACGACTGGTTGCACAAGGTTATAGTCAGCAAGAGGGGATAGACTATACAGAAACCTTTGCCCCAGTCGCCAGGTTAGAATCTATCAGACTTTTAATTTCATTTGCTGTTAATAGAGGCATCACTCTGTATCAGATGGATGTCAAAAGTGCATTCTTAAATGGTTATATAGAAGAAGAAGTTTATGTTCACCAACCCCCAGGTTTTGAAAATACAAAACATCCAGAACATGTTTTCAAACTAAAGAAGTCACTGTATGGTCTGAAACAAGCTCCCAGAGCTTGGTATGAAAGGCTAAGTAACTTTCTGCTTGAAAATGAATTCACCAGAGGGAAAGTGGACACTACTCTATTCTGTAAATCAGTTAAGAGTGACATCTTAGTCTGTCAAATTTATGTTGATGATATTATTTTTGGTTCTACTAATCCTTCTCTTGGAAGAAAATTTGCTAAGTGTATGCAGGCAGAATTTGAGATGAGCCTCATGGGGGAACTGAAATTCTTTCTAGGAATTCAGATCAATCAAACTCCAGAAGGAACTTACATTCATCAGAGCAAATACATCAGAGATCTTCTGAAGAAATTTGACCTCTCAGAATGTAAGCCATCAAAGATTCCAATGCATCCCACGTGCATTCTGGAAAGAGAAGAGGTAAGCAAAAGTGTAGAACAGAAAGTCTACAGAGGTATGATTGGTTCTCTCCTCTATCTGACTGCTTCAAGACCTGACATACTATTCAGTGTTTGTATCTGTGCTAGATTCCAATCAGATCCTAGAGAATCTCACTTAACAGCTGTTAAGCGAATTTTCAAGTATCTGAAAGGTACTACTAATCTGGGTTTGTTTTATAGAAAATCTAGTGATTACAGCTTAGTAGGCTACTGTGATGCTGATTTTGCTGGAGACAGAGTGGAACGTAAAAGTACTTCTGGAAGCTGCCAGTTTCTGGGAGAAAATCTGATCTCTTGGTCCAGCAAAAGGCAATCAACAATTGCTCTGTCAACAGCAGAAGCTGAGTACATAGCAGCAGCAGGATGTAGCACACAAATGCTCTGGATGAAAAGTCAGCTTGAAGACTTCCAGATTTTTGAGAGTAACATTCCTATACTTTGTGATAATACTTCTGCTATTTGCTTAAGTAAGAATCCTATTTTACATTCTAGAGCTAAGCATATAGAAATAAAACATCACTTCATTAGGGACTATATTCAGAAAGGTATTTTGAACTTAAAATTTATAGATACAGACCATCAATGGGCTGATATCTTTACTAAACCCCTTTCAGAAGATAGGTTTAATTTCATTCTGAAACATCTCAGCATGAAAGTGTGCCCAGAGTGAAAATGTTTTAATTCCATATATTTACTTTCAGAATGTAATTATTTTACTGTGAACTTCTGATCAATCTCCTTTCAGAAAGATAGAACATGCAGATTGTATCAGATGCAAGTCTAAAGATCTGAGAGTCTAATCTCAAAGACAGACGTGCTGATCACTACATCAAACAAGTGTCATCCAATCATCAGCATATCTCTGAAGCAGAACGCGTGCACGCTTCTGAGAAGGCAAAGCGCTGATTGGGTGCATTGAGACACATGTCTGGTAACCGTTTTTAAGTATCTTTCTCAAATCCCCCAAAATCAGCAAGCATTTAATGAAAAGTAATCATGCTTTTAAATGGCAATCATGATTTTTCTCTCTCTTAAAAACGTTTATCTTTTCAAAATAGTTTTGAAAAACTCTATTTAAGCACATTAATCTCTCATTTATTCCTTACGCTTTCTCACTATCACTCAAGCTTTTTCTGCATATTTCTGAGTTCATCTCTTGCAAACCTTTTTCCTCAATTCACTCTCAAAACCCTTTTTAGTGTGAACAATGGCATCCTCCAGCAGCGTTTCTGCAGGTAATCAGAAGAAAGCAACTTCTGAGCAATATCAAGTGCCACTCAGAACTCTCCTCACTCCGGTGAAGAACCTTGAAGTGCTCTCTGAGTTAATCATTGACTTTGAAAGCTTGAAGGAAAATGGTTTTGACCTAACTGAAGAAATTAGGGCTCAAAAGTGGGAAAGGTATTTCGATAGGTTGGTTGGACCAACATTCCCAGCGCTGGTCAAGGAATTTTGGATTCACGCCAAGGTTTCAAAACATCTAGTCATCTCCTCTGTCATGGGGAAGAAGATTGTGATTTCTGAAGATCTCATTGCAAGGCTAATCGGTCAAAGTGGTGGTGGCGTCCGTTGTGTGGACATGGCTGAAAGATGTGCTGATACAGGTGTGGTAGCTAACAGGATTTTCACTCTTGGGATGCCCAGAAGCAAGATTAAGGATCTGAAGGATCACTGCAGAGTATGGGCTAAGATTATTCTAGGGTGCTTCAACCACAGGAAACCAACAAGTTCTCCTGATTATATAAATGTGGATCAGCAGTTTCTGATCTACTTTATTGATCAGAAGATAAAGATCAATCTGGCTCACTTCTTGTTCAACCATCTCAAAACCAGTGTGAAAGAAACAAGGGAAGAAGAAAGAACCAAGAGGGACTGGATACCGTTTGGAAGGCTAATATCAGATATTCTGACAGAGAATAGGCTGATTGAACATCTGATAGAAGCTCAGGAGCTGAGCACTATTGAACCAACAATTGGGAAACCTCTGAACGCAAAGAATCTGAAAAAGATGAAGCTGATAGAGAATATTCAGAAGGAACCCAGAGCTACTTCCACTGCTGATATCTCCAGCAGAAGAGTGCCTCTGAGTGATTTTCCGGTATTTTCTGAAATGGAATCCAAACCAGAGATGTTTCTCAGGTACCCAGATGCGTACAAGGCAGATGATACAGATCCAAAGCTGAATATCAGAGATCTGCATCAACCCCAACCAGAAGTGACTTTGAAGAAGACAAAGAAGAGGAAAGCGCCATCAGAAGGATCATCTCAGCAGACTCCAAAGAAAAGAGGTATTTCATATGCTGCCCCTATTTCAAAATCTTTTACTATTCCAGCATCTATCCCTCCTCAAACCTCTCATAGAATATCGATTCCCATCCCTACCATTGATGAAACCATACAAGAAGAAGACCCTTCTGAGGCATTAAAACTCAGAAGACCTAGAACCAAACAACCCAAACAACCAACAATTTCAACAACAACAGCACTTGACCAAGTGCTGGCTGATATTGAGCGTCAACATGCCTCTGCTCAACCAAACCCTGAACCACAAACAGAACAACAACAACAACCAGAACCAGAACCACAACAACAACCACTCTCAGAAGAACCTCTGATCCCTGAGCAATCAGAGATTCCACCTCCCTCTCCCCAACCAGAAATTAATCCACCTTCACCACAAACAAAGTTTCACCACTCTGAAACCCCTTCTCCTCATCAATCTGACCCTCACTCACCTCAACCATCACCGCTGGCAATCCAGTTGCCATGTGGAACCACTATTTTCATGCCCCAGTTACCATCCTCATCAGAATTGACACCACCAAAAACTCCCAAAACACCACCCACTCCAATCGAAATATCTGACTCTGATACCCCTCCTCCAAAACAAACAGCCTCTCAGAAAACCTCTGAAAACCCCAGCAGGACCTTCATTGACTTAACCGTCTTGCTGATCTAAAACACAAAATTGCCATCCCAAAACCAAAGCAACCAGATGTTGGCTCTGGTATTTTGAATTTTGAAACAGGTGTGCTGCAATGGATTGCTTCTTTGAAGCAAGTCTGCCCTGGGATGATTGACCCAGCTCCTTCTGATCAGCTCTGGTCACAGTTCAGATTTTGGGTACGTGCTGAAGCCCTCAAGTTGCAGGATATCAACTATGAGCAGGCACAACACAATTTCAGCAAGCTTCTGAATGAAGTTGGAAGTATGCTTCTGAAAGAGGACGTTCTCCCTCTGGACAGTGTACCTTGGTCTGAGAAACAGCAAGCTGCAAAGGTGCAACCATCAGAAGAAGACAAGACCATTCAGGCTGAAGAAAATCAAGCAGAGGATGTTGCTGAAAGTTCTAAGAAGCCTCCTCCTTCTGATGCTTCTCAAGCTGCCTTGGACAGGCAGACTCTGGAAGAACTAAGGCTGAATGACATACGTCTGCAGCAGCGGATGGATGAAAACGATTAGAAGATGAAAGAGAGAATGGATGTGCAGGACAGCAAGATTGACACTGTTGTCAGCATGGTTCATAAACAGAATGAGACTTCTGAAAAGATTCAAGCCATGCTGGAGAGCCTGTTCACACGCTTGCCTCCTCAACCTTAAATCTTCTTTCATGCATGACCTTTTTCATGTTTTCCCTGATTTTCTGATGTACTGTTTTGATTATGTTTTGTAATATTTTCTTGCTCTGATTCTGAACTATATTAATATGATTAGTTTTTTTTCTGATCTTAATTGTTTTAGCATATCACCAACACTTTTTGATTGCTGACAAAAAGGGGGAGAACAAGAATGATATTTAAATCAATAACGGCTAACTAGACAGAAATTCTCAAACATTCTAACTTTATTACTTGAAATGTTTTTTCTGTTTTGTTTGAAGTCTACAGGCACAAGGAAGCTCCTGGACACTCTGAAGACTAGAAGCTCTGATCAATGTTGCTCTGATCAATATGAAGTTCTGATCGTCCTAATACTCTGATCCAAAGCAAAGCTCTGACAAGAAAAGCTCTGAAGCTCTGCTCTCTGATAAGTCAAAGACTCTGATAATCTGATGTTCAAAGAAAGAAAAAGATCTAATCCTGAAGAACACGTATAATCAAAGGGAAGTAATAAACTCAGGGGGAGTATTTCCTTACTCCTTATTCTTTTACTTCTTATTTCTGATACATATTCCAGATACCTTTTCACGTTATTTTAATTTAAAATATCTAGTTTTTGTCATCATCAAAAAGGGGGAGATTGTTAGAACAATGTTTGAATCTACTACCCTATATTTAAGTTTTGATGATAACAAAGTGAAAAGATATAGTATTTATATGTTTCATGTTTGAACTATCTGCTGCCTAAAATTATTATGTTCTGACTTGCAGATACGTTGATTGAAATAAGCAAGATCACATCTATTCAGCATCAGAATTTGATTTCATACACCAGCATCAGAAGTTGCTACATCAGAACGTCAAGATCAGATGATCAACTCACGTACATGCTGAAGCTTGATGAACAGAACTGCGCTCAAACACTCTGATACAGAAACACAATAGTTCATCAGCAGCGAAGTAGAATCAGAATGAGCCAAGCCAGAACTTGCATTAAGTAAGCAACGGTACTGTGCATTGAAAGCTAATTAATTCCAACGGCCTCATTCCAGACAAGATCTGCTCAAAAAGGAAAGCTTGTTATTAGCATTGAATCAAGAATATTGCATCCAACGTTCATCATCTCAAGTGCTATATAAACAAGGCTTTGAAGATTGAAATGGTTAATGCTCTCCAAATCTCTACACGCACAAAAGCTGAACCATAATCTTCGTTCTACCAGTTTTGCTAGACCACATACTCTGATATTCCATTACTGTTTAGCAATCTAGTTTCTAAGCTTCATTTTGTGTATACATCACAGTTGTGATACAGTTTTGTAGAAAACATCCACACACATAGTTTTATCTCTTTGTAAGAAAGTGTTGCCTTGACAAACCGGGTTGTGGTTTGAATCAAGAAGGCTTTAGCAGTTGTTAAAGCAGTCTGTAATATTCAGTTGAATATAGTGGATTAAGACCTCGTTGGAGAGAGGCGAAATCACCTTGACGGGTGGACTGGAGTAGTTTGAGATCAAACGAACCAGGATAAAAATATCGTGTTCATTGCTTTAGATTTCAGTGTTACAATTCAACCCCCCCTTCTTGTGTTTTTCACCACTTCAGAGTTGTGATCCAAACTTGATCAAATGTTTCATATGAGTTCATGATGTTGATGTGGGTCAAATTTCATGAGGTTTGACTATTAATTGGCCACAATTGACTTTTTCCCCAATAGAACTGATTTCTAGGTTAACTGTCCAATTGACTGGGCAAAAATTTGAATCAAGGCTTGAAACATGGTATGGACAAACTTGTGAGTCCAATATGAAGTATGAAAGTAAATTTGGGCATTGTAGGTCAAAACATCTCTGTGAAAACTCAAACCCTAATTTAGGTCAACAGTGCAAGGAGGTGTCTTGAGCAGAGCAAACCCTAGCTTGATCTTGAATTCCAAGAGTCTTGTGATGAGAAATGTTGAAGAAATGAGAGGGAAAATTTTGGGGTACAACACATGGCAAGAATAATTTTAGAGGTCCAATATAGGCTTAAGAAGATGTTTGAAGTCCAAGAAATTAAGCCATTGACCTAAAACTTCAAGTTTGCTCAATGCATAATTCTTGAAAATTCCCAAATTTCCCCAACTTGGGAAATCCATAAATTGCTCAATTTTCATCTCATGATGATGATCTTAGACTTTTTGGAAAGCTCCAGATGTATACTTAAATCCCTCTTTTGATCAATTTTGAATTTGAAAATTTTATCTTGATGTAAATGGTCTTGACAAAAAGTGTCTTTAATTGACTTTATGAAAAATGACCTGTAATGTATAAGCTTGTATCTTTCAAATGGTGCATTTATTGGACTTGAGGGATGAAGATAAGTTATAGGGAATTGGATTCTCTTCAAAATGAGCTTTGGTTGGGGAAAAATGGATGAAGTATGAGAAAGTTATGCCTGGTCAAAGTTTGGTTGACTTTTCCTATAGAAACCCTAATTAGCAATTCTTGACTTTTGATGAATTATGAGAATTTATTGAGGGATCATGATCAAACCTTGATCAAATTATGGATATAATTTAAAAATTTTGATTTTGACCAAAAATCTTGAAGTTTGACTGTATATAGACCATAGTTGACTTTTGACCTAGTACAGTTAATTTTCAAGCATTTGAGCAATTGACTGAGCAAACTTGTAGTGCAAGGTATGAAATTTGTCATGGATAATCTTGAAGACATATTAGGACCATTAAATACATTTGAGACCTTTAAAGCTCACACGTCCTAGTTGGAAGGCCAATGCTTAGGAGGAGAATTTGTCTGATAAATTATTGGTCAACCTTGAGCAATTGAGGATCTCTAAGAGTATGTCTTGTGTGAAAATGGGAGGGAAAATTTTGGGGTACAACACAAATATGCAAAAATATTTTAAAAAATATATCTAATTTACATCAACTAATTTTTCATAATAGTATAAAGTTCTTAATTTTTTTTATTTTTCCATATAGGTTGCGAATGTTACAAATGGAGTTTCATTTTTTTTCTTCTTGAAGTTGAATATTTTATACTAGTTTCCACAATAATAGTGATATATATTATATGAATTAATATGTTTGGTTCAGGTATAAGGGATCGCGGGCATCATTTTTAAATCTGTTTCCGGAACCAATTAACATCAGATTTCATTGGTTTGATTCGCTTTTTGCCTGAACTAAAAAAATATCTGACCCAGACACCTTGGTTTGGTTTAGATTTTGGTTTGGTTCGAATTTTCCAGAAACTATGAACACCCCTACTCATAAAGAGACTTTCCTCACAAAAGCATTTGACTATAACATCTAGTGAGAGAAAGTTAAAATAAAACTTAGAGAGAAAGAGAGTGGGAGAAGGAAGTGTCAAGACACGATTCTAGATGGTTTAAAATGATAAAATAAACCTCTATTTTTAGGCAAGAGGTATGCCCAAAACATAATTTACAATCAATGAATTTTCATGTTACCTAATCAATTAGCATTAATTCTAATTGATTAAATTTTGAAAAATAATCGATTGTAAGTACTTTAAAAGGAAATAAAATATATCTAACTATTATACATCATTTAGGTGTTGTCTAAATAACTTGGGGCATAAGTTTGAACTAATCTAATTGATTATACAAAAGCCCCAATCTATTATATAAGTCAATTTTTCCCTCTGGCTATTTCCACAACTCCTAAGTCATCTGGCATAACTCCAAGACATTTTAAAGATGTTTTCAATTTCGTAAAAACATTTGAAAAAGGTTTTTGTGTGTGTGTGTGTGTCCTTATAGCCTTCTGCTTTTACAGAAAAACCCTTTTCTTACATAAGTTCACTCATTTACTAAATCAGGAGATTAACTCATTTCTACAAGCCATTTGTCATATACTATATTTGTGTTGACACTGCTTGAGATTACTTTAGGTTTTGGATATTTTCCTCTTTGCTTGCCTTCTTCGAATAGTTCATAAAACTATAACATTTTACTTTACTTTATTTGACTTCTTCATATGGTCAAGTTTATCTAATTATAACATCTAGGTTTACATCTTTAACCGTTTAAGTGTTGTGTTTGACTCATTATTAGTTTTTTCTTAGTTGTCGTCATCAAAAGGTGATGTCTTGATTAAATCTCTATTACCTACAAAATGAGATTCCATAGAAACAACTAAGACTTTTCTTTTTGATATTTTTTTCCTGAAATTCTTGTTCAATCTGGAGGCAAATAATCAGACTCTCGATTGAAGATTCTTTTATTTTGTGAGGAATCATATTTTTTAAATCTTTCAAACCAGGAAGCTGTTTGTCAATAATAAAAGAAATTTGAAATTATTCATCTAAAGACATACCTAAAGTGATAATCTCATGAGAAATATTTTGATATTCGTGACATTGAGTCTCCACAAACCTTTCATATGTCATCTGATACTTTAAGTAGCAACTAACAACATACTTCTTTTTTAGATCTTCCCAAACTTCTTTTACAGTATCACAATGCAATAATCATACATATCATATATGAATGCATTATGAATATGATTTTTTTGTAAATATAATCATTCTCTTTCCATATTTTTTCCTCAATAGTAAATTATTTTCTTTAATTGTGCAGAAGATTCAGATTCGTATTAATTAACTATTCCATTTGAGTCCACAGATTTCATATCGTTAGTTTTCTCATTTGATCTAGAAGAAACAATAAGAATGTCATCGGTCAAAATATTGACAACCTTTTTTAAGATTAAGAAAAATTACAATTTTTGTTGCCAGCATTTAAAGTGACTTCCTTGAAACTTGAACGGATTATTAGACACATCAGCAGAACTACCCAAGATTTCTTATGTAGCCATGATAGTTTAGAATCGTATTATAACTGTAGTTTACGTTTTTGAAAAATTGCCACTAAAGAAATTATCAGGTCGAGTCGTGGACTAGGTCACTCTATTTAAGATGTTTCACATCTTTATCCAAAATTGTGTAAGGCAGGCGATCTACCACAATGCCTCTAAGATAAAATAGATCAGTTCTATATTGTTTGATTAGAACTTTCCTAATAGATAATTGGTCTAGAAATACACTCTCTGGTGGAATAAATACCACTCAAAATAATTTCTCAAACAATGAGAAATTCAAATGATTCTCTAAAGAGAATTCTATAATGGTCATTTGACCACTCCAACTAATTTTTCGAATGAGGAAAAACTCAAATAACTCTCTAAAGAGAACTTAATAATGGTCGTTTGACAACTCCAAATAATTTCTCGAACAAGGAAAAATCAAATTATTTTCTAACAAGAATTCAATAAAATACTTGAAAAATTCAACGAGTAGAAAGAAAAAGGAAGAAATTGGTACTTCGACACTTTAGAATGAAAGCAAGCTAAATTAATCATTTTGGTTCAGTTTAATTCGATTAGATTGATCGGTTTGAAATACTTCATATTTCAAACAATACATTCATCTTGTAACAATTCTATTTCATACTAACATTTTTTTCAAATAAATTATTCTACACTATATTTTTTAAAAACAATTTTAACTAAAATTAAATAATTTCATACTTCATACTTAAAATTTAATAAATTCATGCAACATTATCACAATAACAATAGTTCAATATCAACTATAAATTCATTAATTCTAAAATTAAATAAATTCACACAACATATTCAAAATAATGATAGCTTACCATCAAATATAAATAAACTCAAACTATATATTTAAAATGAGGTTAATTTGCCATCAATAACAAACACTATCATTTTGAAATTAATTTTATCATAAAATTAAAAATACAATCAAAATAAAAATACATGAAAACGTTATAAAATTTATTAATAAAAGTTAGAAGAATGGTGGTTGTAGTTGTTAAGAGAAAAAGTTAATTCTTGTGCATGTAACCGGTTGGCATAATAGTGTAACTGGTTACACCCCTTTTAAATTGTCAAACAAAAACTTATAATAGTTAAGTGTAATTGGTTGGCATAATTTGTTAACCAGTTATACCTGAAACATTTTAGTTTTAATTTTTTTATAATTGTACCTCATCATGAACTATTGTATATATATCCTTTGGATATCTTGTGAATGAATGAATCCATATTTTCACCCACAATTATAATCTCTCTAATTCTCTCTACTCTCTTCCTCTCCAAATTCAATTACTCAATTATTCATCAACCTTGTGTATTCAAGTTCTAACATTTGACATCAAGATCTTTGTTTAATCCATCAAACACCTAGTGTACAATCATGACTTTTGTCTCAAATAAAAAGTTCTTGAAATCTACATATCCTTGATGCAAAAAACTACGACAAATGTATCAAAATTAAAATTAAAATAAGGGTTTAGGGTTTTGAAAGTCGTGTACTTTCTTGGGTGCTAAGTCACCCTTTGTATTGATTTGATACATTGTGGTAGACATAGTTTTATGTAGATTTAGAAGTTTGTAGGTTATGAATCGGGTATTGTTCTTGGATGAAGCTTTGAAGCAAATCCAAGTATGTTTGTTAGTCAAGAGTCTTGACTGAACTGGTTCTAATTGATAGAAATATCACTGAGGTGATTTAGGAAGTGAGATATCAATTTCTTATATCCTAGGTAGAAGTTTCATTTGGTAGGGATTAAGCGAGAAGTTGTAAACGGGGGAGTTTAACTTTGAACTAGTACTGCTAATAGTGGATTTTCTTCCTGGCTTGGTAGCCCCCAGAGTAGGTGTTGTTGTACACTGAACTGGGTCATCATATATGTGTGTTACTATCTTTATGTTCTGTTCAGTTTTGTCTTTTAATTGATTAACATGACATATAAGACGTGGGAACATCTGTTATGATTTTGGACTGGTGAGTTATGTATCAGTCTGTAGTTTCTGTCTATGAGTATTTTGCAGAGGTCAATGTCTCAACATGTGTTTGGACATGTGTAATCTGTATACTAGAATTTCAGTTGGTATTAGAGCAGGCATCCTGTCTGTTTCTGGATGAGATAAGGGAAGATACTTTCTGGTTCATGGACTTGAAGGAACAAGGTGTTGTTTGTAGCTTTAGTGGTGAGCTGTTATGGTTGGTTTGATTTATTTTTAAAACTATGTTGTTCTGTTGGCACCTTGATTATGGTGCTTGTGTATAATGGTGATTAAGCCGCACCTGAAGGTTACTGAGGAGTTTTTGTTTTTTCTGTTGCATCTGATAGAAAACTCTTGTTGGTTCCTAGTGTATCTGGTGTTGAAGATGTAGCGAGCTTTTCCCTTGTAATACAATAATGAAAAGCCTTGTGATATGTTCCTATCTGAAGGTGTATCATGTATTGTGTTGATACTTTGAGGTTGTTTCACCAACCTGCTAAAGTTGCCAAAGATACTTGAGGATTATCTCAAGTCCACTCATAAAGGAAATTTTAAGTGAATTTGTTGAAAAGAGGTCTGAAGAAAGTTAGAAGCAATTTATTTTTGTTTTTAACCCTAAAAGGCTAATCTCCAGCCTTTGTTAAAGGATCTCTTGGTGTGTTCCTTGGAATGATGTTCTATCAGATGTTAGGACATCATGTCAGCAAGTTATGTAAAACTATGTTGGCTAAAGGAATGGCATTACAAATTCTTTAGGTGCTAAACAAATGTGTGTTGATCTCATATATTTGGACCCTTCTCCTGATCTAGAAGAGGGGGTATCTTGGTTATGTGTCTAAGAAGGTTTTGTTCTAGAAACAGGTCTTAGATATGTGTGTTGGTCAAGAGTTGATCAACATTTTTACTCATTGGGTCAGTTTATTTCTGATCAAAGGATATAGGAGTGTAGGAGTTGAGCCCAAATAGGATATTTATTTTATCAACCAGGTTCTTCATATGGGGATGTCAAGTTCAAATGGCTAGGAAATTCTCTCTGACATCTGGAAGAGTCTTCTGATCTAGAGAAGTCAGATTAGTGTAATCTTGATTGTGATTATTCTGATAAAATAGTTTCTGACTGAGTTAGAGAAGAGGACGTTAAACTGATGAGTGATGGATGTTTCTTATAAACAGGATGGAGGTTGTTTACTCAAACTTGATATTATTATCAACTTTATGAGAACATGGAACTCTTGTTCTGGTGTAGTGTAAAAGACATCCAAGGGGTTGTATGCAATAGAGATGTATCAACCTGAGTTAAGGGAGATTAACTCTCAGTTCTGGTGTGTATCATTCAAGTGGTTGAGTGATGTATGAGTCTCCAAAGTGTTCTTCTAATTGTGAAAAGGACATCATTATCTACTGTTTATGTGTAGGGAAATAGTTCTCTGGTAAAGGTATGCATATGATTAATGGAAAATACTCTAACGGGAGATGGGTATTTGTCTGATGAGTTGATGCAGAAAGTATATGAGAATATATTTCTTGGTGCTTCTTGACCTGGTCAGGGAATGAGTACAAGTGTGATTTCCTTGGGATTCCTGCAAGAGTTATGATTAAGTTCTTGATGTCTGAACTGATGTTGGAACATCATTTCAGTTAGTTGCTTATCCATCCAAAGAAGGTTGCTTTGTTCAAGGATGAGTGTAAGGTCAAGTCACTGATCTAGTATGAAGTGTTTTGTGTGATGTGTATCTGTCATGACTGTTTCGCATGATGAATAATCCGTTTATGCTAAGTGGTGTGCAGAAGATGGATGTCAAACATAATGTTCTACCTAGTGTGAGAAGGTAGTATTATCTATTTTCGGTGATGTAAGGAGCTTGAGGAAATTCTCTCCTAATGATGTTGTGCATTTAACTGATGACAAATGCTTTGTACAAGAGTTGAGTATTTACTAAATATGTATGTGCAAGTCTGCAATGTGAACTTGTTGTTTCAAAGAATATGTAAGAATTTATTCAAGTGTTTGTGATGATCTGTATGCTCTACACCTGAGGAGAGGTAATCCTATCATATGTTTGGACCTTTAAGAGAAACTGTGATCCAGGTGTGTGTTTACCGTGGAAATTGGTAAACAACCGCTGATCCTCCAAAAGGTGACTTATTTGGTGACTCGCAGGATCGATCAGATTGATCCTAAGACATGGTTGATTTTTGGGGTTTTGACTAAATTCTAAAG
Organism: Vicia faba; assembly: GCA_948472305.1. Classification (NCBI taxonomy): domain Eukaryota; kingdom Viridiplantae; phylum Streptophyta; class Magnoliopsida; order Fabales; family Fabaceae; genus Vicia; species Vicia faba. The sequence goes on from OX451739.1 coordinate 1,046,666,070, forward strand.
ATGGTTAATGCTAGTAAAGTAAAGACACTTTATGTAAATTGCATGAAGGAAAACTTGGTAGGATAAAGGAAAGCGTTAAATAAAGGCTTCGACAGGGAAGGATAAATGAAAAGGGCAATAAAGTGCTGGAATATAAAAGACTTTGATTAATTTAAATGGTGTTTCACACATACATTCTCAACAATTCTTTCGCTCACACTGGGTACTTGAATCTAAATGAGTAACTTGTATATAATTGTGAACACACGCGAAAACTACGTGAATAACTAGTATTTATACTAAACACATCTCAAGTAACCGTCGGGCAGTTACGCTGCTTCGAGATGGCTCCACTTGGCATGCTCACAGCATTCGACGCTCCTGATCTTGGCACGTAGCACTTGATAACTGCTGGGAACCGTTTTCCCTCCAAACATTCGAATCTCAAACCGTTCCACTCTGAGCATTAAATGCCTTTGTCGAGAAGTTCCTTCGACGTTGAAGGCAACAAGATTTCTTTGACGTCGAAGGCAACAAAATTCTCACTTAAAGAAATCCTCTAAGTACCTTGCCACCTTCTGATGAGCATTTCGACAGAATCAGCTGGTCGAAACCATCCCTCATGATCAATGGTTTATATTAATAAAACAAGGGTGTCGAATTTAGGAACCAACAAATTGCCCCCCAAGAATGCCTTATTTCGACGCTGAAAAGAAAAAGGCATTCTTTGAGATTCCACTCGACACCTGTCCTTCATTCTTAGCCACAGATTAACCTGTGCGCTTTTCGTCTTCTACCAACCAACTGACAATCCCAAGAAAAAAGCCATCATTCCACCTGTACCTAAGATGTCACCTCAGTAAGGCGTTTAGCGTGCCCAATGTCTTTTCACAGATTGTCATCATGACAATTTCCCAAAAACGAGGGTGCACACTGCACCGTTTCCTTTCTGCAGAACGGCTATGTCAGCGAAGGAGCGCCACGTGCCCCACTATCATCTGCAACATTAAATGGCCTCGAATTTTGTGATTTCCCAACCACTAAAAATAGCGCTAGGTACCCCTTGTGGGACTTTTTCACGCCATTCTGCATCCAAGCCTTATTATTGAACACAAAAATCTCTGCAAACACCTGCAAACACTTTGTTCTTCACTCACCTTCATCTTAACCCAAAAATGGCTTCAGGTTCTTCTAATGCTCCCAGTTCTAACATTCCTTCTAGAACTGCCCAACCAAAAATCTTCTCAACTGTTCCAACAGTTAACTCTAAAGGCATGCGAAGGGTTCCTGAACCCCTGGGAACTGCTGAGCGTGAAGTTTATTCTTCTCAACTACTGATTCCGGTTGGATACTCCAACCAGATTTTCGCCATGTCTGGCCCGTTATCCACATGCATTGATGAATCCACGAAGATCAAGAACTTCTCCCCGGTGCTTGAGGCACTCAAACCTGTTGGGTGCTCCAAAAAGGTTGCAGATGACAATGAAGATCCTGCTAAGGAAAAGATAGATCTTCGTTTCTTCAATAGAGGTGTTAGGGCTTTTAGGTATAGCCCTAGCCTTACACCAGACTACAACGCTTGGCTAGAGAAGATGGAAAAAAGCCAAGCTTCGATTTGGAAGAACCTGGGGATTTATGACCTAGTCATGCTGTCGAAGACTGGTCTCAACTACTCCCCTGAAATGTTGATAGCCTCTTTGCTTTTCTGGGATTATACTCACTTCACTTTCCACCTGCCTTGTGGAATGCTAACGCCCACTCTTTTCGACGTGGCTGCCATCACCGGCCTTCGACCAACTGGGGATTACTTCGACCCAGAGGAAATGTCTGAAGACCAGATTGGGTTTTCAGCTACCAAACCCACCTATACCACCTACATCAACCACTACCATGACAGGTCGACAGCTAATGTGACAGACATGGAGCACATTGTGTTTCTAGCCCTTTGGCTGTCACGCTTCGTGTTCTGCACGAAGTCTCTACAGGTGACGAAGAAAATGGTCACCCTTGCTACCCAGCTTCACCATGGTCAAAACATTTGTTTGGCCGAATTAATCCTGGCGAACCTGTACGAGTCGATCAGCAGTGGAGCGACTCTGTTAAAGGTCATCGAAAATAGAGCCAGTTTGTTCCTTGCAGGACCCTTCTGGCTACTTCAACTATGGCTAAATGCCACTTTTGAGTCTTTCTTACCTCAGAAAACTCAAATAAACGAACAAGCTCCTGAGATAGCCAAAAGGCGTATCGAAGGCACCAGACTAGCCTTACTGACTCCCACTGAGGATGGGCTGGAACTCCAACAGACTTTTGCAAACTTCGTCTTGATGTTTGCAAGAAGAAAAGAATTCACCTCGACCATGGCTCCTTTTGCCCGTCGAAAGTTTGGTCCAGAATGGTTCACCAGGCCCCATCCCAAGTCGTCAGGTGACCCTCATCTCGAAGAACACACAATAATGTGGGAAGAATTTCTCACACCCAGAATAATGCCACTGCGCTTTAAGAGTTCCAAGAATCACCTGAGCTTGATCGCTTATCAGCCAAACTTGGTCTCTCGACAGTTTGGTATCATCCAATCACTTCCTTCTCCCATTTTTCCTAGGGAGAAATCAATGTTATATTTTTGCAATGATTATAATGAGGATGCTGCCACCAAGCATATTGGCAGGTACGCTGGTCGAACAGTACTTTCACTGTTCGACTATCAACTTAACTTCCTCTGTTCACCATCTTTCGAAGACTGGTGGAAGAGTTATTATGCTGAAGAGTTCTTCGACGAAAAAGATTTTGTGGACGAACTCCAGAAGTCTTTCGTTCTAGTCCTTGACAAAATAAAGAAATGTACGTTCACTCTCCAAATTATATTTGTCTTTCCATTTCGACTTGTAACTTGTTAATTATAACTTATGAACGCGTCTTCTTTCAGTTGTTCGAAAGCCTGCAGCAAAGAAAACCACAAAAGGCCATCAGGGAGGAGGTCCCTCGACAAAACCTTCAGCACCGGCAAAAACCACAGAAAGCGATCAGGGAGGAGGTCCCTCGACAAAACCTTCAGCACCGGTAACCAAACTTTTATTATTTCCTTCTGGTTTTAACATCCTGATTTTCGATGTGGCGTTCTAAATCGAACTCCAATTGGTTTTCAGGAACCTGCACCCAAGAAACGACCTGCACTAACGGTCGAATCTGGGAGTGACGACGAGGACGAATCTCCCCCCGCTCCTCTTAAATGGAGAAAACTGAAGAAAGATGCTCCTTCTCCTGAGTCTCGACCCATGATCAGAATAAAGGTTGCAGGGAGAAGACCCAGGCCACCTCCCGTGATCATCGAAGAGCCCACGGAGGAGGAGCTAAACGTTTTGCTCAATAAACCCGTCGAAAGTGATAATTCCAGCCCTGGGGCTGAAATTCCTCTACAAGTAGTTTCTCTGACCATTTTTAACTTAGGTGTCGATGCTCACGTTCGATTGTGTATCTTTCTAAAATAGAAGATTCCTCCTCTTCTATTTTCAGGAGACCATCGAAAGTTTAGCACCAAAAACTTCAGAGACACAAGACTCTGCTGAACACAGTAGGCAACACGAGGAGGAATTGGCGAACGATGAAGCCATTGCCGAAGCAGAGGAACAACAACCAAAGGAAACTTAAGTGGTCGATCTGACAGAGGAGCAACATGACGAAGGGGATCATGTTGATGCTGGAACTACTGAACTACAGGTCGAAGAGAGTCATGTCGATGCAAACGCTACTCAACAACTTTAACCCCAAGCCAACGCTGCTGTAAGGGTTACCACCTCGACAAAGCCTAAGTCTAAAGAAGACTTGGCACTTTTGAAGCAAACTGATCCCATTGGCTACCTGAATGCCATCATCGAGAGTAGGGGAAGTTCATCTGACCTTAGTCATGATGCTTCTACTGCATCGGGGAAGTCCACTTCGACTTCTCCTCTTGATGAGGCTTTGATGAAGGTCAAGGCTCAGTTCTTCAAGAAAGATCTGATGAAGGCTTTGGAGGGGGATCCTACTGCTCCGTCTTGTCTGGGAGCTGTTTTGAATGCAGTCGATTTGCTTGCCGTGACTCCAGAGGTTTCCAGCTTTATCTTGGAGTTATACTCCATTGTTGACCAAGTCTCTGCGGACTATCGACGTCAGAGGGGCTTCAACAGCCAGCTCGAAGCGCTACATGGCAAGAGTTCTTCTGCCTGGACTGAGGTAGCTGAAACGACTTCTCGAATTGCAGAGTTGTCGAAGCAGAAGGCATCCAAGCAAGAAGAAATTGATGCCATAGATCGAGACAATGCTTCTATAAAGGCGCAGATCGAAGAGCTGGAGGCCAAGATAAATGCTAACACCAGGCGCAAAGAGGAGCTTCTCTCGACTGTTTCAGACACAGAGAGCCAAGATGAAGTTACACGAGGCCTAGAGTTTGCTGAGAAGGCCCAAGCCTTCGATGACCAGATTGCCAAACTTTCCCAGGCGACTGCCTTGTGTAACAAAAGACTGGAGTTGCAGCAGGCCAAGTACCTTCGACTTAGAGATTCTATCCCCTTCTAATTTACTCAGCCATTTATTAACCATGTATTGTAATATTTATTTGACAATGTAACCATTTTGGCTAATTCTTATAAAATTTTCCATTTTGGCTATTTATGGTTAATTTGGTCATTACTTGCTATTTATTTTGATCTCTTGGAGCATAGGTTTATATTTTTTCAAATATTTGCCGTTTACTCTCAAGAGTCTTTTATCTTCACCTAACTCTTCGACTTCATAAGCTCCACCAGAAAAAGTTTGGATAATTCTGAATGGTCCTTCCCATTTGGGTGACCATTTTCCCATACTTCGATCCCTTTGATCCATGGGGAGAATCACCTTCCAAACTAATTCTCCAGGAGAGAATGCCTTAGGTTTTAATTTTTTATTGTAAGAGTCTTCCACTCTTTTCTTCTGAATCCTTAGTAGGTCGAGAGCGCGTAGTCTTTCTTCGTCTAAATCTACTAGTTCGTCTAACATCATATCCCAATAAACCTCAGAGGGGATATCATGATGTCTCTGAACCCTTGCAGATTGAAGATAAATTTCCGCTGGCAACACTGCGTCATGACCGAAAGTTAGCCGATATGGTGTTGTACCTATGGCTTCTTTTGGGGATGTTCGACAGGCCCACAAGATCTGGTCTAACGTCTTATGCCAATTTTTTGGCTTCTTCCCTACATGCTTTTTTATCAGGCCAATCACTATTTTATTCGCTGCTTCAACTTGACCGTTTTCCTGTGCATAATAAGGCATTGATGTTAGGAGTCTAAAGCCTGTTTCTTGAGCGAATTCTTGCATCTTTCGACCGGTGAAAACTGATCCTTGATCAGTCGTTATAGTTTCAGGGATTCCAAATCTAAAGATAATGTTCTTTTGAATAAATTCAATGACATTTTCTTGGTCTACATTGACTAAAGGAATAGCTTCGATCCACTTAGTGAAATAATCAATTCCTACCAATATATATTCTGGCTCTTTGATGATGCTGGTCGAATCTCTCCAATAAGGTCCAACGCCCATCCTCTAAAGGGCCAAGGTTTCACTATTGAGTGAAGTTCGCTTGCTGGTACATGCTGGATGCCTGTATGGACTTGACATTCCTGGCACCCCTTCGCGAACTCGACACAATCTTTCAAGATGGTGGGCCAGTATAGTCCTTGTCGAAACAACAACCATTTCATCTTATGGCCTACTTGGTGAGCCCCACATGCTCCAGCGTGCGTAGTCGAAAGGGATATGTATGCTTCAGTTTCACTTAAGCACTTTAGCAGTACCCCTTCAGGCGTCTTTTTAAATAACTCGTTACCCATGAGTACGTAACTCAACGCCCTATATTTTATTTTCCGTTCTGTCAAAGCTGCTGGATTTTATAGATAATCTACAATGGGTTTCCTCCAATCTTGCTCTGACAAATTGTCTATGAACGATATTTCAAAGTTCCTTTGATCAGCATACCCTAGTCTTGTCGATTTCAAATCTGTTGGTGACAGACTAGTTGCTTTTATTTTTTCCCGGACTTCGATTGCTCTTTGTAATCTCGTTTTTTAAATTTTGTACCCAGATGCAATTTGTGCCAAATCGTTGGCTATTTGATTTTCCAATCTGGGTATGTGTCGAATGTTGACCATTTCGAATTTTTTCAATAAACGATTTGCTATCACAAAGTACATAATAAGATTTTCTCTTATGCACTTATATTCTTTTGTGACTTGCTTAATAACTAACTCTGAGTCTCCCATTATTTCGACCCGAGTTGCCCCCAATGCCAACAATATCTCAAGGCCAGTAATTAGAGCTTCGTACCCAGCCTCATTGTTCGAACAAGTACCTGATATCTTGTACTTGAATGTTGTTGGAATTTTTTCTGGAGAAATAATCAAGACTCCTACTCCTGTTCCATCTTTATGGCTGGAACCATCGAAGTAGAATTTCCAAGGCTCTATCTCCACATAATTTATATTCTCAACCGGAATTGAGTGGTCGACTATAAAGTCTGCCACCACTTGCCCTTTCACTGCCCTAAGAGGCATAAAGGTCAAGGAGTACTCAGTTAACGCTAGCGCCCACTTGCCAATTCGGCTGTGCAGGATGGGTTTCGACAACATGTACTTGAAAACATCAAAATGAGACGAAACATACACATCAACTAGTTTTATATATTGTTTGAGCTTTGTACAAGAGAAATAAAGACATAGACATAATTTTTTAACTTCGCTATATCTAGTTTCTGCATCGTTCAAAACTCTACTAAGATAGTAAATGGGTCTTTCGACTCCATTTTCATCTTCTTGGGCTAACATGCTTCCCAACGTTTTGTCGGATGCAGCTATGTACAATCTCATACTCCTGTTGCTGCAAGGAGGCACCAAAACAGGTGGCTTGGTGAGATACCCTTTGATTTTGTCGAAAGCTTCTTGTTGCTCTTGCCCCCATTCGAATCTTTCCTTATTCAATCGAAGTAAGGGTGAGAAGGCTTGAGCTTTTCCACTTAGGTTAGATATGAATCTCCTTAAGAAATTTATCTTGCCCAGCAGAGATTGCAGTTCCTTTTTGTTCGCTGGCGCTTTCGCTTCCAGGATTGCTTTCGTCTTGTTCTGGTTGATTTCGATTCCTTTCTTGTGGACGACGAAGCCCAAGAAATCTCCAGCTTTCACACAGAACGCACACTTCAAAGGGTTCATTTTCAGACCATGTTCTCTCATTCTTTCAAATGATTGTCGAAGGTGGTCTATATGGTTCTTCCTGGAAACCGATTTTACAACAATATCATCAATATATACTTGCATAAAAGTGTTAATAAAATCATGGAAGATAGAGTTCATCGCTCGCTGATATGTTGCCCCAACGTTCTTTAGGCCAAAAGGCATCACTACCCACTCGTAAGTGCCTAAAGCCCCGGGGCATCGAAAAGCTGTTTTCGACACATCTTCTTCAGCAATGAATATTTGATTATATCCTGAATAACCATCGAGCATACTCAGGTACTCATAGCCAGCGGCAGAATCGACTAGCATTTCCGCCACAGGCATAGGATATTCATCTTTGGGTGTAGCAGCATTCAAATCTCTGAAATCTATGCACACCCTCAATGTACCGTTTTTCTTAATCACTGGCACAATATTTGCAATCCATTCGACATACCTCGTAGCTCGTATGAATTTGCACTTCAGCAGTCTTTCGACTTCCGTTTTGATCTTCGACAGTATTTCTGGAGCGAAGCGTCTTGGACTTTGCTTGACTGGCTTCTTCCCAAGTTTGATTGGCAACTGAAGTTCTACCAATCCTCTGTCGAGACCAGGCATCTCGTCGTAATCCCATGCAAAGCAGTCCTTGAACTCCTTTAACAAATGGATCACTTCTAACCTGAGTTCTGGGTCTATTTTTGCGCTAATGTAATTTGGCTTTTTCTCTAACCCTTCGCCCAAGTTGATTTCTTCTAAAGGATTCTGCGCTAACATTTTGATGTTGTTCGCTAAGGGGTCCTTTTCGAATCCCAAAGGCTCATCGTCGTAGATGGTGTCGAGCCTTTGTTCCTGCATTCCTTCTGGAATGATATCAGGAGGTTCTGGGTCGAAATCCTTTCCAGGACCTGCAGAAGGTAACTCTTGATCATTGGTCTGTGTGGCCATATATTTTACTTCGGCTTCGAGAGCCGTTATCATCCTTGTTTCGGCTACGTAAGCCGAAATTCGCTACAGTGATTGTGACTCAGTCATTGTCACTGAATTCGCTTCCCCAACCAGTTGGCTGGATGTCAGTTAGCCCACTAAAATCAATGTGGGACAAGTCTTCTCTGTCCCATTGAAAACCATGCTCAGGGTGCAGGTATAAGGAACAAAAAGCATTTGGCGCTGGCGCCAAGTCGAAGTCAGGTGCTGGGCATGGCCCAATGTGAGCCAATTTTTTGTCGAAGTCTGCCATCCCTAGGTGATTTACTTCGCCCAAGTAATAGCTTTGATCCGCTTCTATATTTTCGACCATTCCATCAGGACGCCATAGTATCAACCTTTGGTGCATTGATGATGGTACAGCTCCAACACCATGTATCCATTCTCGGCCCAACAAAAAGTTATAATTTGGTTTGGCCGATATGACCATAAACATAGTTGATCGAAGGATGGATCCCACCTTGATGTCCAGTTGGATCACACCCATAGTGGTCCCTATTCCGCCTTCATAATTCGACAGGACCATATTGTGAGGCTTGATGTTTTCATCGCTCTTGCCTATTTTTCTCAGCATAAAGTGAGGGATGATGTTGATGGTTTCCCCACAGTCCACCAAGATCTTATTTACTGTGGTTTCTTCGAGTTTAGCCCTTATAAATAAAGGCTTGAGGTGATTTTTCATCGCCTTTGTAGGAGGTTCGAAGAAACCATTTTGCTCTTCAGTAGCGCCATTATCCATGACGAAGTAGCATACTGGCCTATGCTTGGCCATTTCTTGTTCGACTTCCCAATCGCTTGCTTCAAGCTCCACCTGGCGGTTGAACTCTCTTGGCAAAACTGAGACTATGTTCACCATGATATCTAGGGTGTCATCAGAATCAGAGCCATCTTCGTTATCAACTTCACCCTGGTTAGGCCAGACTAGCCTATTGGTCACTGGTTGTCTTTCCAAAGGCTTCCTCTGCTTTCTCTCAGGGACATTTGAACTTGATTCTGGCTTTGGTTCGTTGGTAGCTTCCCTCTCAGCTTTTCGCCGCCTCTGGTATCTTCTCCACTGGGATCGAGACATGGGATTCTTTCCCTTGTAGTTACTTGATACCTGGGTCACTTTAGGGGTGACAACCTGAGGTTCTTTCTTATGTGTCAAAGATGAACCTCTTGGCACTTCGAAGGAGTGCCACCTTTCCTCGCTAGGCCTCTTTCGACCTGATGTTTTATACCACGTATCAACTGGCACATTGGTTGGAGGCCTGAAAGTCAGTGGTCTCTTCTCTTGATTTGAACCCTTTTGGTAGGTTCTTCTAGGGTCATTTCGAATATCAACACTTTCCCTTCTTCTGTTTGCTGCCCTTACACCTTGGATATGTTCAGCAACTTTTTTGTCGAAAATTGAGCTGCATCGAGGACACAGCATCACTTCTGACTTCTTCTTCTGGCATCTTTGCAGGAAATCTGCCAGATTTTCATTTTCCTGAGGGAAAGCTATTTTGTTGGCCTGTTCTTGCCTAGTGGCCTCCTCTGATGCTTTTGGTTCAGAGATTTCGACCATGTTGACATTCATGGTGTCTTTGGTGGCAAGAGTCAACTGCTTCATCTGAGCCTCCAGGTGCTCTGTCTGGCCTTGGACTGCAGCCAAGTAGGAATTGGGTTTTGCTCCAGATTTTGGGCTTTCAACAGCTTTTTGGACTGCTTCAATTGTTTTTCTAGAAAGACTCCCAGAAAAACTGCCAAAGATTGGCATGTTGACATGATCCTTGGTGACTTCGACCATAGTTATTCCTGGCCTTTTCGCCTGGCTTTTGGATGCCTCGATCACATTCACTTCTGAAGGTTCAGCATAATGGGCTTCAGCCTGCAAAGGGTTGGAGTCCACAGTCTTGGGGGTCTTATCAGCAAATTTCAGCCTCCCTTCTTCGATAGCATCTTGCACGAGATTCTTGAAAAGAAAACATTGAGATGTTTTATGGCCCAGAAAATTATGATATTTACAAAAGCCTCTTTTCTTTCTTTGATCAAGAGGAGGTACTTTTACCCCTGGGGGTACTATCATTTGGCCATCTTTTACAAGTAAGTCAAAAATTTCATCACATTTTGTAATATCAAAACTGTAAGTCTTTTTGGGGAACCTATCGTTGTCCCTTTCCGTACCAATGGGATTTTTTCCACTTGAGGGGACTAGCAGTTTGCAAGAGTATGGTGGCCCTTGTTTTAGTTCCGCTAAATCGACCTCGCTTTCTTCGACGGTTATAGTTTCGTCGAAGGTTTCTGGATCTTCATCGTCCATTTCGACATATGCTATCCTTTCTCTTTTATGAGTTTTTGTTGCCTTGGCTTTTTCAACTTTAAGGCGTTCTACCTCTCGAACTCTATCGGCCAATTGGGCCATGCCTCTCAGGTATTGAGTGTCTAATTTCTTCCTAATGGAATAATCTAAGCCCCCTGCGGCTATTTCGACTAACTCATGTTCTGGCACTTGCGTAAAGCATCTTGCTTTGAGCAACCTAAACCTATTTAGGTATTCGTCTATAGGTTCAGTGAAACGTCTCTTTACACTGGCCAATTCTTTCAGGCTTATCTTGGTTTGTCCCATGTAGAATTGCTCATGGAACAATCTCTCATACTGGGTCCAATGGTGGATGGAATTGGGGGGGGGGGGGGGAGAGTTGTGAACCAAGTAAACGCGTTCTTTGTTAGGGAACTTGGGAAATACTTAATCCTCAGGTTTTCGTTGTTTGAAATATCTCCTGCTTCAATCAAGTATCTCGCCACGTGTTCGACAGTGGATTCTGTCGTGTCCCCTGAAAATTTAGTGAACTTAGGGACTTTACATCTGGGAGGTAAGTCTGTTTGTAACACATATTCTGATAGTGGGGATGTAAAGTTGGGCCTACGAAAGCCTATATTCATCCCATTTTGGGTCATGATTCTTTCGATCATGGATGCCAGGTTATTTTCCAAACCCATATTCTGGTATTGGATGTGTTGAACTACTTCGTCAGCATTCTGGTTTCTGTTGACTATCCTCACCTCCGGGGCTATGACCCTAGGTTCTTCGACCCCGGGTTGCTCCAATCGTGCCCTAAGGTTTTCTTCGACAGGCTGCTGGACTTGGTTAATAGTGGTTTCTTCCTCTAAAAGTATACCTTGGTTTCCCCTTAATTGCGCCCTTTGGGGCTGTCGGATAGGTTGGGGTACCCCAAAGAAATCAGCCAGACGCGTCATTTGCGCTGTCATCTGCTGATTCGACTGGGTGGTATTTTGTATTAGAGGGTTCAACACCGTACTTAAAGTTTGTGCCAACATTTGAACCATATCGTGATTGCTTTCGTCCATTTGTTGCCTCAAGACTGCTGTCGAGGCATTCGTAAGGCCATGCGCTACTTGGGACGTTCCTCCTAAGAGTTGGGTCCTATTTCTGTTCGCCATACCAACTCCAGAACCTTGGAGTGGCGAAGAGGCACTCACTAAAGGGTCTGAAAAAGTGGACGCAACGTTCGTCAGGCTAGCCAATTCAGAAGTTGGCATGCCATAGAGTGGTTCTCGATTTAGACCGCTTGTCGAAAATCCTGGGGGAACATAAGGCCTAGTTCCTGGGTTTCCCCTTGGTGGGGGAGTTCCTAAAGGCATTCTGGGGCCAGTGAACGGAGGTAATGGCCCCGTTTGTGTGACCGTTACTGCTGGTGTTGAACCAGCGGTTATCGCTTCACTTACGGTTGGGACAACCGTTGTTCCCACATTTGTTTGTGGGATTTCGCTATTGTTTGGCGGATTCGCCATCGCTTCTCTTCTTCTGGAAGTATTGGTATTGTTAGTGTATATTCTACCACTTCTCAATAACATGCAATACTTCTCGAAAAAGATGATATTCTGTATAAATACGGTTAGCCTTCAAAATCAACACAAGGTCCCACCGGGTGTGCCAATTTTTTTACCGTGGAAATTGGTAAACAACCGCTGATCCTCCAAAAGGTGACTTATTTGGTGACTCGCAGGATCGATCAGATTGATCCTAAGACATGGTTGATTTTTGGGGTTTTGACTAAATTCTAATGATGGTTAATGCTAGTAAAGTAAAGACACTTTATGTAAATTGCATGAAGGAAAACTTGGTAGAATAAAGGAAAGCGTTAAATAAAGGCTTCGACAGGGAAGGATAAATGAAAAGGGCAATAAAGTGCTGGAATATAAAAGACTTTGATTAATTTAAATGGTGTTTCACACATACATTCTCAACAATTCTTTCGCTCACACTGGGTACTTGAATCTAAATGAGTAACTTGTATATAATTGTGAACACACGCGAAAACTACGTGAACAACTAGTATTTATACTAAACACATCTCAAGTAACCATCGGGCAGTTACGCTGCTTCGAGATGACTCCACTTGGCATGCTCACAGCATTCGACGCTCCTGATCTTGGCATGTAGCACTTGATAACTGCTGGGAACCGTTTTGCCTCCAAACATTCGAATCTCAAACCGTTCCACTCTGAGCATTAAATGCCTTTGTCGAGAAGTTCCTTCGACGTCGAAGGAAACAAGATTTCTTCGACATCGAAGGCAACAAAATTCCCACTTAAAGAAATCCTCTAAGTACCTTGCCACCTTCTGATGAGCATTTCGACAGAATCAGCTGGTCGAAACCATCCCTCATGATCAATGGTTTATATTAATAAAACAAGGGTGTCAAATTTATGAACCAACAGTGTGCATGTGACTGCTGGTAAATATATTGATGAGAGATGTGTATTTTCCTGGCGTATCTATGCAAGTCTGAAATCTGAGCACTTTAATACAATAAGTGTATGAGAGTTTATTTCTCTTCTTGTTTCTATGATGTATTCTAAGATCTATGTGTTGAAGATCCTTCTAAGTTGTGTCAAATAACCATAGTTGTGAAGGACTGTTCAAAAGTCTAAAAGAAAAAAAGGCTGAAGGATGAGATAAAAAAATTTCGTGCCTCAATGGTAATAGAGACTACAGTCTCTGGTGAAAGTTCATGAGAAGTATGGAGTTTATTTCTCTCGGTGGTCTTGTATCTCCTGCTATGGTTCTGATGATCATGTTGTTGCACCTGTGAATACTGTGTTAATATTGTTAGAATGTTGCAACATCATGACTATTTGAAAGATTAATTGACATTCATCTATCCGTTCAGAAGTGCTTCATGCAGTCACGATGATGAATGGTGTTCTATAAGATGTTATGACATCCTTACTTATGTGTGAACCTGAGAAGCTCATAGTTGTCTGTTACTGTGAAGTTTCTTATATCTCAAGTTTTCCTCTCGAGGAGGAGAAATAATTCTAAAATGCAAGGGAGCATGGTTAAATACAAGTGGTACAGAAGATTCATTTTATATGGAGGATGGTCTTTACAAGAGTATGAATGTGTTCAGCAGGGAAAGCTTGATGAAAGCTTATGTCCTAGTCAAGCTTGTGGAAGATGACTTACCTCTGGTGAGGTTGGGATATCAGAAAAGTGTCGTGAATATATCACAGGGGTGTTGTTGTACCCCAAATTTTTCCCTCCCTTTTTCTTAAGACATTTCTTACAGAAGTTCTCAAATGTTCAAGGATTCTCAAGAGTTGATCAGACAAGCTCACATCCTAAGCACTGGGTCCAAAACTAGGGTTTTGGTTTTCTCAAGGAAAATTTGAATTATAATGCCTCAAGTGACTTTCATGGTTTATCATAGGTCTCAAAAAAAGCTCATACCAAGTTTTAAGTCTTGCATCACAAATTTGCTCAGTCAATTGCTCAGATGACTAAAAATCAGCTGTATTGGGTAAAAAGTCAATTGTGGTCAACATACAGTCAAACTTCAAGATTTTTGGTCAACATCAACATTTTGGAGTCATGTTCATCTTTTGATCAAGGGTTGATCATAATTCCTCAAGAAAAGCCCTCAGATCACCAAAGGGGCAAATTTGTCAAAATTAGGGTTTTTACTAAGAATGACTGATCATTGACTTTTAACCTAGTACATGACCTAACGATTTGAAGCCTGATATCAAGGGCTCAAATATAATATCTTGACCTAATTACATGGTTCAAAACATTCCTAAATATCAAGTGATTGATAGTTGAAATTTGAATCAATTAATAAAAAGTCAACAGGCACACAAAAAAGTCAAACTTTGACTTTTTGGTCAACATTGAACTTCAAAGATCAAGAATCATCAAAACATTCAAAAATGTCAAATTTGATCATCAATAATCAACAAAGTCAACAAAAGTCAAAGATAGAAAATTTTCCAATACTTAGAAAATTTTCGAAGTATTAGTGCTTTATTCTTAACAAATTCACAACTTCATGACCATTTTTCACTAAGATGCAAATTGATTCAAGGGAAACTTTCAATATGAAAGTTGTAGGGCTTGGTGAATTCTACAACTTTGTCCTTGAGGGTTTATGTCCAAAAAATGCTTGGATTAGGAGATATAGGCCCATGAAGTCATGACATTTTTATCTAACACTTAGTAAAATTTTCAACAAGTTTGGTCAGATTTTTATCCCAAGTTCTTGACAAATTTTCACCAAGTTCCAATTTTATTTAGCCAAAATGGTCAACATGAAAGTTGTAGAAAATGTTTCAAGCTTTCCAAAATATCCAAGAACACAAATTTATCATGCTTGAGCTAGGAGATTCAAAGGCATGAAGTTGGGCATCCATTTTTGAAATACAAGGCATTTTGTGATGAACATGAGATGAAATCTCCAAGCCATGCTGCATAAATCTTGCTTTACAGGTTTCTAACTTGCAAATCTCACCATAATTAAATGTTTACACAGACCTTTGAGCTATGGTCCACTTGATTCAAGCATTGTCCAATGCATCTTTCCATTTAAGGGAGAAATGTACCATTTCCATTCTTGTAAAGCAAGCCTTTTGCAAAAGTCTACTCCTTGAGCCTCTAACTTGTTTCTTCTACACACACTCAATCTACAAAGTCATAAGCAACATGTTTAAATTGTCTAGCCACTCTAGAAGGCATGGTACAAGACATTAGGACCATGTTCTTCAAAGTTGCTTCATAACTAAGTAACCTAGCCATAACACGTGATCTTGAAAACCAAGCTCTCTTAGATTCTAAAACCTTTTCTCTATAAATAGAGATGTCATATGCAAGACAACAGACGAATTCATAGCCCTCAAAGCACCCTCATACGTCCTCAAACCAGAATTTGCATCAAAACTCCATTTTGAGGAAACTTCTGACCTTGAACACCAAACTCTCAATCCACTCGTGCGTTTTCCCTTCTCATCATTCAAACATCATCTACATACTATATAGAAGTGATCCAAACACCTGAATCACTCTTGTAATCACCCCATCACCATCCATCATTTTCAAAATCCACCATTGCATCTTGACTTGGTCAGAACATTTGGGCAAGCTACAAGGCATTCTATTAATTGGAATAACTTCAGGGAGATCCAAGCAAGCTCACCAAATCATCCTTTCACTTCTGGAAGTCGTGCAGAGAGCATTCAGATTTTGTGTCAAGTGGTGAGTTTTTCTAACTTTGAAATCCTTATTCAAGCATCATTTGCACTTGCTTTCTAAAGAAAAAATGTAGATATCAATGCCCTGAAACTAACCAGCCCTTTAGTTTTAATTTATGTTAATTGTATGGTGAGAACTTTGAAGTTGAAGTTTCTGAAAAAGTTAGGTTTCAGTTTGGTACCAAACAAAATTCACCTTAGTCTTTGATCTTTAGCTTTTAAAAGTTATATGGTTGAATTCGTGGTGAAAAATCAAGCAACTTTCATGTTTACATTTTTAAAAATGGCTGAGAAATGAAGGAGTTACAGAATCAAAAATGGAGTTATTATTCTTGGCGCACGCAAGGAATAAGAAGATGACTTGTTCAAATATTCAGGAATGGGTTTATAATATATTTATTGGTGGCTGTTTCATAACCGGATAAAACAGCCACCCCAGTGGCAAGCACACGTGTACAAAGTCTTTGCCTGCCTTAGGGACCTGGGTTCGAGCCCCAACGGTACCCTTTTATTTGTTTCATATTTTCTTGTTTCAGATTCAATACAAGCAAGCTCAATAAGCGCATGGTGTACCTCTCTCCATCACCCTCTTATCATCATCAGGCCACTATCCAGCACCCATCATTACTTCCCCATGGTACAATTCAAGGAACATTCAACACTGCATCCAAACAGGCACTGTACTTCCTTCTTGTTGGGCTCAACAATTGATTTTTCAAACCCCCAATTTACTTTCATAATTCAGGCCCATTTTATTTTATTTTATTTTCTGCTTCAAACAAAAACTGTTTTTTGGGCCTAACATTTTTCTTTTCACCCCCCAAATTCATTTTACTAACGTCAGGCCCAATCTTTTTTTATATTTTCTTTTCTTTACTTTTGTTTATTTATTTCATTTAATTAAAATACAAAAAAAATATTTTTATTTATATAAAATTTAGATTTAGTTTTTTTTAATTAGTTAATTTAATTTTTGACAAAATTGATTTATTTTAATCACCTTAAGAATTAGGTTATATTTCAAATATCTTTTCTAAATAAAACTCCAAAAATATTTTCTAAATACTTAAAATTCTTTAGACTTTAATTAATTTTATTTTGATAATAAAAGATTATTTAATCACATCTTATTTCCTTGTAAATAATTAATTTGTAAATAGAATTAGGTCTAATTCTTTATCTCACATCTCAAATAATTTCTAAACAAAGAAATAAAATAAAAACATTTTTTAATACTTAGAAATTTGTTAGGGTTTTGAACATTTTCCCTTTTTACCATCTCCGCACGTTTTTTTATTTTTCACATCATTATTTTCATAGTTATGTAATTGCTTATGGTCTGTAATAGATAATTAGGGTTTATTGCTTTCCTCCCCATTCACAAATTTGTATCCCTCATTCCCGAAGCATTGTAATATCGTAGGATATCTAATCTCCATAATTTATTGCTTTCCTTATTTATGTTAGTAATTAGGTTTTGTATGGTAAGATTAAAATCAATCATTAGATAACCTAATTTCAAAGAAAAATAATTGAAATCAAAACACTTCGCACACATGCACCTGTAGGGTTAACCTTACTTGTTGCCTTGGATAAAAACAGTCATGTCCCTCTAACGTGAGATGCTTTAGCAAAGACCCTCAGTTAAAATATTGTAGTCCCTCGATGACTCTTTGATTTTGCCTTCGGTAAACAATCTTAGTCCCTCACGATAATTGCTAAAGCGTCTTACAAGTTTCCTTTTATGACTGTACGATGACCCACGCCCGTCCCTCACAGTCAATGATATGGCTTCCTACTAACTAATGGTAGGATAGCACTATCTAAAGGAGAAGGAAAATAACAAAGACTTTTTGAGTAGGTAGATCGTTCGTAATCGCTTGCTCACAAACTAAAACAATTTTTTCACACCTTACAAAACAACTAATTTCAAAACGCTTTATAAACACTCTTAAGGACTGATACAAGGGTTATTATAAAGCAAATTATCTTACATTGGCATTTTCAAACATATTTTCACAAAATAACATTTTCTCCCAAAATATCTTTTGAAAACAAACATTTTTGTATACATTCTCAACGATACGAGAATCATTACAAAATTGCCTCACTTAGGCATTTTCAAAATATTTTCACACATACACAAACATAAAAGCATTTCAAAGTGAGCTAGTAATTAAGAGCCCATAGATAACTACATATGAAAAGGGTGCTAACACGTTCCCTTTCAAAACCTACCCCCCGAACTCAAGAAAATTCTCAAAGGTCTTTCCTGTTTTTTCACCCTTTCCTTTATTGGATAAAAGAAAAGTCGGTGGAGACTCTTGCTATCCGTAACATTTGCGATAAAACGCAAACCCCAAGTCAGTTCTCCTACCGTATTACAGAATTGGAGACTCTGCTGGAAAGGTTAAAAGTGGGTATACTTTAAGAGCTATATCACTTTATTGCTTTACTTGTTTGCCTTGTTTGCTTTATATTTCAGGATATGCTTAGATTTATTTCTTGTATGGATCTTATACCCAGATCTGGGGAATTTTAGGTAAGTAGCAATAGATCGTGAAAACTATACGGCATAAACCGATATGGTTGAAGCGATGGCTACGTTAGTGTAACATATTTGTTGGTACCAGTGTCCCTTGAGTTAAGTCAAGGAGAATACAGGGCCGCTGTGTATTGTCATAAAGCACTAACTGACCTGAGAACCTTAGTTGAAGAACTTAGCCATTAGAAAGTAGTGAGATAGCTGGCTTTGGTGCAGACTGAAGTTGGTTGATACTCAATACTATTCTCATTGAGATCATACTTTCGGGATATTTCAGTCGCAGTTCAGATGCCTGTGCTGAAACAATGCCTGAGAAGAAAGATCAGTGATATTGAGGCTCCTAGACCCCGTTTACTTCTTTTAGGATAGGTTGAGCCAACTAAAACTTCAAGAGAGTACTTACCTATAAACTTCATGCAAGCTAAAACCTAAGACCTTGTGTGTTTTGTTTTTGTATGATTAATTTTTCAAACATGACATCATAACATCATGACATCATGCCATATCATTTTCAATAACCATTTCAAGGACCTAGGGATTTATCTTTGTTCTGTTTTTTAGGTTATGGATTCCACTCGCAGAAATACTATTTGAATCAGTTTTGTAAGGATACCCTCTCAACTCAAGGAGTTAGTCTCAATGGTTCCCTAAAGTTCTCCATTCATCAAAAGGCATGGTCGACTAATCAGTTTGGTTACCTCAGGTTTCAAAGAAGGTATAATGAGTGTTTTATTCAGTTCTTTGACTCTTCACATCACTTCTTCACCTTTCCCGATTATTAGTTGGTACCCACAATGGAGGAGTTTTCTCAATTAACCTATTTACAATCAAATACATTTCACTATTTTAAAGAAAGATCCACAACCTGAATAAATTGCAATAGCCTTACATCTAAAGCGGTCCTACATTGTAGCTAATTGGGAAACAAGGAGTGGAGTCAAGGGTTTTCTAGCTAAATTTCTGTTAGAGAAGGCTCGACTGTTTTTGGATGCTATGAGTTTTCAAGATTTCGAAGAAATCATGGCTTTATTGATCTATGCTTTGGTGTTATTCCCTAATCCAGACCAACTCATAGAAGTGAATACCGTCAAAATATTTCTTTCTCGTAACCCTGTGCCTACTTTGCTTGGAGATATTCTGCATTCTCTTCACACTCGTACTATGAGGAAGAGAGGAGCTCTTATGTGTTGCATACCATTTCTATCTAGGTGGTTTATTTCACACCTTCTCTGATCAGTATTGAAGAATGAACAAGGTTTGAGGTGGTCTCGAAGGATGATGTCACTCTCTCATTCGAATATCTATTGGTGTTCCTGATCTTATGAGGATATTACTATCATTGACCGCTATGGGGAATTCCATAATGTTCCACTCCTTGTCATTAGGGGAGGTATTACTTACAACCCTTCTCTATCTTTACGCTAATTCGGTTATGCTCGAAGAGATGGTCCTCATGACGCACTTATCCAGGGTATTGTGTTCAACTACGAGAACGACTTTCAAGGTTATCATAAAAGGTTTATACGAGCTTGGGGCATGGTAAACAAAATTGATAGAAAGACTTTAGGACATACGAATTTTATCCCTTTGGTGCCATATCTCAAGTGGGTACGAGCTCGTGCTCAAAACCTTATGATGCCATATCCCACTATCCTACTAGTGATTATGGAGCCTATTTCTGAAGGGGATATTCCTTATACCACTCTCTATCCAGACATGCCTACTGGCCTCGAAGAATTGCAGAAGTCTTGGATTCAAATCAATGGAGAACGAGACACCTTTGAAGCTCAATTCTATGAAAGCGACAAGAAAGTGTTGGAGCTCACAAAGAAGCTTCACGAGGAGCGGAGGCTTAATGCATACATCACACGAAGAGGAAGCGTTCGTGGGAAACTTGAGTCTTAGGTTTTAGGAATTCATTTTGTTGTCTCTTTGAGACCTTTTTGCTTTTTCATTGTAAGTCCAAGGGGAAATTGTAATTTTTGAACTTATTAATGCAATATTTGTTTCTATTTCCTTTTTGGCTAGCAAACTTAAATCACCTAAGGTCCTTGAAAACATTGCATCCACATATCATGCATCATTTCATAAGCAGGTTTTCCAATACAAGTTTCCTTATCTATTTACTGTTTATTTCAGTATAAGATGACTCTCGAGAAAACCGTCAAAGATCTGTAAACTCAACATACACATTTTCAAGAGACTCTCTTGAACCTAGCCAAAGGGTAACAAGAGATGATGGCGCTCCTCGTCACGAAAAAGAAGACTAAGAAGCAAGTTGTTATCCTTAACATGGGGAGAAGGTTTAAAGGTCCTGCCCGACTGGCTCAAGCAGAAGATGTTTCCTCTAAGGAAGACGACAATCAAGAAGAGGATGTCAGAAGTACCAGGGCTAGGGGTGGAAATAACCAGATTTCTGAGGATGAAGACTACTCCGACGAGAAATACCCTCATGCAGATGACAAATACAAGCAGTTAGAAGACCGACTCAAAGCCGTGGAAATTCAAAAAGTTCCCCGATTGGACTTTGGGGACTTAGGTTTGATCCTAGGGGTAGTTGAAACCACCCGGCCGAACCTGTCATCTGGATGTAATGAAACATCAATGAAGTCGCCACCGAATGTCTTTTATCCCTCCGAAAGGGAAAGGTAAACATCGAGAAAACCTGAAAAGGGAGAAATCATGGTCTTTCGACCGAGAGATCGGGTAAGGGAGTCTGTTACGCGAGGGGAAGGTATTAGCACCCCACACGCCCGTAGTACTCTACGGTATCCACTCTTGTTGTCTAATCTAATGGGTGTGGTCAAATCCTATGTCTATGGCTTAAAAATGAAAAGGGAATGGATGTGAAAGAAAGGGAAACAAATGTAGGGAAAATAAAATTTGTGCTCGATCGGGCCCTACCCCAATGCCTACGTATCCCTTTTAAGGAATCAGAGCAGCCGTAGTTCGGCTTATATATTTTGGTTGGTTTATGTTTTTTTGTTTAAGACAACAAAAATAGTCAATATAGCAAAACATCAAATGAAACAGCAAACAAATGAGATGGTAAAACATCGACTAAATAATAACGAAGTAACATGTCAAAGATGGCGAAACATCAAATAATAAAACAACACACCTAACAATGACATTGAGAGGCAAAGCAGGATAACAAACAGATGCGATGGTGAAACATCGGCTTCCAACAAATATGCGATGGCGAAACATCAGCTAAGAGATAACAAGGTATCATGGCAGAGATGACATAACATCAATAAATCGGATGACGAAACATCACACCTGACAATGATATTGAGAATCAAAGTAGGATAACAAACATGTGCGATGGCAAAACATCAGCTTCGAACAAGTGTGCGATGGAAAAACATCGGCTAAAAGGTAGTAAAGTATCATGGAAGAGATGGAAAAACATCAATAAAATGGATAACAAAACATCACACCTAACAATGATATTGAGAATCAAAGTAGGATAACAAACATGTGCGATGGCGAAACATCGGCTTCAAACAAATGTGCGATGGAAAAACATCGGCTATAAGATAACAAGATATCATGGCAAAGATGGTGAAACATCAATAAACCAGGTTTAAAAACAAAGTCAAGAGGCGCACAGACAAATAAGATTGATTTGTATCTTTTACCTTGAAGAAAGGTTTGAGTTTATTAGAGGTGTTTTATGATTTGCCAAGAAAACAATTTTTATTTTAAGATGCAAAATGCAAAGAAAGGAAAAAAACAACTAAGGGAAACTAGCCTAGCATTATCCCTAGTGTTATCATACAATGGTCGACCCTAAGGTTGAGGATAAAGGAAAACCATACCTTAATTAACATGTTAAAGGAAGCTTAACAAAACTATCCTATAGGGAACATGCACTGAGAGCGAAGTCGTGATCTCAGTTTCTAAATTGAGTGACTCATCGATCAGCAATTAAAGAAGAAAAACAATAAACATCCTATAGGGAACATGCACTGAGAGCGAAGTCGTGATCTCAATTTCTAAATTGAGTGACTCATCGATCAACAATTAAAGAAGAAAAAAAATAAACATCCTATAGGGAACATGCACTGAGAGCGAAGTCGTGATCTCAATTTCTAAATTGAGTGACTCATCGATCAAAAGTTAAAGAAATAAATATAACACATGTATCAGACAAAAAACCAGAGGGCCTCCTGACATATATCAGCAACAGAGGTCCCATCATGCAACATCGAACTATGAAAGTAGAAGAAAGGAAATAGTGCAATACCAAATGGATAACTATCTGTAGCAACTGAGGAAGAATAAAAGAAACCCAAATAACTTCAAGCAAGCTGGCATCAGTAGACAAATCAAGTCAGAAATTACGCCATCGGGATGTAAGTATTAAGATTATCAGATATGAACAGATTCCATGGGTAATGTATAGCATTCATGATTACATATATATACTACATAGACTATCAAATATTCCAAACACAAGAGTAGTGCCAATATAATAAATTGTGTTCCACAAATAAAGTGAAACATAATAGCCTCAAGTCAAGACTGGAAAAGTTTTCTCAAAGTACCTCACACATTCAACAGCCAAGTTAGTATTTCCATAAATTGAATGATGATTCACATAAGGTATTAATGATGGCACCATAAGGAAATGAGAAAACATGATAGCAACTATCAAACATTAGTCATGATAGACAAAAGGAAACAGGCATATGCACAATTTGGTCAAAAAAATTAGAGGAATGTTGCTCCTTTCTATCACCATGTTGAGTTGACAATTGAATATCAATCAAGGATCATGGGAGATTTAGAAGAATACAATCAAAAACCATGAAGGTCAGTAGCAAACACAATTCAAACATGCACAATTATTTCATCACAGCTCACAAGCATAATAGCAGAGAAATCCCACACAATGCATCAAAAGGTTCAATCATTCAAACATGGGGCATTAAGTGAAATGACTTGAGTTTATGTGGATAAAAACATCCAACATGATCATTAGGTGCCCAATTATAGGCCTCACTCAAGTTCATTGGTCATCAAGCAAATTGCAACAAGATATGCAACATTAATTGGGTACCTTCACTTCAAAAATACATCAAAAATAGAAACAAGGATCAATAATTCATACAAAAAAATTCTTAACATCTTTGAAGTGTGTAGAAGTCAGAAAGCAAGTCTTAAGTTCATGGATGGTTGAGGAGGGGTTCAAATGAGACCCAAAGTTCAAAACTAGTTGGCCAAACTATCAAAACTAGACAAGTTTTTAAAATATTTCATGGAAAAATATCAAACCAAGTCAAATAATTCAAGAAAAATGGTTTTCAGATCCTAAATACATCCATGAACCCTAATCAAGACTTAAATTCCATTGAAAATCCAGGGCATAATGGTTTTGAACATGGAACTTGCACAATAAGCAACGAAACCCTAATTTTTGACTTTTAATCTTAAATATTTATTAGCTAAGATCAAAATTCAAAAAAACTCCGAACAAATATACATCAAACATGACAAAACTCAAAAGATCATAATACCTATTTTTCCATATTTTTTGAATTAAAGAAAAGTCAAAAATGAAATCAGATTCAAACAATTAATCAATTAAACAAATAATCACATTTCAAAATAAAAATCTAATCAAAAATCAGAAAAATATCCAACAAAAATTATATTCAAATATTAGAATTAAAAAAACACTTCCCTGATTTTTTTGTGGAATTTTTTAATTAAAGGAAATATTAAAATAAAAATCAAACAAAAAATTAACAATTAAACTATTATTTAAAAGAAAAAATGCAAACCCTAGCCAAAATTCACAAAAAGGTAAAAATAAAATTATATTCAGACTACATGACTAAAAACAAACTTACATGATTTTTTTTTAGAATTTTTGGATTAAGAAAAATATTAAAATAAAATTGTGAAACAAAAGAAATCAAATAAAACTATCAAATTAAATTTCAAATCAAAAATAGAAAAAATGCCAAACAAATTTCAGAATCAAATTCTAAATAATTTTAAGAGTTCAAAACATTTTTTGTGGAATTTTTAGATCAAAAGAACTATTAAAATAAAAATAATCTTTAAACAAACAATTATTTAAACTTATGAATTTTTAAACCAATCAAAACATTTTTAAAAATTCCAATAAAATTACAAAAGATAGTAGAAATTATTTTGGACTTGTGATAATTTTTCCAGAAGTTTTTAAATTGTTTTGATCAAGAAATAAAAATCAGAAAATCTATTAAAATCAAATAATATGCAATGCATTAAAATTTGAATCAAGCCAATCACAGCGCGCCACCTCACTTCATCTTCAACCTCCAGCATAGGGCAAAACGTGTGCAATACAACAGGTCATGAGCCTATGTTCAGATCCATCAATCATGCTCGTTTCTCAACCAAAATCCATGAAATCAAGTGCAAATTAAAGCTAGCATATCATACTACATCATGCAATTTGAATCAATCTCAGCATGGATCAAGAAATAAAGTCTCAAAAATTGAAAAAAATCATTGCAAACATCAAAGTCATGATCACGAATTCAACAATTCTGCTTGAATCAAAGCTCAAATATACATCAATCCTAGTGATTGGCCAGCTAGCAGCTCAATGAACATGATTTACATCATTAATTCAAGCTGAAACACATAAATCAAAGTTCAAGAAACTCACATGGATGTGAAAACTGGAAACACGATTCCTTCACTCCAGAAGCAATCCAATGGTGCAGGCTTGATCTCCTTACTTCACTGAAGCTGAATCACCAAGAATTTTGAAGAATGATCCAAGGAGAAGAGAGATTCGAAGCAATTTGCAGAGATTCTTGGAAATTTTCAGATTTGCAATGTAGCGATTATGAGTCTCCTCCATCACAAGTGAGCCTTGATTTTTGTTATATAGCACGAGGGTAAGAGGATATAAGTGGTATTTGGCACTCAAAACTGTTGGAGGGCAAGTTTGGATGTTTTGGCCAAAAATGAGGATGTACATGGAAACTGCGTTTCACTCGTGCATTTGCTTTCCTTTTGTGCATTTTGTGAGCCAAATGAAGTCATAATTACATGCCCAAAGTACCAGCTCATGATTGTTTGAAATGAAGAAGTGTTGGTGATTTTGCAAAATTGAGCATGTTTTGTATTTTTTTTCATTCAAGCAAGTTCATGAAGCACATGGGCACGAAATAATGAGTGTAATGGGCCTCAGAATGCCACAAATTATTCATGGGCTTGATTAGAAACGAAAGGAATGGCTAAAACTTGAGTTTGGAAGAAATGGCCATTTTGCATACTTGTCAAATTTCAATAAAATGCCTCAAAATTCCAAAGTTCATAACTTGCTCATATTTTTGAATTTGGACACAAATGAGTACAATTTGGAAAGGTATTGAAAATGTCTACAATCCCTTAGTTTTGAGTTTTTGCAATTGAATCCATTAAGTTTCCCAAAATTGAGCTTGAAATTCACTAAATTTGGAAAATGACCTATAATTTTGTGACTTCCAAGCTTTATAACTCTTGACTCTTTACAAATTTGGACATGAAACCAAAAGGAGATGAAAGATCATCCTCTTATCTTTCCAAGCGTACTTCATTTGCATTTTTTTGATCAAAGGTGAATAAAATATGAATTTTTGAAATTAAGTCCTTATTTTCTAAAGTTAGAAACTTTTAGGATTTCTTTATGAACAAGTTTCAACCCAAACCTTAATCCTTTTGATCCAATGATCAAAATGGACTTGAAATATGAAAAGTACATCCTTGAATTGATGTTTGACCAAAAGTTCACTTGGTCAACCTTGACTTTGACTGATTTTGACCAAAATGACCATTTTCCCCTTTTGAATCAATTGATCCATTTCCCTTCAAAATTGATGATCAAAACTTCAAACATATGATCTTCCAAACATATAAAGGCCATGTAAAAAGTTTCACTTCAAAAGTATCAAGAAATCTTGATGAAATCCCAAACCCTAGTTTTGGTTAACCCCTTAGGAGACTGATGAACCATCTTCAAAATTTCGAATCCTCTGGGCATCTGGACCAATTTCTTGTATAAAGGCTTTTCAAATACCAATGAGATGTTGTAGCTTCCAAATCAAGACTTGTACATTGATCAATAGCCTTGATCAGGCAAAACCCTAATTTGACTGGTGAATTAAAAGAGATATTCCTCTTATAAACAAACACAAACTTCAATCCTCTGATGATCCAAAGAGATGGATAAAACATCTTGAGACATGCAATAACCTTTGAGTTTGAAATATTCAGAGGTTTAGATGATAATGGTCTACTTGAGCAACTTGTTAATGCAATCAACCTTCAAAGCTTGAGGAAGACTTGATAACGAAAGTACTTTAATCCCATCACAATGTGTGAATGCAATGCAATATGATATTCATGATGAAACCATACGCCTAAATCAAGAGGGTAAATTTTGGGGTGCAACAGTAGTCATCCCCCATAAGTTCAAGGCCCATGTCTTTTCTAAATATGATAGAGTCTCTTTTCCCAAACTCCATTTAAGGTTAAATCTCCAAAATATTCAACCTCATACTATTGACCAAAAACTGTGGGTCCACTTCTTTCAAGAAAGTTTGACCGGTACTCAACTTGAATGGTTTTACCAAATGGAAGGAACCAATATTCGCATATGGGAGGACTTGGATGCTTCCTTCTACAAACAATACCAATAGAATGATGATCTTGCACCAACTCACGTGCAATTACATAGTACGACTATGGGCTCGAACAAAGGCTTTAAGGAGTATGCCCAGAAATGGAGAGATTTGGCTGGAAGGGTGAAACCTCCTCTGACTGACTGGGAATTGGTGGACATGTTCATGGGCACTCTAACGGGTCCATTCTTTAATTTCCTGATTGGGAGTTCTTCATCAGGGTTTACAGAGCTGATTTTGACTGGCGAAGAAGTTGAAAGTGGTATCAAGAGCAGGAATGTAATACGGTGGGAGAACTAACTTGGGTGTTTTGCGTTTGACCGTAATTGTTGCGGATAGCAAGAGACGCCACCGACTTTTCTTTTATCCAATAAGGAAATTGTGAAAAGAAAAGGAAAGACTTTTAAGATATTTTCTCGAGTTCGAGGGGTAGGTTATGAAAAGGGAAGGTGTTAGCACCCTTTTCATCCGTAGTTATCTACGGGCTCTTATTTTCTAGCTCACTTTGAAATTGTTTGGTTTGAAATGTGTTTGTGATGGGTTTTTGAAAGTATTTTTGAAAAGAGCCTTCGTTTAGGCAAACTTTGTAATGATTCTCGTCTCTATAAGAATGCATACAAAGTGTTGGACTTTTGAAAATATTTCATGTTTTTGAAAGTGTTTGATATGTTTTAAAAGATGTTTGTTTTGAAGATGGATTGTGTGCAAGAAACTAAGAACATTCTACCTAATCAAAAGTATTTTGTTCATTTCTCTCTTCCTTTGACATTGCTATCTTACCATTGATTGGTAAGAAGCCCTATCATTGGATGTAAAGGGACGGACGTGGGTCATCGTATAGTCATATAAGACAACATTGTAGGATACCTTAGCAATTTGTCGTAAGGGTCTAAGATCGTTCACGAAGGCAACATCGAAGGGTCATTGAGGGACTACCATCCTGTTTTTGGGGGTCATTGCTAAAGTATCCCACGTTCGAGGTACATGACTATTTATTTAAGGCAACAAAGTGGAGTTAACCCTAGAGGTGCAAAGGGTGAAAGTGTGTATTTTTTATGCATTGCTTTATCTTGAATTAGGGTTTTCTAAGTTTTGATTTTATCTTTCCATACAAACCCTAATTTACTAGCATTTATATAAAAGCAATAAATTGTGGAAAATAAATATCCTACACTATTACATCATTTGGGGATGGGGGATACAGATTTACAAATGGGGAATGGAAAGCAATAAAAGTCCTAATTATCTATTACAACTATAATGTACAAGAAATGAAATGAATATAATGTACAAAGATATAAATGGAAAAGAAAATTGATTTTGTTTTGTCTTTGTTAAGAAAATGTTTTTTGAACTAATTAACTAAGAGAAATAATTAATTAAAACAAGTAAAATTAAACCTAAGCTTAAAAGAGATAAAGTTAATCAAGAAAGCAATTTTAGGGTTTTTTGAGAAAAAGTTTTAATATTAATTAAACTAGTATGAAAATTAATTAGAAAAAAACCTAAGTTCTAAGTTATTTTAATTAAGAAAATAAATTAAACCCTGGTCTAATTATTACTTAATTAAAAAAAGAATTAAGTTTGTATAAGAAAATATTTTGTCCTTTTGTCTTGAAATATATATATATATATATATATATATATATATATATATATATATATATATATATATATATATATATATATATATATATATATATATATATATATATATATATATATATATATATAATAAATACAATATTTTTTTTGTCTTTTTTATTAATAAAAATAATTATAAGAATATTAATAATAATATAAATAAATAAAAAAATAAAAAAAAATAAAAATGTGAAAGATAAAGTTGTAAAAGATTTTTGTTTGGCCTATTAGAAGTTTTTGTAAACAGCAAAAAGAAATAAAATAAATAAAAAAACAACATTTGGGCCAGCGCTAAGACAAGCAAAATGGGGGTGAAGTGTGAATAATAGGGACTGGGGCCTGGTGTTGGTTTGGTGGAGACCCAATGGGGGTTGTAGACAGAAGCAAAATGGGGGGTATGCGTGTGTAAAGGAGATGGGCTAGTGTTGTTTGTGTTGTTATGGGTCTGATTGTTTGTTAAAACAAAACAAAGAAAAAAATGAGACATTGTCTCATTTGACAGAAAAACTCTCTCTCTCTCTCTCTCTCTTGTTTTAATTTCTTCTCTCGTTCTCTGATAACTCTTCGTCGGTGAAGAAAATCAGGTCGCGTCAAAAATATCCCTTGCGGAGGAGATGTTTGGATCTTTATTTTTCTTACATTTTCTGATTCGTTTTCTCTTGCTAGCTTCTAATTTGTAGCTTGATTTTGTAGATTGTGCGTGTTTTTGCGTAGATCTGAAAGGGGATGAACGGAAATACTAAGCGCTTCGACTTGATTTCTGATGCTTATTTTGAGTAAGATCGTTCTTTCTCTTACTCTTTGATTAAATCTCTGAAGGGTTAGGCTTTGGAAAATGATGGAAAAACTTTGTTAGGGTTTTTGTTATTTTGTTGTGACCTTGTATATTTTTATGAAGGGTTATGAGATAAGGTTTTTTTTTTGTGTTATGTATGATTTTTTTTAGAAGATACTGTTGCCTTCGGTTTTTGGGGCTTGGCCTCTGTATATTTTTGTGAAAAGAATTTTTGATAGAGAATGCGATGTTGTTGTTTGGGGCTCGGTCTCTGTATATTTGTGAACTGTATTTTTTTTCTTTGTTGTGAATCGTCTTCTGCTTTTATACTATGATTTTGCTCTTTGTTCTGTGTAATAAGAATTGATACTGACTTGAGGGAAGCTTGTTCTGTCACTTTAACAAATCAACTTTATTTTATTTTTCTTTGACCTTGCTTGTTGGCTCTTTGTACTGGTTGCTGACTTTTCGTATTTGTACTTGGCTTTGGTACTTTATTGCTGTACTTTTGCTGGTTTTGTGACTTTGCTTTTTCTTGCTTTTGGGGCTGCACTTGCTTGCTTACTTTTGAATTTTGTACAGACTTTGTACTTTGTTGCTTGCGGCTTTGATAATTTTTACTTTCTGTGAACAAAAGCATTGTCTTTGATATTTTGCAGTACAATTGTCTTGGCCTATGATTTTGACATTACCATTATGAGTTTTTTCTTTGAAAACAACATGAGGCCTGTTGTTTTTTTTGCGTGAAAACATGATGTTAGTTCTAATTTTTTTTATTGATCTTTTCTTTACCTTTTTGTGAACCAAAACCTATTTTTGTGATTTGCAAAAAGTAAGTCCCTTTTTCTTCTATTGTGAACCAAATAAAACTTTATCATTTACAATGGAAATTGGCCCATGATAAAACTTAATGTTTGAGGCTTTAGCACTCAAAATCCTTCTTTTTCTGATTCTATAAACCACCCTAATGATGAGTTTAAATAAATTGTAATTTTATGCTTATTTCCATATTTATGTTTGCTAACAGATTTCGCTTTTGGTTTCATGTACAAGAGGAAAATGACAAGATCAAGGAGGAAGTGTGAAGACTCTTGAAGATGAAGAAATCTTTTGTTTTGTAATAGAATAGAAAAAATAGGAAAATTTATAGTTTATGCTTTATAAAATTGTAATTGAATTTTGTAATGATTTTGAAATTGTTTTTGAAATTGTACATAGATTTGGAATTTTGAATAATGAACATTTGGAATTTTGGAAATTTGGATGTTAAAAGAAGAAAAGATGTAAATAAATAATGTGATATGTTATAAAATAAGTATGAAAGAATTTGTAATATTTGAAAGAATAATGTGATGTAAGTTATAATGTTGAAAGAATAAAAAATGTAATATGTTTAAAAAGAATAATGCACTGTGTTGAAAAATAATAATGACGCAATTTGTATAGAAAATGTAATGTGTTAATTATGATGCAATTTGTAAATGAAAGATGTAATGTATTAAAAAAGCAAACATGATGCAATTTGTAACGTTGAAAAGAGAATCCAGGAATTCTATTTGGTATCCTTGCGCTATCCTCAATAAAAACCTAGAATTTAGGCCATAGAGACTTGTACAATGCTCACATTTTGAAGGCAAATCTCGGAATAAAAC
This sequence comes from Vicia faba, assembly GCA_948472305.1. Taxonomy (NCBI): domain Eukaryota; kingdom Viridiplantae; phylum Streptophyta; class Magnoliopsida; order Fabales; family Fabaceae; genus Vicia; species Vicia faba. The sequence goes on from OX451739.1 coordinate 1,046,697,050, forward strand.
AAACTTGTCAGATTACAAAATTAAATCTCAATTGAAGCTTCCCCCGTGAATACTAGATGAAAACCAAAGTTTGAATCATCACGAGAATGAACATCCAGATTTGACAGCTTGAACTCCTAAATGCCCGAAACGATGCATCATAAAGACATAAACAAGCCCTTGCATGAAAGACTCCAAAATTCCTCCAATTAAGAAAAAGATAAAAACCCTAATTTCTAATCAACTCCGATTAACTTTCTTCACCAGCAAATGATGTATTATCAAAGAGTTTTCATATTCGCCATCATGAATCAAAACCCTTAATCTGAGACAAACTCAAATATAGGCCTTAACATTGCGCAGCTATTGAAACACGAGCCTTGATCTCAACAAGTATCACATTTTCACGAGTCAAAACCCTAACTCAATACTACAGGGTAAGAGAAATTTTGAAGACCCGTAAACTTAAACCCTTGATGAATCCATTGACATATCTGGAGGCCGAGAAGCTTTGAACAGTCGAAAAAACCTAGAAGGAAATTCTTAAAGGATAGGGAAGGCAAATTTTGGGGTACAATAGGGAAGATTCAGATGGCTGCATCCTCTAGTACTGTGAAGAAACCATTCATTGGAAAGAAAGAAACCAAGATGTCTATGGCCAGAGAAACCATAGTAAGAATGATCATCATCGGTCTGTAGGGGCATTGTTAACCTCTAATCCAACACTTGTTCGACCACAACAACCGGGAAATCAACATAGGTCAGATGCTCCGAGGAGACAGTTCACCAGGATTAATATACCATTAGCTCAAGCATTACAATATTTGTTGAAAGCACAATTGATAACACTGTGGGATCCTCCTCAGAATCCCAACACATCCTCTCTAAAGTATAATCCCAATGCAAGGTGTGCATACCATTCCAATAGTCATGGGCATGACACCAACGATTATTGGGCCCTAAAAAGCAAAATCTAAGTCATGATTGATGCAAAGGAACTTGAATTTGATCCTCCCGAGACCCCTAATGTGATTATTGGGCCCATGCCCAGTCATGGTAAAGGTGTTAATGCCATTGACAATGTTTCCTATGTCTCCACTATAAGTGACTTGACCACTCCCTTAATGACCATTAAGAAGAATCTGTTATGAGCTGGTTTATTTTCGGGTTGTCTTGAAAATTGTTACCATTCTGCTTTCTAAACTAATGGTTGTGTGTGGCTGAAGAAGGGTATTCAATGTTTGATTGATAGCCATGAAATTTTGTTTGACAAAACTCCGTCCATGAAGAGTTTGGATGAAAGTATATCTCAAGATCTGATGGGTTTCTAATGTTGTTCTGGTACCAAAGAAAGATGGCAAGGTACGTATGTGTGTAGATTACATAGATCTGAATAAGGCAGGCCCCAAAGATGATTTCCCACTTCCACATATTGAAGTCTTGGTCGAAAACACTACTCAGTACAAGGTATTCTCCTTCATGGATGGTTTCTCAGGCTATAATCAGATAAAGATGGCGCCTAAAGACATAGAGAAAACTACCTTCGTCACTATTTACCATGGAATTTGGTAAACAATCACTGATCCTCTAAATCCTTTAACAGATTCAGTTACTCACGAGATCGATCAGATTGATCTCAGGACTATTGTGTTCTATTATTTAGAAAGCATGTTTTGGTGATAATCTCTTTAAACAAAAGGAAACACTTTGCATGTCAAAGTGAAACTTCTTTATGAAACTAATGAAATATAAACTAGTCTAAATTGGGAATTGTAAAGAACGTAAATAACGTAAATAAATTTCATTGAATGTAAATGACATTGAATACAAAATATGGTCCATCATACGTACATTCTCGTTAACTCTTTTCTTGAAAACTGGTACTTTGAGTATTTTGAGTATTTTGTACGAAGATGTGAACACATAAATTGAAACAAAAAAACTACAATTTATAGAACTTCGATCCTAACGGTCTTCTAACAAACTAATTCCACGTTTTCGCTGGCATGTCTTCAAAAATTCAGGAGATTCCACACGTCCTTCTGGATAAGAATGAATATTCGAATTCAAACCCTTCGCTGTGCGTCTTGAGCGCCAAAATATGATAACGATTGAAATATTAAGTCTCAAACCATGTTTCGAATAATAACTTTATTTCGCAATTCGAACTATCCATCAATCTCTTTAATGAATTTCGAATTCGAATCTTCATGGATTTTAACAAACAAAATAGCCAAACAATTCTCTAAGTATCTTCAGATCATTGACTCATCTCAATTTTTCCTTAGTCAAAATTTCCAGCTAACAAATTGCCCCCAAGAAATATTCATTTCGAAACCAGAAATGCATATTTTTTGTAATCTCTTCAAATTTCAACCTTTTCAACAACTCATCAACCACATCAACTATTATGATGTCATTATCATAATAACTTTATATTCTCAAACGTCTAATCACAATATGGGTATCTATAAATCTCATCATTAACTATGATGAATAGTCTTAACTTTGGAACTTACAAAAACTGTTCATCAAGCAAAGGATCACCTTACATGTGTCCCACTAAAAAAAATTCAACTTTCCTCTTTCCATAAAAAAAGTTTCAATCTCCCTTCATATAAATTAATACCATTCATCTTTTTTCTTTTCTGCACTTTTTCAAAACAAAAGTTCTCCCTTCTTCTTCCAAACCTCAACAAACTTTTCTACAACTTCTTCTTCTTCAAAAACATAATCAATGGCTTCCCATAAGAAATCATAGTTTGGAAAGAGTAAACAAAACAAATACGATGTTGCTTCCAACCCTTTACTAAAAGTAGAAACACCCATCATGATTGGAAATCAATAATTTGTTCCCACACCATCTCTGAAGAATGAACAAATTGCCATTTATGCTTCCCAGGTAATGATTCCCTTTACTCTTGCTTCTGATACCTTAGGATATATGGGTCCTATACTCAATGTATCAGATATATCAAAACTCAAGAGATTTTTTCCTGCTTACCGCTTGATTAGACCCATAGCTAGTAAACCTAGGGTTAGTAAGAAATCAGCTAAAAACAGTAGGGTAGAAGACGAAACAGTTCCCTAGGAAAATACTCCTCAAGAGGGTAAAGAACAAAATGAACCTTCCTTTAAGCTATACTTCGTCACAGAAGTTCTAAGACCTTTTAGATCATGTCAATCGAAATAGGACAAGAAGTACCTTGGATGGTTAGCTAGGATAGAGAAAGCGAAATAGGTAACATGGAAAAACCTGGGAATCCTCGACTTGATTCATCTGTCGAAGTCTAGCCCTGAATACTGTCAGCTAATGCTAACAGCTTCCCTGTGCTTCTGGGATAGTACTTATAACACCTTTCACCTATCCTGTGGAATGTTAACTCTATCACTCTTTGATGTTGCTGCAATCACGGGCCTTCGACCCACTAGAGAGACTTTCGATCCTACCTTGGATGCTGATGACTCCATCGACTTCAATAATGCTTCTCCCATTTATAACAATTACATTGATCACTACTTGGGATCGACAGACGAAGCTAGTGATCAGGAACACATAGCTTTTCTTGCTTTATGGCTTTCTCGATGTGTCTTCTGCTTCAAATCTCTACAAGTCGTCAGAAGATTTATGACCCTCGCCAAGCAACTCCATGCCTGTCGAGATATTTGCTTGAACGAACTAATTCTTGCTGGACTGTATGAGAGTCTTGGGGAGGCTTCCATAAGATTAAAAAACTTTGAACCCAAAACCAATATTTTACTGGCTGGTCCGTATTGGATACTTTAGTTTTGGCTCAATGCCACCTTCAAACCCTCCCTTTCGAATACAAACCCAATTGAAGAATCTGATCCTGAAATTTAGAACAGGACTGTCGAAGGGACTAGACTAGTTCGTTTAACCCCGGATGATAGAGGAAAAAACTTGCAATAATGCTTCACTAGGCACCTGATGATGTTTGCGAAGAGGTACAAATTTACCCCTTCAATGACACCATTTTCTCAAAGAACCCATGGCCTAGAATGGTTCACAAGACCTCTCGCTAGCCTTTCGACTGAACATCAAGCATAATCCCTACAGATTTGGGAAGCTTTTCTGATCCCTAGACTTCTTGTTACCAAAATTATGCCCAAGAAAACTCAGAATATTTTACTTACTTACCAACCCAATTTTTTTGCAAGACAATTTGGACTTTTCCAAATCCTTCCTGAACCATTGTACCACCACAAAAGTGACATCTGCCATAGAGGAATGAATTTCACAAATGTCAAAGCGAAGAAAATTATAAGCAAGTTCACAGGATTTCTCCACCTTAGTCTTGTCCCATTCAAACCTTCGACTTTTTGTACTCGAGACTTTGAAAGTTGGTGGCAAGAATAATATGTTTCCAATAAGTTTGGTGTCACTGACTTCAATAATCATATAACCAAAGATTTTGCCTCTGTGTAAGACAAGACGAACAAAGGTACACATCGACACATCAAGGAGATCCAAGAATTCCAAAAGTACTTTGAAACAGTCTACAAGCCTACTGATCTTGGTCAAACCATTCGAGATGCATCTTTGATTTTAAAGGAAAAGTTTACAACAAAACTCCCGCGTTTGAATATACCTTCGAGTGTCAAACCTGATGATAGGTATGACTTGGATTTTCAATTAGAGCCTCCAAAATTCCCCAGATTGCCTACAGATGACTTCGCTCTGGCTTGGTATCCACCTTATCCTAACTGGTTAAGCGTGAAGGGGGATTTCAAAGTCATGAAACAAGATGCTCTGAAACTCGAAAAACGAGTGGTCGTGACCAATCACACCTTGTATAGTTTCAAAGGATTCCTTCACTTGGATTTAAAACATGTCAGACTGGACACTCCAGAAAGTGAAGGTGTGGAAACCAAGGACTCCTTGGCTACTCCAAATACATTTCTCTCTTCTCGAAATGATTCTAACCATACATTTACTTTGTAGTTATCGAAAGAAAACACACCAAGACGGTGAAACCTACCACGTCTACTGGGTCTATGAAAGCAACCCCACAACCTTAACCTTCGACAACCAATGCCTCTGAGGAAGCTAAAGAAACACTCAAAGTAAACAAGGTAAATTTTGTTACATTTTTACCTGTTTTATCTTTCTAATTATGTAACTTACTTGTTTACATTTTACTTTGTTGTAGGATAGCGGGAAGCCATCCCTCACCCCCATGAAAAGAAAACATACCAATGATGATTTGACCGCTGCTGCAAAAGGCTGATGCAACGCCTTCCAAGGACACTACAAAGAAGCTTGAGAAGAAGAAGAAGTTGAAGCCTTCTAGTGCAGGTTCTCCTCCACATGGAACTTGTACAGTCAAAAACCTTCCCCCCAGACCAAAGAAAAAGAAAGAAAGTTTGGCCTTTAATGTGGTCCATATCCTGGAGCAAATCGAAAGTGACAATTCGAGCCCTGGGGCGGAGGGAGCAAAGGTAATAATCTTCCACTAAATGAAGCCTTAAATTTCCTTTAAATATTCTCATTGGTGACTAACACTTCACTTTGCAGTATCAACTACTTTAAGTTACTGAATCTCCAATTCACTACGAAGTACTTCATAACAGTAGCACTCCATCAATCCATCCTTCCTCAGCAAAGGATTCCAATAAGGGTTCCACTACTGACACTCACATGCAAGATCTTCAGCAAGAAGTCCCAACTTCACCTCATTCCTCCCAAAAGTCGAAGACAAAGGAGTTTAATGATGATCAGGAAGGCATTGTTTTCCAAGAAGAACCTAATAACACAAGCTCAGAAGAAAATCATTCTTCTTATTCTTCCCCAAAAGAAAATAGAGGGGTTTTTGATGAAGATGAGGATTCGACGAGCAAAGCCAATGAAAATTTTGCTGAGAAGGAAGATCTACCAAGAGATGATACAACAATGCAAGGCATTGATGACAACTATGATCAACCCCAACAAAATCCACATCAAATCGACAATCCTGAATTGGCCCAGGCTCAAATGTCCATTCCTATAGTTACTGAAGATACACTTCCTTCACTTAAAGAAATGGAGATTCTTAAAAAGAATAAGCCTCTGGAGTACATCAAACTTTTCAAATCTCGAAAAGAGTCTCTTGCACAAAGTATTTGCCCTAGTCCAACCACTACTTTAAGTGACACTTCGTCTGGTGAAACGAATGAAGCACTTCTCCAAAAGATTAAGGAAAAAGTATTTAGGGTCGACTTGTTCGCACTTGTGAAGGCGACCGCCACTGCTGGCGTCTCTTTGAGGAAGCTAATTAACAGGATTAATCTGGTTAATTACCCTCCTACAACAGTTGAGTTTTTGATCGATATGACCACTCTCATCAACAATCTGGAAGTGGATTTTCTCAGGGATAAAAATGTGGATTCGAAGATCCCACAAAAATAAACCCTTCAAGAGACTAAGTGGTCCAAGGCCTTCGAGTTATTAGATAAAGCTGAAAAACATGAAGAAGCTCTCAAGCTTACCCAAGAGGAACATGGTAAGAATGCTAAATCCATCATGCTCTGGAAGCAACAAATCGAAGAGTTGCAGAGACAAATTTCTCAAACAGAGGACCGTTAAAAAGTTCTCGAATCCATGAACAACAACGAGGCCAACAAAGAGCTGACTCAAAGCGTTCAATTCATTGATGAATCTAGAGGCTTAGAAGATGAGATCAATGTTCTCCGCACAACCAAAGCTTCGATTGACTGCAGGCTAGGATTTTTGAAGGAAAAGTATGATAAGATTAAGGATAACTTGCCTTTCTGAAATTTGTATTTGAATGTTTTTCTCCATTATGCATTAGCTTTTTCATAAATCCCTTTTGTAATATTTTGACAAAGCCATTTTGGCGCCCTTTTATTGTATACCAAGTTGGCTTCATTATTTTACTACTTTACTATTCTGTCGTAATTTTTAAATCTTGAAGGAAAGGTTTATACTTTTTCAAATACTTACCATTAATTTTCAAGACTCTTCGATCTTCTGCTAATTCTTCGATTTCGTAGGCATTGTTAGTGGATGCTTGAATGATTCGAAAGGGGCCTTCCCAATGTGGGGACCATTTTCCTAATAACTTATTTTTTCGATCCATTGGCAAAATCACCTTCCAAACTAAATCATCATTTGAGAAGACTTTTCCATTAACTCTCTTATTATATGCTCTGGCTACTCTTTCTTTTTGTCTTCTTATAACTTCCAAAGCATGTAACCTTTCTTCATCCAAATCCACTAATTCGTTCATCATCATATCCCAATAGAGATCTATGGGAATTTCGTTTTGCCTTTGGATTCTGACTGTAAGTAAACCTCCACTAGATAAACCGCACCATGTCCAAACGTTAGATGAAATGGAGTTGTGTTCATTGCCTCTTTGGGGGATGTTCGACAAGCCCATAAAACTTGATCTAAGGTTTTGTGCCAATTCTTTGGCTTTCTGCCCACATGTCTCTTGATTAGCCCAATGATTTCCTTATTAGCTTCTTCGACTTGACCATTTGCTTGTGCATAATAAGGCGTATATGTGAATAATTTTAAACCCATATCTCTAGCAAACTCTTGCATCTTTCGACTAGTAAATAATGATCCTTGATCTATTGTAATGGTTTCTGGGATTCCAAATCTCTAAAAAATATGCCTCTGGATGAATTCAATGATGCTTTCTTGATCAACATTCACCAAAGGTATTGCTTCTATCCATTTTGTGAAATAATATATTCCCGCTAAAATGTATTTATGATTCTTTGAAGATGACGGTCTAATTTCGCCAATCAAATCCAATGCCCAACCTCTAAAGGTCCATGGCTTGACAATTGAATGTAGTTCACTTGCAGGATCATGCTGAATTCCTACATGAGTCTGGCACTCATGGCATCCTTTGGCAAAATCTATACAATCTTTTAAAATTGTAGGCCAATACATGCCATATCGAAACAAAAGCCACTTCATCTTGTGACCTGCTTGATGTGCTCTGCATGCCCCACTATGCACGTTTGCTAATGTAAATAAGCTTCACTTTCTCCTAAGCATTTCAACAAGACTCCTTTTGGAGTTTTTTAAACAATTAGTTTCCTAATAGCACATAACTTAAGGCGCGATATTTTACCTTTCTTTCAGTATTTGCTGTTGGATCTTTCAAATAATTCATTATTGGACTTCTCCAATATGTATCTGCTAAGCTATCTATGGATAATATTTTGAAATGTACTTCATTTGCATAACCCAGACTTGAATTTTTTAAATCTGCTGGAGAAAGTTTAGTAGTTATTACCTTGCCACGTACTTCGATCAAATCTTCTAATCTTTCTTTTGATACTTTATATCCTGAAGCAATATGAACCAAATCATTTACTTCTTGATTCTTCAATCTGAGGATGCGCTTGATATCTACATACTCAAACTTTTGAAGCAACCTATTTGCTATCACGAAGTAAAATATCAAGTTTTCTTTTACGCACTTGTATTCTTTAGTAATTTTTATTATTACTAATTCAGAGTCACCCATTATTTCGACTCTAGTTGCCCTCAATTCCAATAAAGCTTCAAGTCCTGCTATCAATGCTTCATATTCTGCCTCATTGTTCGAACAAGGGGGTCCTTTTATTTTGTACTTAAGCTTTGTTGGAATTTTATCTGGAGAAATAATCACAATTCCAATTCCACTTCCTTCCTTATGTGTAGAACCATCAAAGAACAACTTCCTAGGTTCTAACTCCACAAGATCCTGGGATGCTTCGACCAATGCATGGTCGACAATGAAATCAGAGACTACTTTCTCCTTCATTTCTTTTAAAGGCATGAAAGTCAAAGAGAACTTTGTTAGAGCCAATGCCTATTTACCAATTCGACTATGTAAAATTGGTTTAGACAACATATGCTTAATAACATCAAAATGTGAGGAAACATAAACATCGACTGGTTTTATGTAATATTTCAATTTGGTACATGAGAAGTACAAGCAAAGACATAGTTTTTCTATTGTATTATATCTAGTCTCTGCGTCATTCAGTACTCTACTTAAGTAGTAAATGGCCCTTTCGAAGCCATTGTCATCTTCTTGAGCCAGCATGCTTCATATAGTTTTGTCTGACGGAGATATGTATAACCTCACGCACTTGTCTCTTCGAGGAGGCGAAAAAATAGGTGGATGCACCAAGTACTATTTGATTTTCTCGAACGCCTCTTGATGTTATGCATTCCAAGCGAAGACTCCTTGCTTCAGCCGTAAGAGTGGAGAGAAGTCTTGAGTTTGACCACTTAGGTTTGATATAAATCTTCACAAGAAGTTTATCTTTCCCAATAGCGATTGCAACTCTTTCTTCGTTGATGGCGCTTTTGCTTTCATTATTGCCTTCGTTTTGTTTTGGTTGATTTCTATGCCTTTCTTATGGACCACAAAGCCATGAAAGTCACCATCCTGCACAAAGAATGCACATTTAAGGGGATTCATTTTCAAGCCATGTTTTCTCATTATTTCGAATGACTAGCAAAGGTGATCCAAATGACTAGATCCTGATATAGATTTTACTACTATATCATCAATATAGACCTGCATGAAAGTCTCAATGAAATCATGGAATATAGAGTTCATTGCTCGTTGATAAGTTGCCCCGGAATTTTTTAAACCAAATGGCATAACCACCCATTCATAGGTGCCTATTGCCCCAGGGCATCGAAATGCTATCTTTGGCACATCCTCTTTTGCAATAAAAATCTGATTTTATCCTGAATATCCATCAAGCGTACTAAGATATTCGAGACCAGCAGTAGAATCTACTAACATTTCAGCCACAGGTGTGATACGGTGGGAGAACTGACTATGGGTTTTGCGTTCGTATTCACAAATGTTTCGGTTGAGCAAGAGTCGCCACCAACTTTTTATTTTATCCTAAGGAAAGGTTTAAAAAGCACAGCAAAAACCTTTGAGATTTTTCTTGGGTTCGGGGAGTAGATTATAGAAAGGGAAGGTATTAGCACCCTTTCTATCCATGGTTATCCATGGGCTCTTAGGTACTTGCTTAGATCAACTTGCCTTGGTTTTCAATTGTTTGAAATGGTGCTTGGTGTGTGGTTTTGAAAATATTTTGAAAAGATGCCTTGTATAGGCTACCCTTGTAACAATTCTTTACTCGAATGTTTTACAAAAGGTGTTTTGTCTTTTGAAAAGATGTTTCAAAGTTTTTGAAAGTTTATTTTGAAAGTGTTTGTGAAGTGTGGTTTGAAAATAGGCAAGTGTTTTGTTTTGCAAGTTGACAAGTACTTAAGAGCTATCTACCCTAAAGTTCTCAAATATTTTTGTTATGTTTTAACCCTTTTGACAATTTTGTTCCACCATTGCATTGGGTGGACAATCTTGTATTAGGAGGTGAAAGGGACGGGCGCGGGTCATCGTTTTAGACCATAATTGCAATAGTGCTAAGTATCTTTGGGCAATTTCTCTTTGAAAGGGACTTGATCATTTTAGGCAACTTTTCGAAAGCGTCATCGAGGGACTATGATCATTTGATTGTTTGTTTTACCCAAAGAAACCTAACATGCAATATGGCCTATTTATTTGAAGGCAACAAGTGGAATACCCTAGGGGTGCAAGTGTGATATGTGTTGTCCATTTTCATGCTTGTTTATCTTGAAATTGGATCAAGCTATTTTTGTTCGTTTTATTTGCATACAAACCCTAATTCTAGCATGGTATATTTAGAAAGCGTTTAAAGTGCGAAAAGTAAAATTCCTACACTATTACAACACAATATGGGAAGGGGGATACAAATGTTCAAATGGGGGGGTATTTAGACAAGGAAATTAAACCTAGCTATTACATCAATTTTGGGAATATTTACAAGATAATTGATTGCATAAATTAAATGGAAAATAAAATAAAGATGCAAAAATGCAAAAAAAGGTTTTTATATGTATGAAAAAAAGTATTATTTATGTCAAATAAATTAAAAAAAGTATTATTTTTGGAGTTTTTTGTATTTTAAGGGTAAAACCCTAATTTTTATTAAGTAATATATATATTATTTAATTTATACAAGTATTTGTTTATTATGTACAAAAATAAAATAAAATGAAGTATATTTATAAAAAGTATTTTTTTATGTCAAATATTAATAAAAATAAAAAATATAGGTATTTTTGCATTTTAACCTAAATATACTAATAAATATATATATATATATATATATATATATATATATATATATATATATATATATATATATATATATATATATATATATATATATATATATATATATATATATATATATATATATATATATATATATATATATATATATATATATATATATATATATATATATATATATATATATATATATATATATATATATATATATATATATATATATATATATATATATATATATATATATATATATATATATATATGTATTAATTTCTAAATATGTATTATATATAAAAAATAATAATATTTAATATTTATAAAAAAAGTATATTTTGCATAAAATATTTTCAAAAAGGAAAATGTAATAAAAAATCAAAAAATAAAGTATATTTGCATTATTTTTCCTATCTATTCTAAATAATATATATATATATATATATATATATATATATATATATATATATATATATATATATATATATATATATATATATATATATATATATATATATATATATATATATATATATATATATATGTACAAATGTCCATATAAACAAATAAATACTTAAAAAAATATAAAAATGGTGTAAAAAATATTTTTCATGTTTTTAATATTATTAGCAAAAATAAATAAGTCAAAATGAAAAAGAAAAGTCAAAAAAACATGAGAATAAACATAATGGGCTCAGGGGGTATGAAACCAAAAATGTGGTGTGAAAAGCAAAATCAGAAGCAAGCCCAGCCCATGAAGCTTCTTCTTCAACCTCTGAACAAAAACGTTCAAAAAACGCGCGCCTGTACTTCCAATTCAAACACCTGGATTCTTTGATCTTTTGCACAAACTTCCAACATAAGAAATGTTAAGCATTGAATCACGTATCTAAATATATAAAAAACTCATCCTAACTCTCAGAAATGAGAGAGAATTTTGACATTCCCAAATCCTGACCTAAGTTTTCTGCCATATTCAAACCTTAAATTCTCACAGCTCAAGCAAAATAAATGAAAAGTAAAAGCATGTACAGATTCAGGGGCATGAGTAGAACACTTCTTATTCACAAACTTAGAGCTAATGATGCCTAGACTAAGAGTTAGAAGTTCAAGAAAATACCTGTTCAGTTGAAGTTCTATCTGGCAATGGGGGAGCTTTCAGAGCAAGATGATGATCTGTACAGCTTGCCTGAAGTGTGGTGATGCTATTCCAATGCTTACTTTGCCTTGAGACACCTTGAATCGAGCTATGGACCTTCAACTGCAAAATAAGAAAGTGAAAATGGTGGAACTAGTTAGAGGAATTACAGGCCGTGTTTTAGATTTTGGTTAGCTTGTATTGATGCTAGGAAATGTGTTTGATGAGCTTTGGGCAAGAAAACATGCAAGGGATGAGAGTTGGCACTCAAACTGCAGTGAGAACTCTGTTTGAGCAGTTTGAGGGTGGTTCTGAGTTTGTGGAGGTATTGGAGGTATTGGAGTCGTGTGCTAGCTTAGTTAGGATGATTAGAAAGTGTCTACAATATTTGCTTAAGGTTTCTAATGCTGAGATCAAAGTTATGTTGTGAAATGCCAAGTTTCTTAACACTTAAGCAAGCAAAGCCAAGTTGATGTTCTAGGCAAGTAGAGGCCCCCTAAACATGCTGCTAACCTTGTCTTGATCAGAGTGTTTTGCTCATAATCTTGTGCCAATTGGATTTGATTTGTACCTCTTGGATTTGCATTATGACATAAAGCTTGCTTTTGCAAAAATGGCCATTTTGCTTTTTCCATAAATGGCTTAATTCAAAATGTAATGCATAAACACATGAAACAAAGCCTTAGCACAATGAACATGCATTAAATTATTGAGTGTTGGATGGTTTAAGGGCCTGTAATGTAGCATAAACCAAGCTGACTTGAAGATGGCATAAGTTATGAACATGTACATGACCAATTCAAAAGTGAGTTTTTGCCATATTGCAAAATTCGAATCTCTCAAGTTATGCGGTTATTTGATGAGTTCTTGGACATTTTGGAAAGCTTGGAATGTGTACTACAATCCATCTTTGAAATGAAAATTGAAATTCCAAGTGGAAGTGTATGGAAAATGGTCTTGAAGTTAGGTAGAAAACCTTGTCAAAATAGGTTAAAATTTCACTAAGTTAAGGATGGTTTAGTACCCTTATTCAAAAAATTGTAACTTGAGATACAAGCCTCATTTGGGAAAACTTTGTGAATCAAAGTTGTAGATTATGAAACAAGCTACAACTTTCATGTTTTGACTTTTGTTTGAATCCAAATGAATCTTGGTGAGAAAGTGGGGCAAAGTTGGGAAAAAATTAGGGTTTTTCATAACTTAGAAAAATTCTAAGTTATGAAAAATTCTCATTTCTAACCCTAATTTGCATTTTTTGATTTCTTGGTGAACAAGTTTCATGATTTGGCATGTTTTGATAAAAAATGAATCTTGACCCTTGATTTTGACCAAAAAGTCAAAGTTTGACTTTTCAGTATACAGTCAAAATTGATCAATTGACTGGGAAATTCAACTGTCAATCTTGTGCACTTGGGATCTTTTGAACTTGTTGAGCATGTCAAGATAATTCTATGGGGTCCTTGAGTCCATATGTGAGCTTGGTTTGCCATTGGCTAGGTCAAACTGTCAAAAATTGCCTTTGTGCAGTCAAAACCCTAAAAATGACCATTTTGCCCTTTTGGTGATCTGATCAAATTTCTTGTGGAATTGTGATCCAAACTTGATCAAATGGTTCATATGAGTTCATAATGTTGATGTGGGTCAATTTTCATGAGATTTTACTGTCAATTGGTCACAGTTGACTTTTTCCCCAATACAGCTGATTTCTAGGTCAACTGTCCAATTGACTGGGCAAAACTTGGAATCAAGACATGAAACTTGATATGGATAAACTTGGGAGTCCAATATGAAGCAAGAAGGTCATCTTAGGCATTTTAGGTCAAAACATCTTTGTGCAAACACAAACCCTAATTTGGGTCAACAGTGCAAGGAGAAGTCTTGAGCAGATGAAACCATAACTGGATCTTGATCTTCAAGAGCCTTGTGATGAGAAATGTTGAGAGAATGGGAGGGCAAATTTTGGGGTACAACAGTTGCCCCTGTTCAATCTTCTTGAATCCGTAGAGTTAGATTGGCAAGTTTGCCTTTCGTGACTCGAGGGTAAAAGGAGATTGGACACTAGAGTGCCCTTAAATTTGCACTCGTCAAAGTAATGGATGCGGGAATGGGCTTAGAGATGCCATTTGGAGATGGGCTTGGAGATGCCATCTGGAGGGGTGACGGAATCTTATCGGGGATGGGCTTAAAGATGCCATCTGGAATGAGTATTAGGAAGGTGTCCATGCTTTGGACCATCTTCGAACTGGGGGTCTGAATAAGCAATAGATTGACATCCGTTGTTGGGGGGAATCCGTAAACTGTTTTCAAAAGTTGCATCTGAACAAGTTGATAGATTAACATCCGTTGTTGGGAAGAATCCATAAGCTGTTTTCAGAAGTCTTGAGAAGTAACTGAACAAGCGATAGGTTAACATCCGTTACTTGGAGAACCCGTGAACTGTTTTCAGAAGTCTTGAAGTTGAATAAGCAATAGAGCAGCATCCGTTGTTGGGAAGCGTCCGTAAACTGTTTTCAAAGGTTGCATCTGAACAAGTGATAGATTAACATCCGTTGTTGGGAAGAATCCATAAACTGTTTTCAGAAGTCTTGAGAAGAAACTGAACAAGTGATAGGTTAACATCCGTTACTTGGAGAACCCGTGAACTGTTTTTAGAAGTCTTGAATTTGAATAAGCAATAGAGCAGCATCCGTTGTTGGGAAGCGTCCGTAAACTATTATCAAAGGTTGCATCTGAACAAGCGATAGATTAACATCTGTTGTTGGGAAGAATCCATAAACTGTTTTCAGAAGTCTTGAGAAGAAACTGAACAAGTGATAGGTTAACATCTGTTACTTGGAGAACCAGTGAACTGTTTTCAGAAGTCTTGAATTTGGAAGAAGAACCAGCGTAGGGTTCCCTGATGATGAGCTCGTGTAAAACTGCATCTGGATAAACCTGGAATAAGCATTAGAATGTTGCCATGTCTGGGTCACATCCGAATTATTCCTGGAAAGAATCTCGGAAGATAATGATTTTAGTCCTTCGACTGGTCTTACCTGAAAAGGTAAAGAGTTAGTTATATGCAATGTCATGATGCATGATACAATGTATGTTATGTAATATGAATGTAAATGAATGCGCATGTAAGCTGGAGAGCTGTCTTGCAAAGGATAGATGAATCCGAGATGGCTGAAGATGACAGTATCTTGACTGCTGCCGGGAAGAATAATTCCTGGTTGTTGCTGGATAAAGAACTTGGGTTGTATACCAATCTTCTAGGGAATTCCTGATGACTTTTACTGGGGAGTTCCAATCTAATAGACTCATGCTGGGGATGTAAGACCGAGAATCTTCAGTTTGGCGGGAAGTATCTCTGGCGACTTCACTGAGGAACTCAAGATTTGCTCTCCTAAAACTCTGTGGGGAGAAGGTTCATTAGTGTGGCTTCGCTGGGAGTACTGAAACTTAAATTCTGAGGGGAATTGAGTTCTGGAGGATTCTCTGGCTGGAGACAACAAAGATAAACTCCTCTGGGGATCGTATTGATAAGTTATTGCTGGGGAATTTTGATGAACTCCGCTGGGGATAGGAATAAATCTGACGAGTGCGATCTTCCGTGGCAGTTAGCTGAGGATAACCCAGTTATAAGCTCTTGCGAGGAATAACTTTGAATAAAACTCGGGAGAGACGTCCGTACTCTGCAAGGGATAAGCTTCAGGGTTTACTGGGGATATGGATTCCAAATCTCTTGGGGGTTTTCTTTGAAGGGTATCAAGATATCCAACTGCACCTTTGACCTATCAGTAATCCTCTTTCTTGATTCGTAAGGAAATGATTATGTTCAAATGCATATGCCTATTTAACAAAACATTGGACATTTCTCAAAATAAAACAAATAGTGCAAGAGAAAAGAAAAGGAAATGACACAAATTTCTGGGAAAAGTATTTGTATTGACTTTCTATGAGTATATTTGTACAAAGGAGACAATCATCCTAGTAAGAGGATTTTGTCGTAAATATTGAAATATTTATACAAAATAAAGGTTGGCTATGTGAAATAATTCCATGGGATTCCATTTCGCTATAGCTTTCACAACTCTGAATATCTGTCCATTCAATGCTTCGTTTGCCGATGACTGGATTGATCAGAAGCCTAGAACCGGTTGATGAAGAGATTGTCTTTGAAGTGATCCGACGAGACATAGTCATACGCTTTAATTCCCTAACTTTTGCCTGAATCGCCCTTTCGGGTTTTCGATCCACCAGGAAACCCCTTTTTGCCCAAGCCGCCCTTTCGGGTTTTCAACTTGCCGGGTGTACAGATTTTTTGTTTTTATCCCTAATTTTTGCCTGAACCGCCCTTTCGGGTTTTCGATCCACCGGGATGCCCATTTTTGCCCAAGCCGCCCTTTCGGGTTTTCGACTTGTCGGGTTATTTTTATGCGTAGTATCTTTTGACTATGTCTGCGTTCGTAGGGTGCGGCAGATCGTCGCCGTCCATGGTGGTTAGAATCATTGCACCACCAGAAAATATGCTCTTGATCACAAATGGTCCTTCATATGTAGGAGTCCATTTTCCCCTGGGATCACTTTACAGTAAGATAATCCGCTTGATTACGAGATCTCCAACTTGATACACTTGACATCTGACTTTCTTATTGAAGGCCTTGATCATCCGTTTTTGATACGTCTGACCATGGCATATAGCAGCGAGTCGCTTCTCATCGATCAAATTGAGTTGATCAAGTTGGGTCTGCATCCAATCATCTTCATTCAAACCTGCGTCCTTCATAATCCTTAGAGAAGGAATCTGGACTTCCATAGGCAAAACAGCTTCCATGCCATAAACCAAAGAAAATGGGGTTGCCCCGGTTGAAGTACGTGTCGTCGTACGGTATCCATGCAGAGCAAACGGTAACATCTCATGCCAGTCTTTGTAAGTGACCGTCATTTTCTGAATGATCTTCTTAATGTTTTTGTTCGCAGCTTCAACAGCATCGTTCATCTTTGGCCGATAGGGAGATGAATTGTGATGATAAATCTTGAACTGTTCGCACAATGCAGTGATCATCGTGTTATTCAGATTTGTACCGTTGTCTGTGATGATCCTGTCCGGAACACCATACCGACATATGAGATTTTGCTTAATAAAGCGGGCAACCACATTTTTAGTAACAGAGGCGAAGGAAGCTGCTTCGACCCATTTGGTGAAATAGTCAATGGCAACCAGGATAAAGCAATGTCCGTTGGAAGCCGAGGGCTTGATCTCTCCAATCATATCAATGCCCCACATTGTAAAGGGCCACGGAGCAGTCAGAACGTTGAGGGGAACCGGAGGGATATGAACTTTATCAGCATAAACTTGGCATTTGTGGAAAGTACGGGAATGTTGATGGCAGTCAGCTTCCATGGTAGACCAGTAATAGCCTGCCCTGAGGATCTTCTTAGCCATTGTATGCCCGCTCAAGTGAGTGCCAAATGTGCCGCTGTGTATATCAGTCATGATCAACTCTGCTTCAGCTTTGTCTATGCATCGGAGTAATACATAATCATGGCTTCGTTTGTAAAGGATGTCGTTGCTCAGGAAGAATTTAGCAGCGAATTTCCTTAAGAACTTCTTGTCATTTACGGAAGCTCCTTCCGGATAATCTCTAGTCTCGAGATACCTTTTGATTTCATGGAACCAGGGTTGTTCCATTACTTCCTCGGTATTAATCTCGTGGCAATGCGCAGGTTCATCCATTCGCTCGATGGTGATTTGGGGAGCCTCGTTATCCCAGTCGAGTTTAAACATGGAGGACATTGTAGCTAGAGGATCTGCTAGCTGATTCTCTTCTCGCGGGAAATGCTCAAAGGTAATTTGCTCGAAATGAGGCAACAATGTCAAGACATGTTCTTTGTATGGGATAAGATTAGGATGCTTGGTATCCCATTCTCCTTTGATTTGACTGATAACCAAAGCCGAATCCCCAAATACGATCAAAGATTTGATCCCCAAGTCTATAGTAGCCTTGAGACCAAAGATGCAAGCTTCATACTCAGCCATGTTGTTTGTGCAGCTGAAGCAAAGTCGGGCCGTGAAAGGTGTGTGACAACCTTCCGGAGAAATGAGTACTGTGCCAATACCGTTTCCAAGTGCATTTGAAGCACCATCAAAGTACAGGGTCCATCGGGATCCCTTTTCGGGTCCGTCATACGGTCCGTTACCTTCAATGTTGTCCAAATTCATGATGTCCTCGTCTGGGAAGTCAAATCTCATGGGTTGATAATCTTCGATAGCTTGATGAGCCAGATGGTCAGCTAGTACACTCCCTTTTATAGCTTTTTGGGTGGTGTACTGGATGTCATACTCAGTTAGGATCATTTGCCATCTAGCTATCCTTCCAGATAAAGCGGGCTTTTCGAAAATATACTTGATAGGATCCATTTTGGAAATCAACAAGGTAGTATGAGTCAACATATACTGTCTTAGTCGGCGAGCAGCCCATACCAAAGCGCAGCAAGTTTTCTCGAGCAGTGAGTAGCGAGTCTCACAGTCGGTAAACTTTTTGCTAAGGTAATAAATAGCACGCTCTTTTCGACCAGACTCGTCATGCTGACCCAAAACACACCCCATTGAGTTATCCAAGACGGTCAAATACATGATCAATGGTCTTCCTTCGACGGGTGGCATCAGAATAGGAGGTTCTAGCAAATACTCCTTGATTCTATCAAAAGCAGCTTGACAATCGTCGTTCCATTCAACTACCTGATCTTTCTTCAAGAGTTTGAAAATTGGCTCACAGGTAGAAGTCAGATGAGAGATGAATCTGGTAATATAGTTCAAGCTCCCCAAGAATCCTCTAACCTCTTTTTCAGTACGGGGAGCAGGCATCTCTTGTATTGCTTTCACTTTTGCTGGATCTACTTCAATGCCTTTGTTGCTTACAATTAATCCCAGGAGTTTACCAGACCTAACTCCAAAAGTGCACTTACTTGGATTCAGCCTGAGTTTGTATTCTTTCAACCTGGAAAACAGCTTTTCTAGATGTTCAAGGTGCTCTTCCTCTGTTTGTGACTGAGCTATCATATCGTCTACGTAAACTTCGATCTCATGGTGTATCATATCATGAAATAAAGCTACCATGGCGCGTTGATAAGTTGCCCCTGCGTTCTTCAACCCGAACGGCATCACCTTGTAACAGAAAGTGCCCCATTGTGTGACAAAAGTTGTTTTCTCCATATCCTCGGGGGCCATTTTGATTTGATTGTAGCCCGAGAATCCATCCATGAAGGAAAACACTTTATGCTGAGCTGTATTGTCGATTAAAATGTCAATGTGTGGGAGTGGAAAATCATCTTTGGGGCTGGCCCTATTCAAATCCCGGTAGTCCACACACATCCTGACTTTGCCATCTTTCTTAGGTACTGGCACGATGTTAGCGACCCATTGAGGATAGGACGTAACAGCCAGAAAGCCAGCATCGAATTGCTTCATTACTTCTGCCTTGATCTTTTCAGACATGTCAGGCCTCATTCGGCGAACTTTTTGCTTGATCGGTGGACAATCCTCTCTTGTGGGGAGACGGTGAACCACGATGTCTGTGTCTAAACCCGGCATGTCTTCATAAGACCAAGCGAAGATTTCAACATACTCATTCAACAACTGTACCAGGTGCTCCTTGACTCTTGGTTCCAGATTGGCACCCACTTGCACCTCCTTCCGGTCTTCCTCGGTTCCCAAATTGACAGTTTCCAATGACTCTTCGTGAGGTAAGATGGCTCTTTCCTCTTGCTGTAGAAGTCTGGCTAGTTCCCCTGGTACTTCACAACCTTCGTCATCTTCATACTCGGCTTGATTGACCAGATCTTCAGAGTTATTGAAAGATACAGCAGAATAGTCACCCATGGAATCCGGAGTGGATGGGTACCTGCATTGGTGAGTGTGGGTGTGTGTAAGGGATAGCCATCCTTAAACAAAAATGCAAAAGGAAAGAAAATGAACACAAGCAGTTTATCAAATGAAAAACGTCCAATGAATCATTAAACATGGCATATGGATATGAAAAATAATCAAAACCCTTACAAATGGACCTACATGCCCCGGGCAAGGCATGAGGTGAAAAGATAGTGTACGGATTGTTTGAAAGTAAATATTATAGACCAAATAGGAAATGTTTAACAGATAAATTACTGATGAATAAAAGTGATGGGGACAAAGTCTTTTGCCTCCCAGTTGCTCAATCCTCCTTTGACAGTTGGATAAATCCACTCTTCGATGTTTCTCTCTTTGTCCTCGTCCTCCAAGGCGTTGATTCCGTAGGGAGAAATTTTGACTGGCGCTCTTTCAATCTTCGAACGGCGCATAGCTTTCTGGCCAGCGGCTGTGAACCCTTAATCCAAATTTGTCTGTCTTATGTGGAATGTCAGGTAACTGCCCCCATGTTGAATTCTTCCCTTCCTTTATCGCGGCCCTCGCGTCCTCCAGAGATGCCATCCTGGCCATCTGCCTCGGTGTCTCAGCTGCCAGCTTTGCTACTGCAATTTCAGGAAGGACTTCTTCGAAATGCTGAAAAGGCGTTTCAATGAATTCCCCTTCAACCTCCACATATCGGAAAGAATTCAAGTGGATAATCATGTACTCTTCTTCACCATGGACAGTAACGATCTTTCCCTTGACAGGATACTTCAACATCTGATGTAAGGAGGAGGTGACTGCCCCAGCATGATGTATCCAAGGCCTACCCAGCAAGCAAGAGTATGACCGACGGATGTCCATCACATAGAAAGTAGACTTAAACACCTCAATGCCTATCTTGATGGGAATTTCAACCTCTCCATGGACCATTATCTTCGAACCATCGAAAGCTCTGACAACAATATCGCTTGGCTTCAATTCCAACCCTTCACAATCTAGTCGTTCCAAGGCCTTTTTAGGCAAAACATTCAGCGACGAACCAGTGTCAACCAAGACATGTGCGAGGGTGGTTCCTCGACACTCGACTGAAATGTGCAAAGCATCATTGTGGTTTCTACCTTTAGGAGTTAAGTCGGCATCAGAGAACCTTAATCCATTGTCCGCAGTCAGACTAGCCACGCAATTTTGAAATTGATCTGCGGAGGTTTCCTGGGGCACATGGGCTGCCTTCAGGAATTTTATCAGAGCTTTAGCGTGCGCTTCCGAGCAAAGTAGTAGTGCCAGCATGGAGATCTTTGAGGGGGTTTGCCCCAGCTGTTCCACCACATCGTAATCACTTCTTTTGATTATCCTCAAAATCTCATCCATTTCCTTCTTGGAGGTTTCCGGGATGACCAAGGGTTGAGCCCTCGTCCTGACGAGCTCATCTTGGATTCCCTTACCTTTGTCAGCAGCGGTAGGAGAGACAGTACTAGGAACAACAACGTCTTCAATCAAAGGAGTTCTAGCAGAAAGTTTTATTGGTGCAGGGATGACTTGGTCAGCTGATGAGGGTCCAAAGATTGCTCTTGGAGGGGCAATCTCTGGAGAAAATATTCTCCCGCTCCTGGTGATTTTGCTAGTGCCCGCAATGTTACTAATGTTGGCTTCTTCATCATCCGAACTTTCTTCAATTATTTCGATTTGCTTGATACCATGGTAGTAAACGTCACCGCCATAGTTCCATGGTATGGACTTCTCAGAAACATAGGGGACCGGCCCCGACATTGTTATCTTCAAAGGAACAGATTCCGTAGCTGGTGTAATCTTAACAGGCTTTTTGACGGCCTTGGAAAGATTGGCGTGAATGGTTATGATTGAGACATCTTCAGTATGAACTGGAACAGCAGAAACTTTTTCAAACAAGATCTGTCGACTATCCATAAGGCCTTGGATACCTTTCTTCAGTAACGGATAATCAAACGGCAGAGAGTAACAACAATAGCAGTCTTCCTTACATCCCGGGAAGATCCCGGCCCTTAACAGATTCAGCTTAATGGTTAACAAAGGAGTTACCAGATCATTAACATCAGCAACATATAAATCTTCTTCAATGGCATTGATATTTCGGCCGTGCTTCGGCATGGGTGCAGATATCACATTAGGCTTCTCCGGAGCGTCAAACTCCACCTCCTTCGCCTCTATCAGGTCTTGGATTTTATGCTTGAGTTCCCAACAATCATTGGTGTCGTGTCCAACACTGTCTGAATGGTAGGCACATTTAGCATTAGCATGATAATGCGGAGAGGACGTATTCATATTCTTTGGTGCCTCCTTGATGGTGGCGAGATTCAACTTCAACAGATGGGGAAGCACTTGCGCTGGAGTCATATTAATGCGGGTGAACTGCAGTTGTGGCCGTTCCACCCGTTGTTGATTTGGTCTGGACTGGTTGTAGCGAGGCTGCTCACTTGGAGTATTTTGAATCATTACGGCCCCCACAGTTGGTCGACGCTCCGTCTTTCCTGCTCTTCTCTGAGAATATACCACAGCTGTCTCCTTCTTAAAAGGTTTCTTCTCAACACTTGCAGCAACACCCTTCTGAATCTTTCCTGACTTGATGCCAGCTTCTATTCTTTCGCCTGTTAAGATCAAATCGGTAAACCCCGCGGAAGAGTTACCAATTAGATGATTGAAAAATGGCCCAGATAGGGTCCCTAGAAACATATCAACAAGTTCACGGTCGGTTAAAGGAGGCTGCACCCTGCCAGCCAAATCCCTCCATTTTTGTGCATATTCTTTGAATCCTTCGCCTGTTCCTAACGACATACCCTGAAGTTGGGTACGAGTAGGAGCAAGGTCAGAATTATACTGGTATTGTTTGTAGAAAGCGGTGGCCAAATCTTCCCAATTTCGGACGCTGGTTCCCTCTAGCTGATAAAACCACTCCAACTGAGCTCCAGAAAGGCTGTCTTGAAAGAAATGAATCCAAAGGTTTTTATCTGCCGTATAGGGTTGAATCTTTCTCACGTAGGACCTGAGATGCATTTTGGGACAGGACAGCCCATCATACCTCACAAACACTGGCACCTTGAACTTTGGGGGAATCACAATCCCGGCAACCAAACCCAAGTCTTCAAAGTCCAAACCCGGCACTCTTTGTAGCTCCATGGCGGCCAATCTGTCTTCTAGCCCCTTGTATTTGTCATCAGCTGGAGGGTATTGCTGATCAGAATAATCTTCATCCTCTTCGACCTCTTCTTCTTCCGCATCAGACTCGGAAGGTACCGCAGCTCCACCTCCTTTGCTGGTTCCTTCATCAGAGATAGGAGGAAATTCAAGCACTCTCCGAGCTTCTCCGTCAAATCTTCTCCCCAAAGTAGCCACCCCGAGTCTCTTTTTCTTCTTTTTCACTGGGTCTTTGTTCCCCAATTGAGTCTTGATATCCTCCTGACCCTTAGCCAAGGTCATCAAGAGTTGCTGGAACTGTGCATTTTGAGCTTGCAGGTCTTTGACTGTTTGCTCGAGATCCATCCTACTGAAATAAACAGCAGATAGATAAGGAAACCTGGAGTGAGACCTGCTTATGCACATGATGAATGGTATGCTTATGTATGCAATGCGTTCAAGGATTTAGGACGTTCAAAATTGTTTCAGACAAAGAAGAACGCATGTCATATTAATAAGAAGAAATTTGTTAGTACATAAATGCCCCATGGGCCAAATATTACAAAATAACTTCTCAAGGCAAAAAGACATTGCGCATCCTCTTTGGTGCGATGTAGGTGTTGAGGGCCTCTTGCTCATGGAGTCGGCGGGTAAGCTCTAGAACCTTCTTCTCACTGGCGTAGAAGCTAGCTTCAAAAGTATTCCGTTCCTCCTTGAGCTGAATCCAACTTTTCTGCATTTCCTCCCACGATGTAGGCATGTCTGGATGTAGGATGGTGTAGGGAACCTCTCCTTCCTTAACAGGCACTTTAATCACTGGGAGAACATGAGGGTAAGGCATCATCAGACTTTGGGCTCGGGCTCGTACCCACTTGAGATAAGGCTCAAGAGGGATGGAGTTCTTATGTCCCAAAGTCTTGCTATCAACCTTGTTGGGTCTCCCCCAAGCTCTGATGAATCTTTGGCGAAGTCCTTGCGCATCGTTGTCGAAGTCAAAAACTAGGTCAGGAATCAACATATCGTGAGGGCCATCCCTCCGTGCATATCCAAATTGCCTCAGAGCTAGGCAAGGGTTGTAGGTGATACCTCCTCTAATTCCAAGTAAAGGAACATTAGGGAATTCTCCGCAACGATCGACGATGATGACATTTTCTCTGGACCGAGAACACCAATGTACATCAGAGTGAGTAAGAGTCATCAACCGTTGGGACCACCTTGAGCCTTGGTCATTCTTTAGGACAGATTGTGGAAGGTGCGAAATAAACCACCTTGCAAGGAGAGGAGTACAACACATGAGAACACCCCTCTTTCTCATTGTTCGTGTGTAAAATGAGTGAAGAATGTCCCCAAGCAATGTTGGTATTGGATTTCTGGACAAGAAGATTTTGACGGCGTTGACATCTACCAATTGGTCAGAATTTGGGAATAAGACCAATCCATAGATAAAGAGTGCCACAATTTCTTCAAAGGCTTGTAGGTCCAATGAGTTCCAACATTCTTGTGCCCTCTCAAACAAGAATTTTGCTAAGAATCCCTTGACGCCGCTTCTGGTTTCCCAATGCCCCTTGATGTCGGATGGTTGTAGATGTAATGCTCGAGCAACATCTTCCAGCTTTGGTTCCTTTTCTGTACCGTTGAAGGGTAGTTGATTAAGGATAGGAATTCTCAGGAGTTGAGAAAACTCCTCTAAAGTGGGCACCAACTGGTAATCAGGGAAAGTGAAACAGTGGTGAAGAGGGTCAAAGAACTGAAATAGCACTTTCATCATGTCTTCTTCAATGTTGGTGTTGACTAGGCTGAGCAGTCTACCATGTCTTTCACTGAAGGATGAATTTTCCGGAATTCTTGAGGTGAGCTCCTTGAGTTGAGGAGAGATTCTCACAAGGTTGACTTGAATGGTGTTTCTGCGAGGAATTTCCATGACCTACAAAAACAGGAACAAAGATGAAGATCCAAACCCTTGAAATGGTTAGTGAATGCATATGATGCTTTATGATGTTTATGATGTATGCACAAAACATATGTACAAGCAAATCACACCAAACCCTAGTTTCAGGCTTGCATGGAGTTTCATAGGTAAGTACCCTCTTGAGTGTAGTTGGCTTAAAAACCTGTCCTATAAATAGTAACCGGGTTCTAAGGAGCTCAATATCATTGGATTGTTTTCAATGTTCATTGTTTTGGTTTAGCCACTTAACTAGCGACCAAAATATTCCAAGAAAACAACCCTCAATGAGTGTAGTTTCGAGTATCTACCAACTTCGGACTGCACCAAAGCTGGTCATCTCACTACCCCTAATAAAAGACCAAGATGGTCAAGTAAGGTTCTAGGTCATTAGTGCTTAGTGACATCACTCAGCGGCCCCGTACTCTCCTTGATTGAACTCAAGGGTTACCGGTACTCACAAATATGTCGCACTAATATAGTTATTACTTCGACCGTGTCGGTATACCCCGTACAGTTTCCACAACGTATTGCTATCTATGAATGTTTCCCAAAATCCGAGTGTAGGATTGCAAACCCAAACAATAGAGCTAAGATGTAAAGCAATCAATTCAAACAATTAGTCATGCAAGAGGGTGATCTAAGCCCTAAGGTTACTCCACTTTTAAAATTGATCCCCAGCAGAGTCGCCAGTTCTGTGATACGGTGGGAGAACTGACTATGGGTTTTGTGTTCGTATTCGCAAATGTTTCGGTTGAGCAAGAGTCGCCACCGACTTTTTATTTTATCCTAAGGAAAGGTTTAAAAAGCACAGCAAAAACCTTTGAGATTTTTCTTGGGTTCGGGGAGTAGATTATAGAAAGGGAAGGTATTAGCACCCTTTCTATCCATGGTTATCCATGGGCTCTTAGGTACTTGCTTAGATCAACTTGCCTTGGTTTTCAATTGTTTGAAATGGTGCTTGGTGTGTGGTTTTGAAAATATTTTGAAAAGATGCCTTATATAGGCTACCCTTGTAACAATTCTTTACTCGAATGTTTTACAAAAGGTGTTTTGTCTTTTGAAAAGATGTTTCAAAGTTTTTGAAAGTTTATTTTGAAAGTGTTTGTGAAGTGTGGACTCTGGCTGGACTCTGGCTGCTCACGACACATGACTGGTTCTTCAGAAACACCAGTCATGGTACCTGGACTCTGGCTGCTCACGACACATGACGGGAAGAAGGCATATGTTCCAAAGCCTGGAACTTAAGCCTGGAGGCCACGTTGGCTTTGGAGGCAATCAGAGGGGAAAGATTATTGGCTCTGGAACTGTAGGTAATGGAAATCTTCCCTCTATTAATAATGTTCTGCTAGTAGATGGATTGATGCATAATCTGTTATCCATAAGTCAATTAAGTGATAACGGTTATGATATAATCTTTAATCAAAAATCATGTAAAGCTGTTAGTCAGAAAGATGGGACTATCCTGTTTAATGGAAAGAGGAAAAACAACATTTACAAAATCAAACTTTCTGAACTAAAGAGTCAGAATGTAAAATGTCTTCTGTCTGTTAACAACGAGCAGTGGATCTGGCACAAAAGATTGGGGCATGTTAGTATGAGAAGAATATCTCAGATTAACAAACTCAATCTGGTCAGAGGACTTCCTAATTTGAAGTTCAATTCAGATGCTCTGTGTGAAGCATGTCAGAAAGGCAAATTTGCAAAACCTTCTTTTAAATCCAAAAATGTTGTTTCCACCTCTAAGCCATTAGAACTTCTGCACATTGACTTATTTGGACCAGTTAAAACTGCTTCAGTCAGTGGTAAAAAGTATGGGTTAGTAATCGTAGATGACTATAGCAGATGGACATGGGTAAAGTTCTTAAGACACAAGGACGAGTCACACTCTGTGTTTGTTACCTTCTGTAACCAAGTTCAGAATGAAAAAGATCTTAGAATCGTTAAAGTCAGAAGTGATCATGGTGGAGAATTTGAAAATAAAGATTTTGAGTCATTCTTTAATGACAAAGGCATTCTGCATGATTTTTCTTGTCCTAGAACTCCCCAACAAAATGGAGTTGTAGAACGAAAGAACAGAACATTGCAAGAAATGGCCAGAACCATGATCAATGAGACAAACGTTGCTAAGACTTTCTGGGCAGAGGCAATAAACACAGCGTGCTACATTCAGAATAGAATCTCAATAAGACCTATTCTGGAAAAGACTCCATATGAATTATGGAAGAACAGAAAGCCCAACATTTCGTATTTTCATCCATTTGGATGTACTTGCTTTATATTGAATACGAAGAATTATTTGAACAAGTTTGATTCTAAGGCACAGAAGTGTATTATGTTAGGATACTCTGAACGCTCAAGAGGGTACAGAGTATACAATACAGAAACACAGATTGTGGAAGAATCAATCAGTGTTCGTTTTGATGATAAGCTTGACTCTGAAAAGTCAAAGCAGAATGAAATTTTTGCAGGTATAGAAATTGAATTTGCAGGTTCTGAAGACAAGTCATCAGAAGCTCTCAACACAGACATCCCTTCAACGTCTGAAAGGAGCAATGCTAGAAATCCTACAACTGCTGCTGATCAACCTCAGAAGAGATTACCCAGAAGCAGTTTGGATCACCCAGAAGAGACTATCCTAGGAAGAAAGGAAGATCCAATCAGAACAAGAGCAAGCTTCAGAAACTCTGAAGAAACTCTTATGGGACTTGTGTCTCTGATTGAACCTTCTTCTATTGATGAAGCACTTCTGGATAATGACTAGATTCTGGCAATGCAAGAAGAGCTGAATCAATTCACCAGAAACGACGTATGGGATCTCGTTCCCAGACCAAAAGGATTCAACGTCATTGGAACAAGATGGGTGTTCAGAAACAAGTTAAATGAACAAGGGGAAGTCATCAGAAACAAGGCACGACTGGTTGCACAAGGTTATAGTCAGCAAGAGGGGATAGACTATACAGAAACCTTTGCCCCAGTCGCCAGGTTAGAATCTATCAGACTTTTAATCTCATTTGCAGTTAATAGAGGCATCACTCTTTATCAGATGGATGTCAAAAGTGCATTCTTAAATGGTTATATAGAAGAAGAAGTTTATGTTCACCAACCCCCAGGTTTTGAAAATACAAAACATCCAGAACATGTTTTCAAACTAAAGAAGTCACTGTATGGTCTGAAACAAGCTCCCAGAGCTTGGTATGAAAGGCTAAGTAACTTTCTGCTTGAAAATGAATTCACCAGAGGGAAAGTGGACACTACTCTATTCTGTAAAACAGTTAAGAGTGACATTTTAGTCTGTCAAATTTATGTTGATGATATAATCTTTGGTTCTACTAATCCTTCTCTTGGAAGAAAATTTGCTAAGTGTATGCAGGCAGAATTTAAGATGAGCCTCATGGGGGAACTGAAATTCTTTCTAGGAATTCAGATCAATCAAACTCCAGAGGGAACTTACATTCATCAGAGCAAATACATCAGAGATCTTCTGAAGAAATTTGACCTCTCAGAATGTAAGCCATCAAAGATTCCAATGCATCCCACGTGCATTCTGGAAAGAGAAGAGGTAAGCAAAAGTGTAGAACAGAAAGTCTACAGAGGTATGATTGGTTCTCTCCTCTATCTGACTGCTTCAAGACCTGATATCTTATTCAGCGTATGTATTTGTGCTAGATTCCAATCAGATCCTAGAGAATCTCACTTAACAGATGTTAAGCGAATTTTCAAGTATCTGAAAGGTACTACTAATCTGGGTTTGTTTTATAGAAAATCTAGTGATTACAGCTTAGTAGGCTACTGTGATGCTGATTTTGCTGGAGACAGAGTGGAACGTAAAAGTACTTTTGGAAGCTGCCAGTTTCTGGGAGAAAATCTGATCTCGTGGTCCAGCAAAAGGCAATCAACAATTGCTCTGTCAACAGCAGAAGCTGAGTACATAGCAGCAGCAGGATGTAGCACACAAATGCTCTGGATGAAAAGTCAGCTTGAAGACTTCCAGATTTTTGAGAGTAACATTCCTATTCTTTGTGATAATACTTCTGCTATTTGCTTAAGCAAGAATCCTATTTTACATTCTAGAGCTAAGCATATAGAAATAAAACATCACTTCATTAGGGACTATATTCAGAAAGGCATTTTAAACTTAAAATTTATAGATACAGACCATCAATGGGCTGATATCTTTACTAAACCCCTTTCAGAAGATAGGTTTAATTTCATTCTGAAACATCTCAGCATGAAAGTATGTCCAGAGTGAAAATGTTTTAATTCCATATATTTACTTTCAGAATGTAATTATTTTGCTGTGAACTTCTGATCAATCTCCTTTCAGAAAGATAGAACATGCAGATTGTATCAGATGCAAGTCTAAAGATCTGAGAGTCTAATCTCAAAGACAGACGTGCTGATCACTACATCAAACAAGTGTCATCCAATCATCAGCAAATCTCTGAAGCAGAACGCGTGCACGCTTCTGAGAAGGCAAAGCGCTGATTGGGTGCATTGAGACACATGTCTGGTAACCGTTTTAAGTATCTTTCTCAAATCCCCCAAAATCAGCAAGCATTTAATGAAAAGTAATCACGCTTGTTAAATGGCAATCATTATTTTTTTTCTCTCTCTTAAAAACGTTTAATTTTTCAAAATAATTTTTGAAAACTCTATTTAAGCACATTAATCCTTCATTCTTATTCTTTACGCTTTCTCATAATCATTCAAGTATTTTCTGCATATTTCTGAGTTTATCTCCTACAAACCTTTTTCTCTCAAATCATTCTCAAAGCTTTTTCTGTGAGAACAATGGCATCCTCCAGCATTTCTGCAGGCAATCAGAAGAAAGAAACCTCTGAACAATATCAGGTGCCCCTCAGAACTCTTCTCACACCGGTAAAGAACCTTGAAGTTCTCTCTGAGTTAATCATCGACTTCGAAAGTTTGAAGGATAATGGATTTGACCTAACTGAAGAAATTAGGGCTCAAAAGTGGGAGAGGTATTTCGATAGGTTGGTTGGACCAACTTTCCCAGCGCTTGTCAAGGAATTTTGGATTCACGCCAAGGTTTTTAAATACCTAGTCATCTCTTCTGTCATGGGAAAGAAGATAGTGATTTCTGAAGACCTCATTGCAAGGCTAATCGGTCAAAGTGGTGGTGGAGTCCGTTGTGTGGACATGGCTGAAAGATGCCCTGATATAGGTGTGGTAGCCAACAGAATTTTCACTCTTGGAATGCCCAGCAGCAAAATTAAGGATCTGAAGGACCACTGCAGAGTGTGGGCCAAGATTGTTCTGGGCTGCTTCAATCACAGGAAACCAACAAGTTCTCCTGATTATATAAACGTGGATCAGCAATTTCTGATCTACTTTATTGATCAGAGGGTAAAGATCAATCTGGCACACTTCCTGTTCAACCATCTCAAGACCAGTGTCAAAGAGACAAGAGAAGAAGAAAGGACCAAAAGGGACTGGATACCGTTTGGAAGGCTTATATCAGATATTCTGACAGAGAATAAGCTGATAGAGTATCTGAGCGAAGCTCAAGTGCTGAGCACTATTGAACCAACTGTTGGAAAACCGCTGAACGCTAAGAACCTGAAAAAGATGAAGCTGATAGAAAATATTAAGAAGGAACCCAGAGCTACTTCAACTGCTGACATCTCCAGCAGAAGAGTGCCTCTGAGTGATTTTCCAATATTTTCTGAAATGGAATCCAAACCAGAGATGTTTCTCAAGTACCCTGATGCGTACAAGGCAGAAGATACAGGTTCAAAGCTGAAGATCAAAGATCTGAGTCAACCCCAACCTGAAGTGACTCAGAAGAAGACAAAGAAGAGGAAAGCACCAGCAGAAGGATCGTCTCAGCAGACTCCAAAGAAAAGAGGTATTTCATCTGCTGCCCCTATTTCAATTTCATCTACTATTCCAACATCTGCTGCCCCTCCTCAAACCTCTCACAGAATATCAATCCCAATCCCTACCATTGATGAAACCATACCAGAAGACCCTTCTGAGGCATTACAACTCAGAAGAACCAGAACTAAAATTCCCAAACAACCAACTGTTTCAACAACACCAGCACTTGATCGAGTGCTAGCTGATATTGAGCATGAACATGCTTCTGCTCAACCACATTCTGAACCACTAAATATTCCTCCTCCACAACCAGAACCACAACCTGAACCAGAACAACAACATCAACCAGAACCAGAACCACAACAACAACAACCACTCACAGAAGAACCTCTGATCCCTGAGCAATCAGAGATTCCACCTCCTCAACCAGAAAATAATCCACCTTCACCACAAACAGAGTTTCACCACTATGAAACCCCTTCTCCTCATCATTCTGACCCTCACTCACCTCAACCTTCACCGTTGGCAATCCAGTTGCCATGTGGAACCACTGTTTTCAGGCCCCAGTTGCCATCCTCATTAGAATCGACACCTCCAAAAACTCCTACCACTCCAATTGAAATATCTGACTCTGATACCCCTCCTCCAAAACCAACAGCATCTCAGCAAACCTCTGAAAACCAATCCTCTGAAAACCCCAGCAAGATCTTCATTGACTTAACCAGTCTTGAACGTCTTGCTGATCTAAGACACAAAATTGCTATCCCAAAACCAAAGCAACCAGATGTTGGCTCTGGTATTTTGAATTTTGAAACAGGTATGCTGCAATGGATTGCTTCTTTGAAGCAAGTCTGTCCTGGGATGATTGACCCAGCTGCTTCTGATCAGCTCTGGTCACAGTTCAGATTATGGGTACGTGCTGAAGCCCTCAAGCTGCAGGACGTCAACTATGAGCAGGCTCAACAGAACTTCAGCAAGCTGCTGAAGGAAGTTGAAAGTCAGCTGCCTCAAGAAGTTGTGCTCCCTCTGGACAGTGAACCTTGGTTGGAGAAACAGCAAGCTGCAACGGTGCAACCATCAAAAGACAAGTCCATTCAGGAAGAAAATCTAGCAGAAGATGTAGCTGAAAGTTTTGAGAAGCTTCCTCCTTCTGATACTTCTCAAGCTGCCTTGGACAGGCAGGCTCTGGAAGAATTAAGGCTGAATGACTTGTGTCTACAGCAGCGGATGGACGACAATGATCAGAAGATGAAGGCAAGAATGGATGTACAGGACAGCAAAATTGACACTGTTGTCAACATGGTTCAGAAGCAGAATGAAACTTCTGAAAAGATTCAAGCGATGCTGGAAAGCCTGTTCTCACGCATGCCCCCTCAACCTTAAATCTTTTTCATGCATAATTTTTCATGCTTTCTTCATTTTCTGATGTACTGTTTCGACTATGTTTTGTAATGTTCTTTTGCTCTGATTCTGAACTATTTTAATATAATTAGTTTTTCTGATCTTAAGTGTCTTAACACATCACCAACACTTTTTGATTGCTGACAAAAAGGGGGAGAACGAATGATATTTAAAATCAATAACGGCTAACTAGACAGAAATTCTCAAACATTCTAACTCTATTACTTGAAATATTTTTTCTGTCTTGGTTTTAAGTCTACAGGCACAAGGAAGCTCCTGAACACTATGAAGACTAGAAGCTCTAATCAAAATGTAGAAGCTCTGATCAATGTTGCTCTGATCAAATATGAAGTTCTGATCAACCTAATACTCTGATCCAAAGCAAAGCTCTGACAGGAAAAGCTCTGAAGCTCTGCTCTCTGATAAGTCAAAGACTCTTATAATCTGATGTTCAAAGAAAGAAAAAGATATGATCCTGAAGAACACGTATATCAAAGGGAAGTAACAAACTCAGGGGGAGTATCTCTTAACTCTGATTTCTCCTTACTTCTTAACTCTGATACCTTTTCACGTTATTTTTTCATTTAAAATATCTAGTTTTTGTCATCATCAAAAAGGGGGAGATTGTTAGAACAATGTTTGAATCTATTACCCTATATTTAAGTTTTGATGATAACAAAGTGAAAAGATATAGTATTTATATGTTTCATGTTTGAACTATATGCTGCCTGAAATTACTATGCTCTGACTTGCAGATACGCTGATTAAAATAAGCAAGATCACTTCTTCAGCATCAGAATTTGATTTCATACACCAGCATCAGAAGTTGCTGAATCAGAATGTCAAGATCAGATGATCAACTCACGTACATGCTGAAGCTTGATGAACAGAACTGCGCGTAAACACTCTGATACAGAAACACAATAGTTCATCAGCAGCGAAGCAGAATCAGAATGAGCCAAGCCAGAACGTGCATTGAAGAAGCAACGGTACTGTGCATTGAAAGCTAATCAATTCCAACGGCCTCATTCTAGACAAGATCTGCTCAAAAAGGAAAGCTTGTTATTAGCATTGATTCAAGAATATTGCATTCAACGTTCATCTTCTCAAGTGCTATATAAACAAGGCTTTGAAGATTATAATGGCTAATGCTCTCCAAATCTCTACACGCA
Organism: Vicia faba; assembly: GCA_948472305.1. Classification (NCBI taxonomy): domain Eukaryota; kingdom Viridiplantae; phylum Streptophyta; class Magnoliopsida; order Fabales; family Fabaceae; genus Vicia; species Vicia faba. The sequence continues at coordinate 1,046,730,696 of OX451739.1, forward strand.
CAAAGCTGAACAATAATCTTCATCTACCAGTTTTGCTAAACCACAAACTCTGATACTCCATTAGTGTTTAGCAATCTAGTCTCTAAGCTTAATTTGTGTATACATCACAGTTGTGATAAAGTTTTGTAGAAAACATTCACACACATTGTTTTATACCTTTGTAAGAAAGTGTTGCCTTGACAAACCGGATTGTGGTTTGAATCAAGAAGGCTTTAGCAGTTGTTAAAGCAGTCTGTAATATTCAGTTGAATATAGTGAATTAAGACCTCGTTGGAGAGAGGCGAAATCACCTTGACGGGTGGACTGGAGTAGTTTGAGATCAAACGAACCAGGATAAAAATATCTTGTCAATTGCTTTAAGATTTCGTTTTACAATTCAACCCCCCCTTCTTGTGTTTTTCACCCCTTCAATTGGCATCAGAGCGCCTGGTTCTGAGCTAAAACACTTAACCGTGTCAGTACAAGATCCAGCGTCAGAAAAACACAATGGCAGGAAACAACTCTCATTCCAGCAATGACAACAATGAGGACAGAGACAGATTCAGCGGCAAACCTCCAGTTTTTGATGGAGAAAACTTTGATTACTGGAAAGACAGAATTGAAAGCTTCTTTCTAGCACATGATGCTGATCTGTGGGATATGGTGACAGATGGATACACGAACCCTGTGAATGCAACTGGTCAGAAGATTGATAGAAAATCAATGACTGATCAACAAAAGCGTGACTTCAAGAATCACCATAAGGCCAGAACCATCCTCCTCAGTGCCATCTCCTATACTGAGTATGAAAAGATCTCCAACAGAGACACAGCTAAGAACATCTTTGATTCTCTCAGAATGACGCATGAGGGCAACGTTCAAGTCAAAGAAACAAAAGCTCTGGCGCTCATTCAGAAGTATGAGGCGTTCAAAATGGAAGAATCTGAATCCATTGAAACTATGTTCTCTAGATTCCAGATTCTGGTAGCTGGTCTCAAAGTTCTGGACAAAGGATACTCTACTGCTGACCATGTCAAGAAGATAATCAGAAGTTTACCCAAGCAGTGGAGGCCTATGGTTACTGCTCTGAAGCTAGCGAAAGATCTCAACAAAATCACTCTGGAAGAACTTATAAGCTCCCTCAGAAGTCATGAGATAGAGCTAGAAGCTGACGAGCCTCAGAAGCAAGGTAAGCCTTTAGCTTTAAAATCTAACAGAAAATATGAGTCTAAAGTTTTGCAGGCAGTTGAAGAAACATCTGATGGATCCTCATCAGAAGAAGACGAACTTTCCCTTCTCTCCAGAAGAGTAAATCAACAGTGGAAGCAAAGACAAAGGAAGTTCAGGAATCCCAGAAGATCTGATCAGAACGAGTCTTCTTCCAGATACAGAAGGACAGACTCTTCCTCTGGATACAGAAGATCTGAAGGCTCCTCCAGTAGCAAGAAGCCAAACACAAAAGACATCATCTGCTACGAGTGCAATGAGCAAGGACACTACAAGAGTGACTGCCCAAAGCTTCAGAGGGAAAAGCCCAAAAAGAAGTTTGGAAGAGAGAAGAAGAAAAGTCTCATGGCCACATGGGATGACTCTGACTCGTCTGAAGCTGACTCAGAATCAGATGATGAAAGGGCAAACATAGCGCTCATGGCTAACATTCCAGATGACAGTGAAGCTTCTGAATCAGACTCAGAATCAGACTCAGAATCAGACACAGAAGAGGTATTCCCTAACTTTGCTGTTAATTTTACAAAGGCTGAACTTGCTGAAAGCCTCAATGAAATTCTGGAACGTTATCAGCAGATTAGAGCTAAATTCAGAGACCTGAAAAGGAATCTTGAATCTGACTCTAATAAGTCTGAGAGTCTCAAATTGGAAAACTCTGAGCTAAGAGATAAAATTTCAAAATTAGAAAACTCTTTACAAAACTCTCAGAAGGAACCAATTTCTGAAACTCCCAGCAACGCTGATGAGATCATCAAGGAGTATGATCACAGTTTCCAGAAGTTCCTTGCTAAAAGCATAGATAGAAGCAGAATGGCTTCAATGATCTATGGAGTTAGCAGAAACGGCAGGAAAGGAATAGGATACCTAGGTAAGGTTCCTACACCGAAGAATGTCATGGATTTAACCATTAAACACACTCCTTTAAATTCACACTTTGTGTATGGTCACACACATGACATCAAATATACTAGTAGTAAGCACTCTGTGAAACCAAAATTCAACCAGAGTTTTGGTAAAACTAACAAATCAGGACCCAAGAAGATCTGGGTACCTAAGGATAAAATAATACATGTTGCAGATATCTTTAGCAGCAAGTCAGAAACACCAGTCATGGTACCTGGACTCTGGCTGCTCACGACACATGACGGGAAGAAGGCATATGTTCCAAAGCCTGGAACTTAAGCCTGGAGGCCACGTTGGCTTTGGAGGCAATCAGAGGGGAAAGATTATTGGCTCTGGAACTGTAGGTAATGGAAATCTTCCCTCTATTAATAATGTTCTGCTAGTAGATGGATTGATGCATAATCTGTTATCCATAAGTCAATTAAGTGATAACGGTTATGATATAATCTTTAATCAAAAATCATGTAAAGCTGTTAGTCAGAAAGATGGGACTATCCTGTTTAATGGAAAGAGGAAAAACAACATTTACAAAATCAAAATTTCTGAACTAAAGAGTCAGAATGTAAAATGTCTTTTGTCTGTTAACAACGAGCAGTGGATCTGGCACAGAAGATTGGGGCATGTTAGTATGAGAAGAATATCTCAGATTAACAAACTCAATCTGGTCAGAGGACTTCCTAATTTGAAGTTCAATTCAGATGCTCTGTGTGAAGCATGTCAGAAAGGCAAATTTGCAAAACCTTCTTTTAAATCCAAAAATGTTGTTTCCACCTCTAAGCCATTAGAACTTCTGCACATTGACTTATTTGGACCAGTTAAAACTGCTTCAGTCAGTGGTAAAAAGTATGGGTTAGTAATCGTAGATGACTATAGCAGATGGACATGGGTAAAGTTCTTAAGACACAAGGACGAGTCACACTCTGTGTTTGTTACCTTCTGTAACCAAGTTCAGAATGAAAAAGATCTTAGAATCGTTAAAGTCAGAAGTGATCATGGTGGAGAATTTGAAAATAAAGATTTTGAGTCATTCTTTAATGACAAAGGCATTCTGCATGATTTTTCTTGTCCTAGAACTCCCCAACAAAATGGAGTTGTAGAACGAAAGAACAGAACATTGCAAGAAATGGCCAGAACCATGATCAATGAGACAAACGTTGCTAAGACTTTCTGGGCAGAGGCAATAAACACAGCGTGCTACATTCAGAATAGAATCTCAATAAGACCTATTCTGGAAAAGACTCCATATGAATTGTGGAAGAACAGAAAGCCCAACATTTCGTATTTTCATCCATTTGGATGTACTTGCTTTATATTGAATACGAAGAATTATTTGAACAAGTTTGATTCTAAGGCACAGAAGTGTATTATGTTAGGATACTCTGAACGCTCAAGAGGGTACAGAGTATACAATACAGAAACACAGATTGTGGAAGAATCAATCAGTGTTCGTTTTGATGATAAGCTTGACTCTGAAAAGTCAAAGCAGAATGAAATTTTTGCAGGTATAGAAATTGAATTTGCAGGTTCTGAAGACAAGTCATCAGAAGCTCTCAACACAGACATCCCTTCAACGTCTGAAAGGAGCAATGCTAGAAATCCTACAACTGCTGCTGATCAACCTCAGAAGAGATTACCCAGAAGCAGTTTGGATCACCCAGAAGAGACTATCCTAGGAAGAAAGGAAGATCCAATCAGAACAAGAGCAAGCTTCAGAAACTCTGAAGAAACTCTTATGGGACTTGTGTCTCTGATTGAACCTTCTTCTATTGATGAAGCACTTCTGGATAATGACTGGATTCTGGCAATGCAAGAAGAGCTGAATCAATTCACCAGAAACGACGTATGGGATCTCGTTCCCAGACCAAAAGGATTCAACGTCATTGGAACAGGATGGGTGTTCAGAAACAAGTTAAATGAACAAGGGGAAGTCATCAGAAACAAGGCACGACTGGTTGCACAAGGTTATAGTCAGCAAGAGGGGATAGACTATACAGAAACCTTTGCCCCAGTCGCCAGGTTAGAATCTATCAGACTTTTAATCTCATTTGCAGTTAATAGAGGCATCACTCTGTATCAGATGGATGTCAAAAGTGCATTCTTAAATGGTTATATAGAAGAAGAAGTTTATGTTCACCAACCCCCAGGTTTTGAAAATACAAAACATCCAGAACATGTTTTCAAACTAAAGAAGTCACTGTATGGTCTGAAACAAGCTCCCAGAGCTTGGTATGAAAGGCTAAGTAACTTTCTGCTTGAAAATGAATTCACCAGAGGGAAAGTGGACACTACTCTATTCTGTAAAACAGTTAAGAGTGACATTTTAGTCTGTCAAATTTATGTTGATGATATAATCTTTGGTTCTACTAATCCTTCTCTTGGAAGAAAATTTGCTAAGTGTATGCAGGCAGAATTTGAGATGAGCCTCATGGGGGAACTGAAATTCTTTCTAGGAATTCAGATCAATCAAACTCCAGAGGGAACTTACATTCATCAGAGCAAATACATCAGAGATCTTCTGAAGAAATTTGACCTCTCAGAATGTAAGCCATCAAAGATTCCAATGCATCCCACGTGCATTCTGGAAAGAGAAGAGGTAAGCAAAAGTGTAGAACAGAAAGTCTACAGAGGTATGATTGGTTCTCTCCTCTATCTGACTGCTTCAAGACCTGATATCTTATTCAGCGTATGTATTTGTGCTAGATTCCAATCAGATCCTAGAGAATCTCACTTAACAGTTGTTAAGCAAATTTTCAAGTATCTGAAAGGTACTACTAATCTGGGTTTGTTTTATAGAAAATCCAGTGATTACAGCTTAGTAGGCTACTGTGATGCTGATTTTGCTGGAGACAGAGTGGAACGTAAAAGTACTTCTGGAAGCTGCCAGTTTCTGGGAGAAAATCTGATCTCGTGGTCCAGCAAAAGGCAATCAACAATTGCTCTGTCAACAGCAGAAGCTGAGTACATAGCAGCAGCAGGATGTAGCACACAAATGCTCTGGATGAAAAGTCAGCTTGAAGACTTCCAGATTTTTGAGAGTAACATTCCTATTCTTTGTGATAATACTTCTGCTATTTGCTTAAGCAAGAATCCTATTTTACATTCTAGAGCTAAGCATATAGAAATAAAACATCACTTCATTAGGGACTATATTCAGAAAGGCATTTTAAACTTAAAATTTATAGATACAGACCATCAATGGGCTGATATCTTTACTAAACCCCTTTCAGAAGATAGGTTTAATTTCATTCTGAAACATCTCAGCATGAAAGTATGTCCAGAGTGAAAATGTTTTAATTCCATATATTTACTTTCAGAATGTAATTATTTTGCTGTGAACTTCTGATCAATCTCCTTTCAGAAAGATAGAACATGCAGATTGTATCAGATGCAAGTCTAAAGATCTGAGAGTCTAATCTCAAAGACAGACGTGCTGATCACTACATCAAACAAGTGTCATCCAATCATCAGCAAATCTCTGAAGCAGAACGCGTGCATGCTTCTGAGAAGGCAAAGCGCTGATTGGGTGCATTGAGACACATGTCTGGTAACCGTTTTAAGTATCTTTCTCAAATCCCCCAAAATCAGCAAGCATTTAATGAAAAGTAATCACGCTTGTTAAATGGCAATCATTATTTTTTTTCTCTCTCTTAAAAACGTTTAATTTTTCAAAATAATTTTTGAAAACTCTATTTAAGCACATTAATCCTTCATTCTTATTCTTTACGCTTTCTCATAATCATTCAAGTATTTTCTGCATATTTCTGAGTTTATCTCCTACAAACCTTTTTCTCTCAAATCATTCTCAAAGCTTTTTCTGTGAGAACAATGGCATCCTCCAGCATTTCTGCAGGCAATCAGAAGAAAGAAACCTCTGAACAATATCAGGTGCCCCTCAGAACTCTTCTCACACCGGTAAAGAACCTTGAAGTTCTCTCTGAGTTAATCATCGACTTCGAAAGTTTGAAGGATAATGGATTTGACCTAACTGAAGAAATTAGGGCTCAAAAGTGGGAGAGGTATTTCGATAGGTTGGTTGGACCAACTTTCCCAGCGCTTGTCAAGGAATTTTGGATTCACGCCAAGGTTTTTAAATACCTAGTCATCTCTTCTGTCATGGGAAAGAAGATAGTGATTTCTGAAGACCTCATTGCAAGGCTAATCGGTCAAAGTGGTGGTGGAGTCCGTTGTGTGGACATGGCTGAAAGATGCCCTGATATAGGTGTGGTAGCCAACAGAATTTTCACTCTTGGAATGCCCAGCAGCAAAATTAAGGATCTGAAGGACCACTGCAGAGTGTGGGCCAAGATTGTTCTGGGCTGCTTCAATCACAGGAAACCAACAAGTTCTCCTGATTATATAAACGTGGATCAGCAATTTCTGATCTACTTTATTGATCAGAGGGTAAAGATCAATCTGGCACACTTCCTGTTCAACCATCTCAAGACCAGTGTCAAAGAGACAAGAGAAGAAGAAAGGACCAAAAGGGACTGGATACCGTTTGGAAGGCTTATATCAGATATTCTGACAGAGAATAAGCTGATAGAGTATCTGAGCGAAGCTCAAGTGCTGAGCACTATTGAACCAACTGTTGGAAAACCGCTGAACGCTAAGAACCTGAAAAAGATGAAGCTGATAGAAAATATTAAGAAGGAACCCAGAGCTACTTCAACTGCTGACATCTCCAGCAGAAGAGTGCCTCTGAGTGATTTTCCAATATTTTCTGAAATGGAATCCAAACCAGAGATGTTTCTCAAGTACCCTGATGCGTACAAGGCAGAAGATACAGGTTCAAAGCTGAAGATCAAAGATCTGAGTCAACCCCAACCTGAAGTGACTCAGAAGAAGACAAAGAAGAGGAAAGCACCAGCAGAAGGATCGTCTCAGCAGACTCCAAAGAAAAGAGGTATTTCATCTGCTGCCCCTATTTCAATTTCATCTACTATTCCAACATCTGCTGCCCCTCCTCAAACCTCTCACAGAATATCAATCCCAATCCCTACCATTGATGAAACCATACCAGAAGACCCTTCTGAGGCATTACAACTCAGAAGAACCAGAACTAAAATTCCCAAACAACCAACTGTTTCAACAACACCAGCACTTGATCGAGTGCTAGCTGATATTGAGCGTGAACATGCTTCTGCTCAACCACATTCTGAACCACTAAATATTCCTCCTCCACAACCAGAACCACAACCTGAACCAGAACAACAACATCAACCAGAACCAGAACCACAACAATAACAACCACTCACAGAAGAACCTCTGATCCCTGAGCAATCAGAGATTCCACCTCCTCAACCAGAAAATAATCCACCTTCACCACAAACAGAGTTTCACCACTATGAAACCCCTTCTCCTCATCATTCTGACCCTCACTCACCTCAACCTTCACCGTTGGCAATCCAGTTGCCATGTGGAACCACTGTTTTCAGGCCCCAGTTGCCATCCTCATTAGAATCGACACCTCCAAAAACTCCTACCACTCCAATTGAAATATCTGACTCTGATACCCCTCCTCCAAAACCAACAGCATCTCAGCAAACCTCTGAAAACCAATCCTCTGAAAACCCCAGCAGGATCTTCATTGACTTAACCAGTCTTGAACGTCTTGCTGATCTAAGACACAAAATTGCTATCCCAAAACCAAAGCAACCAGATGTTGGCTCTGGTATTTTGAATTTTGAAACAGGTATGCTGCAATGGATTGCTTCTTTGAAGCAAGTCTGTCCTGGGATGATTGACCCAGCTGCTTCTGATCAGCTCTGGTCACAGTTCAGATTATGGGTACGTGCTGAAGCCCTCAAGCTGCAGGACGTCAACTATGAGCAGGCTCAACAGAACTTCAGCAAGCTGCTGAAGGAAGTTGAAAGTCAGCTGCCTCAAGAAGTTGTGCTCCCTCTGGACAGTGAACCTTGGTTGGAGAAACAGCAAGCTGCAACGGTGCAACCATCAGAAGACAAGTCCATTCAGGAAGAAAATCTAGCAGAAGATGTAGCTGAAAGTTCTGAGAAGCTTCCTCCTTCTGATACTTCTCAAGCTGCCTTGGACAGGCAGGCTCTGGAAGAATTAAGGCTGAATGACTTGCGTCTACAGCAGCGGATGGACGACAATGATCAGAAGATGAAGGCAAGAATGGATGTACAGGACAGCAAAATTGACACTGTTGTCAACATGGTTCAGAAGCAGAATGAAACTTCTGAAAAGATTCAAGCGATGCTGGAAAGCCTGTTCTCACGCATGCCCCCTCAACCTTAAATCTTTTTCATGCATAATTTTTCATGCTTTCTTCATTTTCTGATGTACTGTTTCGACTATGTTTTGTAATGTTCTTTTGCTCTGATTCTGAATTATTTTAATATAATTAGTTTTTCTGATCTTAAGTGTCTTAACACATCACCAACACTTTTTGATTGCTGACAAAAAGGGGGAGAACGAATGATATTTAAAATCAATAACGGCTAACTAGACAGAAATTCTCAAACATTCTAACTCTATTACTTGAAATATTTTTTCTGTCTTGGTTTTAAGTCTACAGGCACAAGGAAGCTCCTGAACACTATGAAGACTAGAAGCTCTAATCAAAATGTAGAAGCTCTGATCAATGTTGCTCTGATCAAATATGAAGTTCTGATCAACCTAATACTCTGATCCAAAGCAAAGCTCTGACAGGAAAAGCTCTGAAGCTCTGCTCTCTGATAAGTCAAAGACTCTTATAATCTGATGTTCAAAGAAAGAAAAAGATATGATCCTGAAGAACACGTATATCAAAGGGAAGTAACAAACTCAGGGGGAGTATCTCTTAACTCTGATTTCTCCTTACTTCTTAACTCTGATACCTTTTCACGTTATTTTTTCATTTAAAATATCTAGTTTTTGTCATCATCAAAAAGGGGGAGATTGTTAGAACAATGTTTGAATCTATTACCCTATATTTAAGTTTTGATGATAACAAAGTGAAAAGATATAGTATTTATATGTTTCATGTTTGAACTATATGCTGCCTGAAATTACTATGCTCTGACTTGCAGATACGCTGATTAAAATAAGCAAGATCACTTCTTCAGCATCAGAATTTGATTTCATACACCAGCATCAGAAGTTGCTGAATCAGAATGTCAAGATCAGATGATCAACTCACGTACATGCTGAAGCTTGATGAACAGAACTGCGCGTAAACACTCTGATACAGAAACACAATAGTTCATCAGCAGCGAAGCAGAATCAGAATGAGCCAAGCCAGAACGTGCATTGAAGAAGCAACGGTACTGTGCATTGAAAGCTAATCAATTCCAACGGCCTCATTCTAGACAAGATCTGCTCAAAAAGGAAAGCTTGTTATTAGCATTGATTCAAGAATATTGCATTCAACGTTCATCTTCTCAAGTGCTATATAAACAAGGCTTTGAAGATTATAATGGCTAATGCTCTCCAAATCTCTACACGCACAAAGCTGAACAATAATCTTCATCTACCAGTTTTGCTAAACCACAAACTCTGATACTCCATTAGTGTTTAGCAATCTAGTCTCTAAGCTTAATTTGTGTATACATCACAGTTGTGATAAAGTTTTGTAGAAAACATTCACACACATTGTTTTATACCTTTGTAAGAAAGTGTTGCCTTGACAAACCGGATTGTGGTTTGAATCAAGAAGGCTTTAGCAGTTGTTAAAGCAGTCTGTAATATTCAGTTGAATATAGTGAATTAAGACCTCGTTGGAGAGAGGCGAAATCACCTTGACGGGTGGACTGGAGTAGTTTGAGATCAAACGAACCAGGATAAAAATATCTTGTCAATTGCTTTAAGATTTCGTTTTACAATTCAACCCCCCCTTCTTGTGTTTTTCACCCCTTCAAATTTCTCTTTGAAAGGGACTCGATCATTTTAGGCAACTTTTCGAAAGCGTCATCGAGGGACTATGATCATTTGATTGTTTGTTTTACCCAAAGAAACCTAACATGCAATATGGCCTATTTATTTGAAGGCAACAAGTGGAATACCCTAGGGGTGCAAGTGTGATATGTGTTGTCCATTTTCATGCTTGTTTATCTTGAAATTAGGTCAAGCTATTTTTGTTCGTTTTATTTGCATACAAACCCTAATTCTAGCATGGTATATTTAGAAAGCGTTTAAAGTGCGAAAAGTAAAATTCCTACACTATTACAACACAATATGGGAAGGGGGATACAAATGTTCAAATGGTGGGGTATTTAGACAAGGAAATTAAACCTAGCTATTACATCAATTTTGGGAATATTTACAAGATAATTGATTGCATAAATTAAATGGAAAATAAAATAAAGATGCAAAAATGCAAAAAAAGGTTTTTATATGTATGAAAAAAAGTATTATTTATGTCAAATAAATAAAAAAAAAGTATTATTTTTGGAGTTTTTTGTATTTTAATGGTAAAACCCTAATTTTTATTAAGTAATATATATATTATTTAATTTATACAAGTATTTGTTTATTATGTACAAAAATAAAATAAAATGAAGTATATTTATAAAAAGTATTTTTTTATGTCAAATATTAATAAAAATAAAAAATATAGGTATTTTTGCATTTTAACCTAAATATATATATATATATGTGTGTGTATTAATTTCTAAATATTTATTATATATAAAAAATAATAATATTTAATATTTATAAAAAAAGTATATTTTGCATAAAATATTTTCAAAAAGGAAAATGTAATAAAAAATCAGAAAATAAAGTATATTTGCATTATTTTTCCTATCTATTCTAAATAATATATATATATATATATATATATATATATATATATATATATATATATATATATATATATATATATATATATATATATATATTTATGTACAAATGTCCATATAAACAAATAAATACTTAAAAAATATAAAAATGGTGTAAAAAATATTTTTCATGTTTTTAATATTATTAGCAAAAATAAATAAGTCAAAATGAAAAAAGAAAAGTCAAAAAAACATGAGAATAAACATAATGGGCTCAGGGGGTATGAAACCAAAAATGTGGTGTGAAAAGCAAAATCAGAAGCAAGCCCAGCCCATGAAGCTTCTTCTTCAACCTCTGAACAAAAACGTTCAAAAAACGCGCGCCTGTACTTCCAATTCAAACACCTGGATTCTTTGATCTTTTGCACAAACTTCCAACATAAGAAATGTTAAGCATTGAATCACGATTCTAAATATATAAAAAACTCATCCTAACTCTCAGAAATGAGAGAGAATTTTGACATTCCCAAATCCTGACCTAAGTTTTCTGCCATATTCAAACCTTAAATTCTCACAGCTCAAGCAAAATAAATGAAAAGTAAAAGCATGTACAGATTCAGGGGCATGAGTAGAACACTTCTTATTCACAAACTTAGAGCTAATGATGCCTAGACTAAGAGTTAGAAGTTCAAGAAAATACCTGTTCAATTGAAGTTCTATCTGGCAATGGGGGAGCTTTCAGAGCAAGATGATGATCTGTACAGCTTGCCTGAAGTGTGGTGATGCTATTCCAATGCTTACTTTGCCTTGAGACACCTTGAATCGAGCTATGGACCTTCAACTGCAAAATAAGAAAGTGAAAATGGTGGAACTGGTTAGAGGAATTACAGGTCGTGTTTTAGATTTTGGTTAGCTTGTATTGATGCTAGGGAATGTGTTTGATGAGCTTTGCGCAAGAAAACATGCAAGGGATGAGAGTTGGCACTCAAACTGCAGTGAGAACTCTGTTTGAGCAGTTTGAGGGTGGTTCTGAGTTTGTGGAGGTATTGGAGGTATTGGAGTCGTGTGCTAGCTTAGTTAGGATGATTAGAAAGTGTCTACAATATTTGCTTAAGGTTTCTAATGCTGAGATCAAAGTTATGTTGTGAAATGCCAAGTTTCTTAACACTTAAGCAAGCAAAGCCAAGTTGATGTTCTAGGCAAGTAGAGGCCCCCTAAACATGCTGCTAACCTTGTCTTGATCAGAGTGTTTTGCTCATAATCTTGTGCCAATTGGATTTGATTTGTACCTCTTGGATTTGCATTATGACATAAAGCTTGCTTTTGCAAAAATGGCCATTTTGCTTTTTCCATAAATGGCTTAATTCAAAATGTAATGCATAAACACATGAAACAAAGCCTTAGCACAATGAACATGCATTAAATTATTGAGTTTTGGATGGTTTAAGGGCCTGTAATGTAGCATAAACCAAGCTGACTTGAAGATGGCATAAGTTATGAACATGTACATGACCAATTCAAAAGTGAGTTTTTGCCATATTGCAAAATTCGAATCTCTCAAGTTATGAGGTTGTTTGATGAGTTCTTGGACATTTTGGAAAGCTTGGAATGTGTACTACAATCCATCTTTGAAATGCAAATTGAAATTCCAAGTGGAAGTGTATGGAAAATGGTCTTGAAGTTAGGTAGAAAACCTTGCCAAAATAGGTTAAAATTTCACTAAGTTAAGGATGGTTTAGTACCCTTATTCAAAAACTTGTAACTTGAGATACAAGCCTCATTTGGGAAAACCTTGTGAATCAAAGTTGTAGATTATGCAACAAGCTACAACTTTCATGTTTTGACTTTTGTTTGAATCCAAATGAATCTTGGTGAGAAAGTGGGGCAAAGTTGGGAAAAAATTAGGGTTTTTCATAACTTAGAAAAATTCTAAGTTATGAAAAATTCTCATTTCTAACCCTAATTTTCATTTTTTGATTTCTTGGTGAACAAGTTTCATGATTTGGCATGTTTTGATAAAAAATGAATCTTGACCCTTGATTTTGACCAAAAAGTCAAAGTTTGACTTTTCAGTATACAGTCAAAATTGATCAATTGACTGGGAAATTCAACTGTCAATCTTGTGCACTTGGGATCTTTTGAACTTGTTGAGCATGTAAAGATAATTCTATTGGGTCCTTGAGTCCATATGTGAGCTTGGTTTGCCATTGGCTAGGTCAAACTGTCAAAAATTGCCTTTGTGCAGTCAAAACCCTAAAAATGACCATTTTGCCCTTTTGGTGATCTGATCAAATTTCTTGTGGAATTGTGATCCAAACTTGATCAAATGGTTCATATGAGTTCATAATGTTGATGTGGGTCAATTTTCATGAGATTTGACTGTCAATTGGTCACAGTTGACTTTTTCCCCAATACAGCTGATTTCTAGGTCAACTTTCCAATTGACTGGGCAAAACTTGGAATCAAGACATGAAACTTGATATGGATAAACTTGGGAGTCCAATATGAAGCAAGAAGGTCATCTTAGGCATTTTAGGTCAAAACATATTTGTGCAAACACAAACCCTAATTTGGGTCAACAGTGCAAGGAGAAGTCTTGAGCAGATGAAACCCTAACTGGATCTTGATCTTCAAGAGCCTTGTGATGAGAAATGTTGAGAGAATGGGAGGGCAAATTTTGGGGTACAACAACAGGCATTGGATATTCATCTTTAGGAGTTGCAGAATTTGAATCACAAAAGTCTATGCATACTCTAAGTCATCCATTTTTCTTAATTACTGGTACTATATTTGCAATCCATTAAACATACCTTGTGGTCCGGATGAACTTGCAGCACAAAAGTCTTTCGACTTCTTCCTTTATCTTCGAGAGAAACTCTAGTGAGAATCTTCTTGGTGTCTTCTTGGTGGTCTTCTTGCCATCCTTTATGGGCAGCTTCAATTCGACCAGGTCCCTGCTCAAACCAGGAATTTCATCGTAGTCCCAGACAAAACAATCTTTGTACTCCTTAAGCAACTGGATCACTTCTTCTTTTACTTCTGGACTAAGCTTCGAACTGACATATGTGGGTCTTTTTACAGTCCCATATCCTAGATCCACTTCTTCAAGAGGTTCATGTGCTAGCATCTTCGCGTTCAACGCTATTGGATCCTTCTCGAATCCCAAGGGCCCATCATCGTATATATCGTCCAGCCTTTGGTATTTTTCTTCGACGAACTTCTTTTTGTTGAGGGCTTCTGGCTTGAAGAACACCCCAGGTACTTTTGTATGATTTGTTTCTTCATTGTCCTTCATAGCCGTAATCTTCACTTCGGCTTCCAAAGCCGATTTTAATCTGTTTTCAGCCAAATAGGCCGAAATCTTTTCGAAGAAGGAGGACTCAGACATGATCGCTGTCTTCGTCATCCCAGACTGTAGGCCGTATTCATGGGAGTCCATGTGCATCATCTTCTTGCCCCAGAGTCTCCATATCCCAGCAAAATCCATGCCTAGGATGTAGGGTCAAAAATACATAGCATTGTTGTTTGGCGCATATGCGCCATCTGCAGCACTGCAAGGCCCTATGTTGGCCAGATTTTGATCAAAATTTCTTCGATCAACTTTATTCACCTCCTCCATATAATAGCTTTGGTCAGATTCGATCTACAATTCCATCTTCTCTCAGAATTGCCACACACTGGTGCATTGAGGAGGGAACTGCGCTATTCCATGAATCCACTCATGGTCCAAGAGTATGACCAATCTTCCCTTCATAGTTAGATAATACCATATTATGGGGTTTTATATCTATATCATACATACATATCCTCTTCAGCAAGAACTGAGGCATTAGGTTGACAGCAGCACCCCCGTCTATCATCACTTTGTTGATCCCTACTTGTTCAATCTTTCCTCTAATAAATAGAGGCTTTATGTGATTCTTCATACCTTGGTCTGGTCTTTCAAAAAACGCGTTTTGTTCTTCGACTGCTCTGTTATTCATAACATAATAGCACACAGGCTTGTGCTTTGCCATTTCTAATTCATCTGCTTCTTCAGAATATTCTATCTTTGTCACTTGTCATATTCATGCGGTAGTACAGAAACTAGATTGTAGGTGATATTCAAAGAGGACTCCCCATCTGAGTTGAAGTTGTCAATAAGCATGTCCTTATCATTAGTTGGTACTTCGTTAGTTGGTTCCCCTATGGTCCTTCCTATGGACAACTGTGTCTTCTTGGGGGAAAAAGCCTTCTTTATGCTGGGGACTTCTCTTTGACAGGTGCAACTGACGAATTCTGATTCATACTTGATTCCCCTACTTTGTTGCTTGTGATTTCTCTTTGAGACTTCTTGGTCCTCTGGTATCTTCGCCATTGGGACCTTGTCATTGGATTTTTTCCTTTATAATTCTCAGACACATAGGCTCGTTGCTTCGTTGACTGGAACTACCTTCGATATGCCCACGCTGATCTGCCACCTTCCTCGAAACTCTTCCATTTCCCTTTTCCTTTTCATTCCCCCTTGCTTTGACTAAAATTCAACCACTTGTCTGTTGGGATATTGGCTGGTGGCTTAAAGGTGACTTGTCGATTTACTTTGGGGTGTGGACTATCTGCCATTTTCAGAATTCCTTTTGCATTGGTTACAAACCTCTCCCCGCCACTCCTTTGATTGTTCCAGTATTGAGCATACAAAGTTCCTTCAAATGCTCCAGCTACCTTTCTATCATAAACAACGCTACACCATGGGCATATTAATACTTCTGATCCTGTCTTATGAGAGCGAACCAGAAAACCCATCAAGCTTTCTCCCATTTTTGGGTATGGTAGCAACTCTTTATCACTCCTCCAGTTGTTTCTAGCCCTCTCTTGGTATACTTTCTGGTATGTTTCCACAGCGCCTCGATCATTCATAATGTTGCACCTAGGACACACTAGTCCTTCAGGATTCTTCGTATGACAATGAAAAAGATACTCGACCAGGCTTACTTTTTGGTTCCCGGTTCGCATCCTGTCATTCTCCATCTTCAGACGTCTTTTAATCTCCCCCATTTCTGGGGACAGCTGGTTCAGATCCACCATATTTACTTCGAACTTGGGACCTTCAGCAATCTCAAGCTCTTTAAATCTGACTATAAGACCCTCAGTACTCATGGCCTTGCCAGCAACTTTGGCATTGCCATCAGCAGCATTTCCTTCTTCCTGGCCCATGAGACCCTCAGCAGTCTCTAGCCCCTGAGTATCTTCAGATACCTTGTCTGCGTCGAGTTAACCTCCTTTGATTTCGACAGCATCAACCATGTTGATATCTACAGGTTCTGCAAAGTTTGTCTCAGCAATCTAAAGGGGATATGTGTCGACCTTCATTAGGTTCTTGGGCTTCTCTCCGAACTTTAGCCTTCCTTCCTTGATAGCACTCTGTATCAAGTCCCTGAAAAGATAGCATTGTGAGGTTTTATGGCCTAAGAAATTATGATACTTACAAAAGCCCATTTTCTTTCGTTGTTCTAACAGAGGAATTTTAGCTCCAGGGGGCACTATCTTCTGGCCATATTTTACTAACAAATCAAAGATTTCATTACACTTGGTGATGTCAAAAGTATAGCTTTTCTTTGGGAATTTGTCATTCCTTTCGGGTTTGACGGGATTTTTTCCGTTCGCAGGCGTTAATGTTAGAACATAGTTTGATTCTAAAACCTTTGTAAGAGTTTTGATGATAAAAAAAGCAAAGAACATTTTTTCTCCCTAAAATTATATTCTATTTTGTAGAGAAGTTGTGATGGAAGAAGATCAGAAGATAAATTACAAAGTTATTTCTGCTTTGATTGTAAACATCTCTCAAAAAATTTTGACGAAAGAAGATCAGAAGATGCGCTAAAAGGATGTTTCAACTCTGATTATAAAAAGCTTTGAAAAAAGTTCTAATGCTGCAAACAGGATTTCATGGCTCTGATCTCCAAAGTTCTGAAGCAAGCAGCAACAAATACTTCAATGTTCTAAAGCGTTACAAATCGAATACTTCGATTTCAAGATTAACAGCTGGAAGGGAACAAGGATCTTTATTTTTGGAAAGCGCCTTAATTATCATTGATCAAGTTTCCAAAATGTCCATCCATGCTTCGCCTATTTAAACAAGCCTTGAGGATAAACCATTCATGATTTCACAAACACAACAACACTGCTATCATCTCTCATCCTCAATCTTTCAATATTCAAATTATGTAAGACATCACTGTACTATGATACTGTTTAATTAGAAACACTACTATACACTTTTATTCATACATTACTTAGTGAATTTCCTTGAGAAAAACCGGGTTGTGGTTATACTCAAGAAGACTTTGGCAGTTGTCAAAGTAAATTTGTAATCAAGATTGATTAGTGGATTAAGACCTCGTTGGAGAGAGGCGAAATCACCTTGGCGGGTGGAATGGAGTAGTTTGAGTTCAAACGAACCAGGATAAAAATCATATGTTCTTTTCATTAAGTTCTAAGATCCCAATTCAACCCCCCCTTCTTGTGTTTTTCCATTCTTCAATTGGCATCAGAGCGCTTGGTTCTGAGTACAAGCACTTAACCGTGTCAATAAAAGATCCAAGCTAAGAAAAACACTATGGTGGGACCAATTCAGAACATCATCAATGACTACCATAATGAGAAAGACAGAATCAACGGCAAACCTCCAGTCTTTGATGAAGAGAACTTTGACTACTGGAAAGATAGAATTGAAAGTTTCTTTCTGGCTCATGATGTTGATCTCTTGGATATAGTGATTGATGGGTACATGCATCCTGTTGATGAAAGTTGTCAGAAGATTGATAGAAAAAGAACGTCATATCATCAAAAGCGAGACTTCAGAAATCATCACAAGGCCAAAACTATTCTCTTGAGTTCCATCTCATACTCAGAGTATGAGAAGATCACAAACAGAGAGACAACAAAGCACGTGTTTGATTCCTTGAGAATGACGCATGAAGGCAACATACAAGTCAAAGAAACCAAAGCCCTTGCGCACATTCAGAAATATGAAGCCTTCAAAATGGAAGAAGATGAAACCATTAAAATAATGTTCTCAAGATTTCAAATTCTGGTTGCTGGGCTAAAAGTTCTGGACAAAGGATACTCAACTGCTAATCATGTAAAGAAGATCATCAGAAGTTTAACAAAGAAATGGAGACCCATGGTCACTACTCTCAAACTGGCAAAAGACCTGAACAAAATATCTTTAGAAGAACTTGTCAGCTCTCTCAGAAGTCTTGATATAGAGTTAGAAGATGATGAGCCCCAGAAGCAAGGTAAGCCTTTAGCTCTTAAATCTAACAAAAAAAATGATTCCAAAGTTTTGCAGGAAATATAAGAAAACTTTGCTGGTTACTCATCAAAAGAAGACGAATTATCCCTTTTCTCCAGAAGAGTCAATTAGCTGTGGAAGCACAGGCAAAGGAAGTTCAGAAATTCCAGAAGAACAGGGAATCAGTCTGAACCGTTTGAATACAGAAAGTCTGGACCATCTTTTGGATACAGAAAGTCTGAATCATGTTCTGAATACAGAAAGTCAATAAACAAAGACATTGTCTGCTACGAATGCAATGAACAAGGGCACTACAAAAGCGACTGTCCAAAGCTTCAGAAGGAGAAACCTAAAACGAAGTTCGTTAAGGAGAAGAAGAAAAGTCTCATGGAAACATGGGATGACTCAGACTCTTCAGAAGCAGACACTTAATCAGAAGATGAAAGAGCCAACATTGCCCTGATGGCCAACATATCAGAAGATACTGAATCATCTAGATCAAAATCAAACTCAGAGGTAGAAGAGGTATTTTCTAACTTTTCTAGATCTCAATTAGAAGAAAGTCTGTCAGAAATTCTAGAAAGGTATCAGAAACTTCGAGTTATAAACAAGAACCTGAAAAAGGATCTAGTTTCTGACTCTGAAGAAACTAAGAATATGAAATTGGAAAACTTTGAGCTGAAAGAAAAAATTTCAAAACTTGAAAATGATTTACAAAATACTCAGAAGGAAACTATCTCAGAAGTACCTAGTAACCCTGATAAGATCATAAAGGAACATGATCATAGCTTTCAGAAATTCCTCGCTAAAAACATAGATAGAAGCAAGATGGCTTCAATGATCTATGGAGTTAGCAAAAATGGCAGAAAAGGTATAGGATACAAAGGTAAAGTATCCCAACCTAAGAAAGTTATGGATTTAGTTATTAAACACACTCCTCTAAACTCTCACTTTACCTATGGGCACACACATGATTTAAAGTATACTAGTAATGATTTCTCTACTAAACCAAAATTCAAACAGAATTCTAGTAACTCTAACAAACAAGGACCCAAAAAGATATGGGTACCTAAGGATAAAATTGTCTATGTTGTAGGTATCTTTGACAGTAAAACTGAAACACCAATCCTGGTACCTGGACTCTGGATGCTCTCGACACATGACGGGAAGAAAGCATATGTTCCAAAGCCTGGAGCTTAAATCTGGAGGCTACGTAGGTTTCAGAGGCAATCAGAAGGGGAAGATGATTGGCTCTGGAACAATTGGTAACAATAATCTTCCTTCTATTACTAATGTTTTGTTAGTAGATGGATTAATGCATAACTTGTTATCCATAAGTCAATTAAGTGATAACGGCTATGATATAATCTTTAATCAAATGTCCTGTAAAGCAGTTAGTCGGAAAGATGGATCTATCCTCTTTAATGGAAAGAGAGAGAAAAACATTTACAAAATAAAACTTTCTGAACTGAAAAGTCAGAATGTAAAATTCCTACTGTCTGTTAATGATGAGCAATGGGTCTGGCATAGAAGATTGGGGAATGTTAGTATGAGAAGAATATATCAGATTAACAAACTCAATCTGGTCAGAGGACTTCCTAATCTGAAGTTCAGCTCAGATGCTCTGTGTGAAGCATGTCAGAAAGGCAAGTTTGCAAAACCCTCTTTTAAAGCAAAAAATGTTATTTCTACCTCTAGACCATTAGAACTTCTACATATAAGTCTATTTGGACAAGTGAAAACTACATCCATGAGTGGAAAGAAGTATGGATTATTGATCGTAGATGACTATAGCAGATGGACATGGGTAAAGTTCTTAATACACAAGGACGAGTCACACTCTGTGTTCTTTTCCTTCTGTAACCAAGTCCAAAACGAAAAAGATCTTAGAAATGTTAGAGTCAGAAGTGATCATGGTGGAGAATTTAAAAACAAAAAAATTGAACTATTTTTTAATGAGAATGGCATCTCTCATGATTTCTCTTGTCCTAGAACTCCCCAACAAAATGGAGTTGTACAACGAAAGAACAGAACTTTACAAGAAATGGCCAGAACCATGATCAACGAGACTAACATTGCTAAGAACTTCTGGGTAGAAGCAATTAACACAACATGTTATATTCAGAATAGAATCTCCATAAGACTTATTATGGAGAAGACTCCATATGAACTGTGGATGAACTGAAAGCCCAACATCTCGTGTTTCCATCCATTTGGATGTATTTGTTTTATACTTAATACAAAAGAACATCTGAACAAGTTTGACTATAAAGCACAAAAGTGTATTATGTTAGGATACTCTGAACGCTTAAGAGGCTACAGAGTATACAACACAGAAACACAGATTATAGAAGAGTCAATCAGTGTTAGATTTGATGATAATCTTGGCTCTCAAAAGTAAAAGCTAGATAAATCTTTTGCAGATATAGAAGTCCAATTTACAGGTACTGAAGACATTGCATCAGAAGTTACTCACAAAGAACCACAGGCAACACCAGAAGAAGATGTCACAAATACTACAACAACATCTGAAGAACCTCCCCAGAAAACACAATCCAGAAGCAGCTTAGCTCATCCTGAAGACAAAATTCTTGGAAAGAAGGAAGACCCAATCAAAACAAGATCCACATTCAGAAATTATGAAGAATCTCTCATGGGATTAGTGTCTCTGATTGAGC
This sequence comes from Vicia faba, assembly GCA_948472305.1. NCBI lineage: Eukaryota > Viridiplantae > Streptophyta > Magnoliopsida > Fabales > Fabaceae > Vicia > Vicia faba. Next base: position 1,046,751,476 of record OX451739.1, read on the forward strand.
CAACTTCCATTGATGAAGCTCTTATAGATAATGATTAGATACTTTCTATGTCGGAGGAATTAAACCAATTCACCAGAAACGGTGTGTGGGATCCGGTTCCCAAACTAAAAGGGTTCAATATCATTGGAACCAAATGGGTATTCATAAAAAAGTTGAATGAACAAGGAGAAGTCATCAAAAACAAAACATGACTGGTTGCACAAGGTTATAGTCAGCAAGAGGGGATAGACTATAAAGAAACCTTTTCTCCAATCACCAGGTTAGAATCTATCAGACTTTTAATTTCCTTCGCTGTGAATAATGGCATCACTCTCCATCAGATGGATGTCAAAAGTGCATTCTTAAATGGATACATTGATGAAGAAGTTTATGTGCACCAACCCCCTGGTTTTGAAAATTCCAAACATCCAGAATATGTTTTTAAACTAAAGAAATCACTATATGGTCTGAAACAAGCTCCCAGAGCTTGGTATGAAAGACTAAGTAGTTTTATGTTAGAAAATGATTTCACCAGAGGAAAAGTGGACACAACCTTATTCTGTAAGCCATTTAAAATGACATTCTACTTTGTCAAACTTATGTTGATGATATTATATTTGGATCTACTAAAGCCTCTCTGGGAAGAGAATTTGCTAAGTCTATGCAGACAGTGTTTGAAATGAGCTTGATGGGAGAACTCAAATTCTTTCTGGGCATTCTGATCAATCAAACTCCAGAAGGAACATACATACACCAAAGAAAATACGTCAAAGAACTTCTGAAGAAATTTGAACTATCAGAATGTAAGCCAGCCAAAACTCCAATGCATCCTACATGCATTCTGGAGAAGGAAGAGGTAAGTAAAAAGGTAGAATAGAAGAGCTACAGAGGTATGATTGGTTCTCTCTTATATCTTACAGCTTCAAGACCTGATATTCTATATAGTGTATATCTATGTGCCAGATTCCAATCAGATCCTAGAGAATCTCACTTAACAGTTGTTAAGAGAATTTTCAAGTATCTGAAAGGTACTACTAATCTTGGCATGTTTTATAGAAAAACCAATGAATACAAATTAGTAGGATACTGTGATGCTGACTTCGCCAGAGACAGAGTAGAAAGAAAAAGAACTTCTGGAAGCTGCCAGTTTCTGGGAGAAAATATGATCTCGTGGTCCAGCAAGAGGCAACCCACATATGCACTATCAACCGCTGAAGCTTAATATATAGCAGCAGCTGGATGCAGCACACAGATGCTCTGGATAAAAAGTCGGCTTAAAGACTTCAATATATTTGAGAGTAACATTCCCATACTCTGTGATAACACTTATACAATTTGTTTATCTAGAAATCCCATTTTACATTCTAGGGCTAAGCATATAGAAATAAAACATCACTTTATTAGGGACTAGATTCAAAAAGGAATTCTCTCTTTAAAATTTATTGACACATACCATCAATGGGTTAATGTCTTCACTAAACCCCTTTCAGAAGATAGGTTTAAATTCATTCTGAAACATCTCAGCATAAAATTATGTCCAGAATAAGAGTTTTATTTATGTATTCTTTAACCCTTAAAAGTTTATATTTTTTTGTGAACATCTGACCAATAATTCTTCATAAGTTAGAAGGACAATTGCATCAAGATCTATCTAAGAATATCTGAATAGTTCCCAAACGGTTCATTTTAAAGATAGAAGCATGCAATTCACATCATCAACATCTGTCATCCTCTCACAAGTGTTCTTCTAAGGCTGAACACGTGTTCAAATTCTGAAGGGATTAAAGCTTTGATTGGATGCAAGACTCATGTTATATTGGTAACTGTTCTATATCTCCACTCCATCTCCCTATTTTCAGGAATCATTAATGCTATGTAATCATTATTATTTTTCACTCTTTTCTTGCTAATTAAGTTTTCAATTTGTTTATAAATACACCATTCACTTTCACTCTCACTTCTTCTTGCTAATATTTTCTCTCTACTTTTTGTGTGAAAAATTTTCTTTCAAAAACCCTCAATAGTTTGTGTGAACAATGGCTTCATCTTCAATCTATCAATGTGTTCCTGGTTCATCTTCGTCAACAGCAGAAAGATATGAAGAACGTCAAGAACTCTACTGACCCCCATTGATTCACTAGAAGTTCTCTGTGAATTCATTATAGATTTTGAAAGCATGAAGGAAAACAGATATGATCTTACACCTGATGTGGAATTTCAAGGATGGACCAAATATTTTGATCATCGTCTGGGTCCAGTTTTCCCAAAATTGGTCAAAGAATTACAGATTCATGCCACTACATCAAACCATCAAGTTACTTCGTATGTGATGGGGAAGAAGATTGCAATTTCTGAAGATCTTATTGCAAGGTTGATAGGTCATAACGGCGGAGGCATCCGTTGCAGCGACATGGCAGAAAAATATTCTGACCTAACAACAATCTCAAGAGAGATTTTTACTTTTGGAAAGCCATCAAACAAAATTAAAGATCTGAAGGACTACTTCAGAATTTGGGCAAAAATTATTTTGGGATGCATCAACCACAGGAAGCCCACAAGCTCTCCCGATTATATCAACATTGACCAATAATTTTTGTTGTACTTCATTGCAACAAAGGAAAAGATAAATCTTCCTTATCTGCTATTCAATCATCTAAAGACAAGTGTGAAAGAAACTAGAGAAGAATAAAGGACTAAGTGGGACTGGATACCTCTGGGTAGGTTGATATCAGATATTCTGACTGAAAACAAATTGGTAGAATATCTGACTGAAGCTCAGCAGATCAGCACTCTGGAAGCATGTGCTGGAAAACCTCTCAATGAGAAGAATCTGAAGAAGATGAAAATCATTGACAGCATTAAGAAGGATCCAACTATTGCAACCAAAGAAGTCATCACATCAAGAAGAGTTCCTCTGAAGGATTTCGCTTTGTTCTCTCAAATAGACGCTTCTCCAGAAATCATTGTCAGATATCTGGAAGCATGCAAAATGGATGGGACTAATCCAGAATTAAACATTCGTGATCTACGTCAACAGGCTCCAGAAGTTGTTCTCAAGAAATCCAGAAAAAGGAAAGCTGCAGGAGAAGGATCTTCTCAGAAGGTACCAAAAGCTGCTAAGAAGAAAGGTAATCCTTCTTTTATTTCTGTTGTAGAATCAGTGGTCTTATCAACATCTGAAACCCCCACCTCTCCAAAACCGACAGAAGACCCTTCACCATAAACCTTTGATGATTTTGATATAGAATTTGACCCTTCACTCACACTAGAAAACATACTGAACAAACCATATTCTACTACCTCACATCTTGACCAAAATCAGCCAGAACTTGCTCAAGTTCTTTCTGATATTGATCAATTTGATCCAGAATTCCAAGCTCCCCACATAGAAAATCCAAACTCTCAAGCTCCCAACTTAAAAAATCCAAACGTTCACGCTCCCCAACCAGAAAATCCAAATATTGACTTTGATACCACTACACCAATACTTGGAATAACAGAACCTCTCATGGTTCGACAACCTCTCTCAATCCACGAAATTCCAGAAATTCCATCTCCTTACCATTCCACTCCACCAAACACACCTTCCTCACCCATTATCATTTCTGATTCTCCCTCTCCCTCTCCTATCAATCCCATAGAAGATCACCTAATAACTGTAATAAACATAGAAGCGCTGGATAACCTTGCCTCTAGCTCTCACAAATTCTTTATCCCAAAACCAACTATCACCAAGGTAGATGTTGGTAGAAATTTACTGATTTTTGAAATAGAGATAATTGAATGGGTTAACTCTTTGAAGCTAGACTACTTAGAAAATCTGAATCCTGCTGCTTCTAATTCTCACTGGAACCAATTCAGAAAATGGTTCAACTCTGAATCCCAGAAACTTAAGGAGTTAAGCTATGAAATGGCCCAACAAAACTTTTGTGATTAGCTGAATGTTTTCAAGGATCATGTTTTGTGTCACTTGGAAAAGAAACCTATTCGTTTGCTGGATAATTCCCCCTGGGAAGATTGCTAGCCTTCAGAAGCTGATAAACCATGCTCTGATAATCTTCCTCTGGTTATTGTTCAAGACAAAGGCAAAAAGACTGAAGAATCTACAGAGTCAGAATCTGCTGCAGCTTGTTCTGAAAAGGTTGCACCTTCTGTGGATATACCTTTTTCATCTCTGGTTATGCAAACTCTGGAGAAACTGAAGAAAGAAAATGCAGTGATCAAGGAGAGATTAGACAAGTAAGATGACACATGCAAAGAATTCAAAGGAATGCTGGGAAAACAAGAGGAATTGAACACTCAGATTAAGAGCTTGTTGGAAGCCCTGTTCACACGACTTACTCCACCTCAATCTTAGTTTTTAAACTTGTTTTCTTTATTGTATTCAATCTTTTTGTGTTGTTTGCTTCTGAATGTCATTTTTTCACAATCCTTTTCAATACAACTCTCATTTATTGCTTCTGAATCTTAGTGTTTATATTGCTTTTTGATTCTTGACAAAAATGGGGTGAATGTAAGATATTTCTAATAACAGTATCAAGACACAATCTCAAACATTTTGTATATCATAACTTCTCGTTTCTTGCTCTGAAAGTAAAACAGGAACAAAACTCTGATAAGGACAGAAGTAGATGCATCAAAAGCTCCATCAAAAGCTCTAATCAGAATGAACTTCAGGGAAGTAATTCATCTCTATCTGAGTACTCAACTCAGGGGGGGATCTTAAAATAGTTTATGTTCTGTCTATTTTGATTGAAATATCGTAGTTTTTGTCATCATCAAAAAGGGGGAGATTGTTAGAACATAGTTTGATTCTACAACCTTTGTAAGAGTTTTGATGATAACAAAAGAAAAGAACATTTTTGCTCCCTAAAATTATATTCTATTTTTTAGAGAAGTTATGATGGAAGATGATCAGAAGATAAATTATAAAGATGTTTTTGCTGTGATTGTAAACATCTCTCAAAAATTTCTGATGAAAGAAGATCAGAAGATGCACTAAAAGGATGTTTCAACTCTGATTATAAAACTCTTTGAAAAAATTCTAACACTGCAAACAGGATTTCATGGCTCTGATCTCCAAAGTTATGAAGCAAGCAGCAACAAATACTTCAATGTTATGAAGAGTTACAAATCAAATACTTCCATTTCAAGAGTAACGGCTGGAAGGGAGCAAGGATCTTTATTTTTGGAAAGAGCCTTAATTGTCATTAATCAAGTTTCTAAAATGTTCATCCATGCTTCTCCTATTTAAACAAGCCTTGAGGATAAATTGTTCATGATTTCACAAACACAACAACACTGCTATCTTCTCTCATCCTCAATCTTTCAATATTCAAATTGTGTAAAACATCATTGTCTTGTCATAATGTTTAATTAGAAACACTACTGTACACTTTTATTCATACATTGCTTAGTGAATCTCCTTGAGAAAAACCAGGTTGTGGTTATACTCAAGAAGACTTTGGCAGTTGTCAAAGTAAATTTGTAATCAAGATTAATTATTGGATTAATACCTCGTTGGAGAGAGGCGAAATCACATTGGCGGGTGGACTAGAGTAATTTGAGTTCAAACGAACCAGGATAAAAATCACGTGTTCTTTTCATTAAATTTTAAGATCCCAATTCAACCTCCCCCCTTCTTCTGTTTTTCCATTCTTCAGTTAACACTTTGCAAGGATATGGTGGTCCTTGCTTTAACTCTGCAAGATCTATCTCGTGTTCTTTGACCTCTGAAAAATCATCTTCGATATCTCTTTCATCTGAGTAGGCTTCGATATAAGCCACTCTTTCTTTCCTGTGGCTTTTGTTAGCCCTTGCTTTTTTAATCTTCAAACGCTCCACCTATCGAACCCTGTCATCCAATTGTGCCATATCTCTCAGATACTGGGGATCTAACTTCTTCCTGATAGAGAAGTCCAATCCTCTTGCTGCCATTTCGACCAACTCGTGTTCAGGCACTTGTGTGAAACATCTTGCCTTCAACAGATGGAACCTATTAAGATAATCGTCTATAGGCTCGCTAAATTTACGTTTAACATTTGCCCATTCGCTCAGGCTAATTTTGGTTTAACCTACATAAAATTGTTCGTGAAATAATCTCTCTAAGCGAGTCCAATCATGGATGGAGTTTTTTGCCATAGTAGTAAAGCAAGTAAAAGCATTTTTGGTTAGTGAACTAGGAAATACTTAACCCTTAGATTCTCATTGTTTGCTATATCCCCTGCTTCTGTAAGATATCTAGCAACATGTTTTATGGTTGACTCACTGGTCTCACCAGAAAACTTTCTAAATTTTGGCACTTTCCATCCCCTAGGAAACTCAGTTTACTGAATGTATTCAGACAAAGAGGGCATATAATTTAGGCTTCGTATGCTAATATTTAGTCCACTTCATGCAATGATTCTTTCGACTATGGATGCTAGATTATCATTTCTTATCATATCATCTTGTCTACATCCTTGGATAAGTTCGTCAACATCTTGGTTTCGATTCACCATGACTACCCTTCTTCGTGGTTCCTCCCTGGAAATAGCCTGTTGAAATTTGGGTGGATCTTCCCTTCAAACTGGTTGTTGAATTTTGACCTTTTGGGTGTATCATTGGTTGGGCCTGGTCAATGGTTGGTTCTTCTTGAAACACGATGCCTTGATTCTCCCTTATCCATGTAGGTTGTGGTTGTTGAGTTGGTTCTCTGGGTGCACCAAAGAAATTTGGAAGGCGCCCAATTTGTGCTGCTATTTGTTGGTTTTCTTGGGCACTCTGCAAGTTCGTCTGTGTGGTGCTTTGGATTAAAGGGTTAAAAATTATACTCATTTGTTGGGTGAGTACTCCCACCATTTCATGGTTACTATCATCCATATGTTACCTCAAGACTTCCTGCGTATTTTTGGTTATAGGAGGCAATTGAGCAACATATCTTGGTTGCGAATTATTCCGTGCCATATGGTTCACCCTTGAACCTGATCCTTGTAATGGCAAAAGGCGGATTTTAAAGGACGTGTATATGTAGAAGTGTTATTTTGAAGTCCTGCCATGAATGAAGTTGGAATACCATATATTGGATCTGATGTTGGGATTGTGAACCCTGGTGCATATGTTCTAGAGACACTGCCTATTGAAGGTCTGGGGTTTACAGGTGGATTTTGACTGGCCACTGACATTATAATAGGTTCATTTGTATGTTTGATAATATGGCTGAAGCATTTGTATTTGGGGGTATGATTGTAGCATTTATAGTCGAGGGGATAATCACAATCCCTTGACTTTCTACCATGGCTTTGGTTGTATTCGAAGCGCCCGTATTCCCTTCTGTGGGAGGGGGAACTTGTTGTGCATTGCTAACGGGTGGGTTAACCATTTTCCTATTGTATTGCCGTTTTGATCTAGGATCTGTGGTATTGGCTAATTTTCCACTTCTTAATCTCATGCAACAAAACAAGTTAAGAAACACGGATTATCAAAGAAAAAAACTAAATACTAGACACAGAGTCCCACTGGGCGTGCCAATTTGTTTACCCTAGAATTTGGTAAACAATCGTTGATCCTCTAAATCCTTTAACAGATTCAGTTACTCACGAGATCGATCATATTGAGTTGAGTCAATTGAGTTGCCTTAAAGGATTTAGAGGATTTAGAGGATCAACGGTTGTTTACCAAATTCCAGGGTAAACAAATTGGCACGCCCAGTGGGACTCTGTGTCTAGTATTTAGTTTTTTTTCTTTGATAATCTGTGTTTCCTAACTTGTTTTGTTGCATGAGATTAAGAAGTGGAAATCTAGCCATACCACATATCATAGGCCAAAAAGGAAATACAATAGAAAAATGGCTAACCCACCCGTTAGCATTGCACAACAAGTTCCCCCTCCCACAGGAGGGAATACGAGCTCTTCGAATACAACTGAGGCCATGGCAACAAGTCAAGGGACTGTGATTATCCCCTCAAATACAAATGCTACGGTCATACCCCCAAATACAAATGCTTCAGTCAACGAGCAACAAACTCTACCTTCCATGATTTCATTGAGACTTTCATGTAGGTCTATATTAACGATATAGTTGTAAAATCTATATCAGGATCTTGTCATTTGGATCACCTTCGCCAGTCATTCGAAAGAATGAGAAAACATGGCCTTAAAATGAATCCCCTTAAATGTGCATTCTTTGTGCAGGCTGGTGACTTTCTTGACTTTTTGGTCCATAAGAAACACATAGAAATTAATCAAAACAAAATGAAGGCAATAATGGAAGCGAAAGTGCCATCGACGAAGAAAGAGTTGCAATCGATGTTGGGAAAGATAAACTTCTTGTGAAGATTTATATCAAACTTAAGTGGTCGAACTCAAGCCTTCTCTCCACTCTTGCGACTGAAGCAAGGAGACTTCACTTGGAATGCAGAACATCAAGAGGCGTTCGAGAAAATCAAACAGTACTTGGTGCATCCACCTATTATGTCGCCTCCTCGAAGAGACAAGTGCATGAGGTTATACATATCTACGTCAAACAAAACTATAGGAAGCATGTTGGCTCAAGAAGATGGCAATGGCGTCGAAAGGGCCATTTACTACTTAAGTAGAGTATTGAATGACGCTGAGACTAGATATAGTACAATGGAAAAACTATGTATTTGCTTGTACTTCTCATGTACCAAATTGAAATATTACATAAAACCAGTCGATGTTTATGTTTCCTCACATTTTGATGTTATTAAGCATATGTTGTCTAAACCAATTTTACATAGTTGAATTGGTAAATGGGCATTGGCTCTAACATAGTACTCTTTGACTTTCATGCCTTTAAAAGCAATTAAGGGGCAAGTAATCTATGATTTCATTGTCTACCATGCATTGGTATAAGCATCCCAGAATCTTGTGGAGTTAGAACCTTGGAAGTTGTTCTTTGATGGTTCTACATATAAGGAAGGAAGTGGAATTGGAATTGTGATTATTTCTCCAGATAAAATTCCAACAAAGCTTAAGTACAAAATAGAAGGACCCCCTTGTTCGAACAATGAGGCAGAATATGAATCATTAATAGCAGGACTTGAAGTTTTATTGGAATCGGGGGCAACTAGAGTCGAAATAATGGGTGATTCTTAATTAGTAATCAAACAAATTACTAAAGAATACAAGTGTGTAAAAGAAAACTTGATATTTTACTTCGTGATAGCAAATAGGTTGCTTCAAAATTTTGAGTATGTAAATATCAATCACATCCCCATATTGAAGAACCAAGAAGCAAATGATTTGGCTCATATCGCTTCAGGATATAAAGTATCAAAAGAAAGATTGGAAGATTTGATCGAAGTACGTGGCAAGGTACTAACTACTAAACTTTCTCCAGCAGATTTAAAAAATTCAAGTCTAGGTTATGAAAATGAAGTACATTTCAAAATATTAGCCATAGATAGCTTAGCATATACAGATTGGAGAAGTCCAATAATGAATTATTTGAAAGATCCAACAGCAAATACTGAAATAAAAGTAAAATGCCGCGCCTTAAGTTATGTGCTAATAGGCAACGAATTGTTTAAGAAAACTCCAGAAGGAGTCTTGTTGAAATGCTTAGGATAAAGTGAAGCTTATTTAGCACTGGCAAACGTGCATAGTGGGGCATGCGGAGCACATCAAGAAGATCACAAGATGAAGTGGCTTTTGTTTCAATATGACATGTATTGGCCTACAATTTTAAAAGATTGTATAGATTTTTCCAAAGGATGCCAAGAGTTCCAGACTCATGCAGGAATTCAGCATGCTCCTGCAAGTGAACTACATTCAATTGTCAAGCCATGGCCCTTTAGAGGTTGGGAATTGGATTTAATTGGAGAAATTAGATCGTCATCTTCAAAGAATCATAAATACATTTTAGCGGGAATATATTATTTCACAAAATGGATAGAAGCAATACCTTTGGTGAATGTTGATCAAGAAAGCATCATCGAATTCATCCAGGGGCATATTTTTTAGAGATTTAGAATCCTAGAAACCATTATAATATATCAAGGATCAGTATTTACTAGTCGAAAGATGCAAGAGTTTGCTAGAGATATGGGTTTAAAATTATTCACATATACGCCTTATTATGCACAAACAAATGGATAAGTTGAAGAAGCTAATAAGGAAATCATTGGGCTAATCAAGAGACATGTGGGCAGAAAGCCAACGAATTGGCACAAAACCTTAGATCAAGTCTTATGGGCTTGTCGAACATCCCCCAAAGAGGCAACAAACACAACTCCATTTCGTCTAACGTTTGGACATGATGCGGTTTTGCCAGTGGAGATTTAATTACAGTCAGTCAGAATCCAAAGGCAAAATGAATTCCCACAGATCTCTATTGGGAGATGATGATGAACGAATTGGTGGATTTGGATAAATAAAGGTTACATGCTTTGGAAGTTCTAAGAAGACAAAAATAAAGAGTAGCCAGAGCATATAATAAGAGAGTTAAGGGCAAAGTCTTCTCAAATGATGATTTGGTTTGTAAAGTGATTTTGCCAATGGATCGAACGAATAAGTTATTAGGAAAATGGTCCCCACATTAGGAAGGCCCCTTTCTAATCATTCAAACACTCACTAACAATGCCTACGAAATCGAAGAATTAGCAGAAGATCGAAGAGTCTTGAAAATTAACGGTAAGTATTTGAAAAGTATAAACCTTTCCTTCAAGATTTAAAAATTACGACAGAATAGTAAAGTAGTAAAATAACGAAGCCAACATGGTATAAAGTAAAAGGGCGCCAAAATGGCTTTGTCAAAATATTACAAAAGGGCTTTATGAAAAAGCTAATGCATAATGGAGAAAAACATTCAAATACAAATTTCAGAAAGGCAAGTTATCCTTCATCTTATCATACTTTGCCTTCAAAAATCCTAGCCTGCAATCAATCAAAGCTTTGGTTGTGCGGAGAACAGTGATCTCATCTTCTAAGCCTCTAGCTTCATCAATGAATTGAACGCTTTGATTCATCTCTTTGTTGGCCTCGTTGTTGTTCATGGCTTCGAGAACTTTCTGACGGTCCTCTGTTTCAGAAATTTGTCTCTACAACTCTTTGATTTGTTGCTTCCAGAGCATGATGGATTTAGCATTCTTACCATGTTCCTCTTGGGCAAGCTTAAGAGTTTCTTCGCGTTTTTCATATTTCTCTAATAACTCGAAGGCCTTGGACCACTTAGTCTCTTGAATGGTTTATTTTTATGGGATCTTCGAATCCACATTTCTATCTTTGGGAAAATCCGCTTCCAGATTGTTGATGAGAGTGGTCGTGTCGATCAAAAACTTAGTTATTGTAGGAGGGTGTGATACGGTGGCCAGAACCGGGACTGTTTTTTAGGAAAAATGCTGGTTTGCGTTTTGCGTTTGTGTTTGCAAAATGTCGCGGTAAGCAAGAGTCGCCACCGTCTTTTATTTTATCCAACAAAGGAAAGGAAAAAAGCAAAGAAAAATTCCTTTTTTTGAGATATTTTTTAGTACGAGGGGTAGATTATAGAAAGGGAAGGTATTAGCACCCTTTATATCTGTAGTTATCTACGGGCTCTTAGGTACTTGCTCATCATTTTCAAAATTGCTTCTCTGTGTTTGTGTGCTTTGAAAAGTTTTTGTCTTGACTTCGATTTAACTCTTTCTTCTGTCTTCAAGAGTGTTACGAAGTTTTTTTGAAAACTTTGTTTGAAAAGGAGTGTAAGTGTGAAAAAAGTTTGTTTGGATTGAGCAAGTACTTAAGAGCTAACCTACCTACTTGAAAAAAGAATCGTTATATGTTCGTTTCCTTTAGACAGCGCTATCCCACTATTAGTGAGTAGGTAGCACCGTCGTTGGAGTTTGAGGGTCAATTCGAAAGGGACGTACGGTCACTATAGAAATGTTAGGACATCTTAGTAATAATCCTAATGTCTTATATCAATTATTCGAGGAAACAATATCCGAGGCAACCATTCTGAGGCAACTTTGATCTTTTGGACAAGAGAGCAACCACTAAAATATCCTATACTCAATGACCGTTTACCGAAGGCAACCAAGTGGGAGTGTATCCTAGGAGTGCGCATGTGCGAGTGATTCAATTTCAAGTTTATTTATCTTTGCACATTTAGGGTTATCTAACCGTTTTAAAGTTTTACATACATTCATGTCATGCATCCTAATATCATACATCTAACAGTTTAATATTTTGCGGAATTTAAAGTGCGGAAATTAAACTACGCTATTACAAGGCTTCAGGTATTTACATAGCCAAAAACAAACCCTTAAAAATAAAGCGATAAATGAAAATAAAGACCTAATTAACTATTACAACTTGTGAGCAATTACATTAATAGGATAAAAATAAAACAATAAAGCACGTGCGATGAAATTAGAACGAGAGGGAACTAGGGTTTTGACCCTTTCTAACCTAATTAAAAGAAAAATTGTTTTTTGTTGTTTTGTAATTATTTTTTAAGAAAAGAATTAGGTTTTAAAATTAAATATAAAATTAATTAGCTAATTAAATTAATTAATGAAAATAATTACATGGCCTATTTTTGTGTTTTGGTTATTTTAGGAAAAATAAAATATAATTAAATTTAGACAAAACCCTAATTTTCTAATTAATTTTAATTTATTTGCAAAAAAGAAATTAAAGTTATCTAATGTTAACAACCTAATTAAATTAATTTAATTTTTTATTGAAAAAAAATAAAGTCTAAACCTAATTTGGTGAGAAATGTTATTTTTTGTGCTTTTTTTTATAAAAAGAAATAATTAATTTGTTAGTAAAATAAATAAAATAAATAAAATTAAACAAATATAAAAAGAATAGAGAAGGAATTTGGGCCTGCATTCAGCAATTTGGGGGGTGTGTAAGAATCAGATTTCTGGGCCCAAAACAAAGAGGTCCACATTGACTTCCAGAATCCCATGCATTTGCTTTGGCCATGCCTTTGGTGTTCCTTCAGTGATGGCCCTTGGATCTGGCCATCTGGCCACTTGGCAGGCTGGATGATGAGGTCATATGGTGGACCTTGGCTTTGTAAGCGCATGCAATTCCTGAAAGAAAAATAATGTGAAGAAATTGGGGGACCTAGGATTCGAACCCAGGTCTTGAAGCACTTTCCACCTGCACCAATGCCATCTGAGCTACGTGTTCTATTTGTACATATGAAGAATAATAATGATAATATTCAAAAATAACAAAAAAGGCGCCAGATTTCAAATAAGCAAATGAAACAGAGCCACGTATGTTATCTTCTTCCTTGTTCTTTTGGTAAAAGTCCCAGACTTTTACCTACAGACGTTTGTTCATAGCTATAGCCCATGTCCTTCTCAAAATCAAATGCAAGTGAGATAAATAACTACCAAAGCCATGAAAGGATTCGCCTGGACCCGCTGAACACAATGGTGCCTCTTTCATGGCCCAATTTCACTTATATGAAGAAATCCTAAATCGAGCCATAAAACCCTAACAATGGTGAAAACTTATACAGGCCATGAAAATGAAATTAAACGATACAGAAAGCTTGCATATGTGATGGTGAACAAGAATATATGATTAGAATGTGATGAATATGCAAGAATTATGTAAACCGAATTCAAGAAAAGTGAAATATCGTGAATGCCCCACAGCGAGTTTCAGGGCTTGGGAGTGCTTGTTTTGGATTGATTCTGCTTGCTGGTGATCCCAGGAAGCAATTGGGATGGTCAAAGGATCTTGAAATTGCTTCAAAGAAGCAATTCATGTTTGCACTTTTTCTTGTTTTTTGCAAGTTTGGTTCTGGTTGCTGCGCCTCCTTCTAGCCTTGCTTTAGGTCTGCATATGATCCTTATGTACTGAGGAATGAATTAGGGTTGAAAGAGTATGCTCAATCTTCCTCCATCATTGCATTTGATTTTGATTTGATTCCTTTGAATATCTTTCCAAAAATAGTCCAAATCCAATATTTTTGTGCACCCCATGCCTTTACATGAATTTGATCTCATGCTAGTTGGATATTAAGACATGAAACATGTAAAAAATCTCGAGTTTTCAATATTTTGAATTTTCTATGATTTGTTTTGATTTTAAATGATTTAATTCAAATAAAAATCAAAATAAATAATAAAAACAAGATAATTACAAGTGGAAAAGGCTAGGGCTCATGGACCATGTTGCCAACTCAAAACAAGTGCAAAAGATTGGGCCCATTTGGCAAAAATTGAAGTTTTAGGCATAGTTGACTTTGACAATTTTGCAAAAAGGGTCAACTTCACCAATGCATAACTTCCTCAATTTTGACTCTTTGAAGGTTTTCTTGGACTTTTTAGAAAGATTGAGACGTCCTATAAGCAAAAATTTTGGTCTCATCTCAATTTTATATTCCATGCTCATGTATGAAGCTTTTACAAAAAAGGTGTTTTTGTTGACATTTCAAAATGACCTATAATGTCCAAATTCATAAATTTTTGTGAGTGCATATTTTGAACTTGGGAGCTGAATATGGATTTTAGAGCATGGCATCCTCTTAAAGATGAGCTTTGGATGGGTCATTTCTCATAAAGTATGAGAATGTTATGCTTGGTCAAAGTTGAGTTGACTTTTCCTACAAACCCTAATTTAGCAACTTTTGGTTCTTGATGAATTTTCAGCAATCCTTGATGAATCATGATCAAACCTTGATCAAATGATGAATGAGACTTCAAAATGAGGATGTTGACCAAAAATCTTGAACTTTGACTGTATGTGGGCCACAGTTGACTTTTGCCCTAACACAGTCGATTTTCAGGCCTTTGAGCAATTGATTGAGCAAACTTTCTCTGTAAGGCTTGAAACTTGACATGGATGATCTTGAGAACATATTAGGACAATGGTGAGCATTTGGGATCCTTTGTACTCAAGTATCTTGATGCAACATGAAACCCTAATTTGAGATAGACGGCCTTAAGAGAGAGCTTGTCTGGTCAACCCTTGGACTTCCTTGAGCAACTTGAGAATTTTTCTTGAGATGTTTTGAGAAATATGAGAGGGCAAAGTTTGGGGTACAACAACTTCCCCTGTTCAATCTTCTTAAACCTGAGGATATAGATTGGCTGGCTTGTCTTTCGTGATCCGAAGGTGGAAGATGATTGAACACTAGAGTGCCCAGAAATTTGTACTCGCATGAAGTAGTATTCGTCTTGTGATGTCGGGAATGGGATTACAGATGCCATTTGGATACTGATGACAGAATATGGGCTTAAAGATGCCATCGGAAGAAGTGTCGATCGCATAAGAGATTCCTTAGCGAGAGCTTGTATACCTGTTGTTGAGGAGGATTCCGCTGGGGAATGCTGATCTCTGTCTTGGGAGAATTTTAGGAGCTTCGGTCGTCCTTTATTCTACTGGGGAATCATCTCTGTTTTTTGAGAAAGGTTGATTTTAGGAGCTTCAGTCGTCCGTTATTCTAATAAGATTCCACTGGGGAATGTTGTTCTCTGTCTTGAGAGAAGTTGAATTTTAGGAGCTTCAGTCGTCCTTTATTATACTGGGGAATCGTCTCTGTTTGATTTTAGGAGCTTCAGTCGTCCGTTATTCTACTGAGGAATCGTCTCTGTTTGAATTTTAGGAGCTTCGGTCGTCCGTTATTCAACTGAGGAATCGTCTCTTTGAAGAGGTGAGAATGAACTACTATTTGGTCGTAATCCAGGCTTCATAGTGATAAAATCGACTGCTATCTGGTCATAATCCAGGCTTTACAGTGACTTACTAGGAAGATGAGATTAAACTTGCTATCCGGTCGTAATCCAGGCTTCGCAATTTCTCAATTCTTATCTGGTTGTAATCCAGGTTTCAAAAGGAATTCAGTTGTTATCCGGTCGTCTCCGGGCTTCAACTTGAATTTAGGGCGCACTAATATCCGGTCGACTCTGGGCTTCTTAGTAACTGTCCATGTAAACTGCTATTTGGTCGAAATCCAAGCTTCACAATGTCTTGTATCGCTATCTGGTCGTAATCCAGGCTTCACGATGTGATATACCACTATCTGGTCGAAATCCAGGCTTCGTGGTGTTTGGAGGAATCAAGATACTATCCGGTCGAATCGGGATTCATAACTTGTATTAAAGATATACCACTATCTGGTCATAATCCAGGCTTCACGGTGTCTTTGGCTGCTATTTGGTCGTAATCCAGGCTTCACAACGTCTTCTACCATTATCTGGTCGTAATTCAGGCTTCATGGTCTTGTATTTCTATATGGTCGTAATCCAGGCTTCACAATAACTTGCTGAGCTGTTATCCGGTCGTAATACGGGCTTCACGTATTGTGTTTATGACATACCACTATCTGGTCGAATCCAGACTTCATGGTAACTTGCTGAGCTGTTATCCGGTCGTAACCCGGGCTTCACGGCTTGCTGGGGATTAAACTATTATCCGGTCGAATCTGGGCTTCCTAGCTTGAATCTGTGATAAACCACTATCTGGTCGAAATCCAGGCTTCATGGTTTTCTGATACTGTTATCCGGTCGTTCTCCGGGCTTCACAATATGCTGTAGAAATCAAGATATTATCCGGTCGTACCCGGGCTTCATAGCTTGAACTTTGTGAGAATTTGATTGTATCTTTCCTGAAAGGTAATGGTTAGCTGCATGTAATGCATGATATGTATCAGGAAATGATGCTCTCAAAATAAATGAGATTGTGTTGTATGATGTGTATGCACGTCATTATGTATGGATGTGTAATGTTTTATGATATTCTCTAGCTGGGGAAAATAAATCCCGGACTGCTGCTGGAGAGTGAAAGAGTTTCTCTCGCTGAGGATAACGACTGAAGGTGATTGGGAGAATAATCCTGCTGAAGAATATATTGGTGAGAGAATGACTCCGTGGGAGAGAGATACTCTGCCGAGGATTTGCTGATCTTGGAGAAATACCTTTGGCTGTGGATGAATTACCGTTGTTGGTGATGATAAACTCTGTTGGGGATGAATTTCCTGTTTGTGAAAGAAATGAACTCTGTTGGGGATAATCTTTTAGTGGCGACTTCACTGTGGATAATATTCCAGACTCTACTGGGGATAATCCTCCAGACTCCACTGGGGATGGTCGTCTAGACTTCGCTGGGGATAACCTTCTAGACTCCACTGGGGGTAACCTTCCAGACTCCATTGGGGGTAATCTTCCAAGGCTGATGATAGATAAACTCTGCTTAGGGGAGAATCTTACTGACTCATTCGAGATTGCGAACCTCAGCTGGGGGGAACTAACACCACTGTCTTTTCTTACTCTGCGGGGAGTGAATATATTTTAAATCTTATTCTTCAGTTAGATCTATCCATGTACCTGGTGAATAGAGCAACTGTAAGGTCTGGACATTTCTTGTTTTCCCCTGTTTCCGAAATTACGAGTAATTGTCTTTTGTTTCGCATGTAAATATTTATGAGCAGCAATTATTGTCAAATGCATATATAAAAAATGAACCATTGGACATTCTTGCAAAACAAAATAGAAAAAGAAAAGCAATTTGAAATTTCTTTGTGAAAATGAATCGTATTGATTTTGAAGTTTGGCATGTAAATAGGCATTTTTTGTACAAGAGGATGACGTCCTAGTAAGAGTACACTGCCGAATGATAGAATTTACACAATTTGTGACAAACAAAGAAAAACAGCTATGTGAACAATCCCACTGGGTTCCAACTCTGCTATCTCCTTTATATCCTCGAGCATCTCATCACTTTGCTACTTGGTTGAAGGTAGATAAGATTGATTGGTGCCGTCCGAGCTTGATAGTCGATACCGAAGTCTGGTTGCAAGGTGATCCAATGAGACATAGTGTTACATTTTTATCCCTAATTTTTTCCTGGACCGCCTTTTCGGGTTTTCAGTCCACCGGGATACCCTTTTTTGCCCAAGCCGCCTTTTCAGGTTTTCTTCTTGCCGGTGTACATTTTTTTTCATTTTCATCCCTTACTTTTGCCCGAACCCTTCTGGTTCTCCGGGAAGCCCTTATTTTTTCCTAGGCTAGTCAACCTAGCGGGTCTTTGATTATGCGTAGTATTTTTTCACTATGTCTGTATTGACGGGGTGAGGAAGGTCGTCACCATCCATGGTGGTTAGAATCATAGCTCCTCCCGAGAAAATGTTATTAACCACAAATGTCCCTTCGTAAGTAGGGGTCCATTTGCCCCTGGGATTACCTTGAGGCATTATGATGCGTTTGATTACCATATCCCCGACTTGATATTCCTGTCGTCTAACTTTCTTGTTAAATGCCTTGATCATTCGCTTTTGATACGTCTGACCATGATAAATAGTAGTAATTCTTTTCTCGTCGATTAAATTCAGCTGATCAAGCCGGGTCTGGATCGAGTCATCTTCGCTCAAACCTGCATCCTTCATAATCCGAAGAGAGGGTATATGTACTTCAATGGGTAAGACTGCTTCCATGCCATACACCAAAGAATAGGGTGTTGCCCCTGTTGACGTTCACGCTGAGGTACGGTACCCATGAAGAGCGAATGGTAACATCTCATGCCAGTCTTTGTATGTCACTGTCATCTTCTGCACAATCTTCTTGATGATCTTATTAGCCGCTTCAACAGCCCCATTCATCTTCGGCCGGTAGGGAGAAGAGTTGTGATGTTGTATTCTGAACTGCTTGCAGAGCTCGGTGTTCATTGTATTGTTGAGATTTGTACCATTGTCCATAATGATCCTCTCTGGTACACCGTGTCGACAGATCAGATTATGCCGAATGAACCGCGCCACGACATTCTTGGTTACTGTAGCAAAGGAAGCTGCTTTGACCCACTTTGTAAAGAAATTAATGGATACCAGAATGAAACGATGACCGTTGGACGCAGTAGGTCTAATCTTGCCAATCATATTGATGCCCCACATTGCAAAAGGCCAAGATGCCGTCAAGACGTTCAGAGGAACTAGAGGTACATGCACCTTATCACCATAGACTTGGCACTTATGACAGGTCCGAGAATGCTGATAATAATCGGCTTCCATAATAGACCAATAGTATCATGCCTGTAGGATTTTCTTTGCCATGGTATGTCCATTGGAATGAGTTCCGAAAGTACCTTCATGTAACTCTGCCATAATCCTTTCTGCCTCGCTCTTATCCACACATCGCAATAAGGTTGAATCATGGTTATGCTTGTAAAGGATACCATTGCTGATGAATAATTTCGCAGCGAACCTCCTCAGAAACTTCTTATCCTTAACAGACGCACCCTCGGGGTATTCTTGAGCCTCAAGATACCTCTTTACTTCGTGAAACCAGGGTTTATCTGCTACCTCTTCAGTCTCAATATCACAACAATGTGCGGGTTCATCCATCCTCTCAATGGTAATCCGGGGAGCCTCATTGTCCCACCTGACCTTGAACATAGAAGACATCGTAGCTAGCACGTCCGCCAACTGGTTCTCCTCTCTTGGGAAGTGTTCAAAGGTTATCTCCTCGAAGTGTGGGAGCAACGTCAGTACGTACTCTTTATAAGGAATAAGATTTGGGTGTTTTGTATCCCACTCGCCTTTAATCTGACTAATCATGAGAGCGGAATCTCCGAACACACTTAAGAACTCAATCCTTAGGTCAATTGTTGCTCGCAGGCCCATGATGCATGCTTCATACTCTGCCATGTTATTGGTGCAGTTAAAACATAATCGGACGGTGAATGAAGTATGACAGCCTTTAGGAGATATGATCACGGCGCCAATACTGTTACCCAAAGCGTTTGAAGCTCCATCAAAGTACATAAACCATCGGGATCCCTCCTCAGGTCCTTCATCCGGTCCAGATTCTTCACAGTCGGTTACCAACATGATGTTCTCATTCGGGAATTCGAAGTTCATAGATTGGTTATCATCCACTGCCTGATGTGCCAAATGATCTGCCAACACACTTCCCTTGATTGATTTTTTGGTCGTGTATTAGATGTCATACTCAGTCAAGATCATCTGCCATCTTGCTATTCTTCCGGACAAGGCAAGCTTTTCAAAGATATACTTGATTGGATCCATCTTTGATATCAATAAGGTAGTGTGAGTCAGCATATACTGTCTCAGCCAGCGAGCAGCCCATGCCAAAGTGCAGCAAGTTTTCTCAAGCAGTGAGTATCGGGTCTCACAGTCGATAAACTTTTTGCTAAGGTAGTAAATAACATGCTCTTTTCGGCCAGACTCGTCATGTTGCCCCAGCACGCACCCCATTGAATTGTCAAGTATAAGATCAAAGGCCTCCCTTCAACTGGAGGCATCAGAATAGGTGGCTCTTGGAGATATTCTTTAATCCTTTCGAAAGCGACTTGACATTCATCATTCCACTTTACCACTTGATCTTTCTTCAGCAGCTTGAAGATTGGCTCACAAGTAGCAGTCAAGTGTGAAATAAATCGGGAAATGTAATTCAACTGTCTCAAAAAGCCTCTGACTTCTTTTTCCGTTCGGGGAGATGGCATCTCCTGTATAGCCTTCACCTTTGCAGGATCCACCTGAATACCTTTATCGCTAACAGAGAAACCCAGCAGCTTACCAGACCTCACCCCGAAGGTGCACTTGTTCGGGTTTAACCTCAGCTTATACATCTTCAACCTGTCAAATAGCCTCTGAAGATGGTCAAGGTGTACTTCCTCAGTCTGGGATCTTGCAATCATGTCATCAACGTATACCTCAATCTCATGGTGAATCATGTCGTGGAACAAGGCGACCATGGCGCACTGATACGTTGCCCCAACATTCTTCAATCCGAATGGCATGACTTTGTAGCAGAAAGTACCCCACTACGTAACGAAGGTTGTCTTCTCCATGTCTTCGGGAGCCATCTTAATTTGATTGTAACCAGAAAAACCATCCATAAAGGAGAAGACCTTATGTTGTACGGTGTTGTCAACCAGAACATCAATATAAGGCAGAGGGAAATCATCCTTGGGACTCACCCTGTTCAGATCTCGATAGTCTACACACATGCGTACTTTACCATCTTTCTTCGGCAACGGAACCACGTTGGCAACCCACTGTGGGTAAGAAGTAACAACTATAAAACCGGCATCAAACTGTTTCATAACCTCAACCTTGATTTTCTCAGACATTTCTGGGCGCATTCGGAGAACTTTCTGTTTCACTGGAGGACAGTCTTCTTTGGTTGGCAAGCGGTGTACCACAATATCAGTATCCAACCCAGGCATATCTTTATAAGACCAGGCAAAGATCTCAACATAGTCATGCAACATCTGTATCAACTGTTTCTTGACGCTAGGCTCCAGATTCGCACCTATCTTGACCTCTTTCTTGTCTTCCTTGGTACCCAGATTTACTGTTTCCACTGGCTCTTCATGCGGCTGTATGGCCCTCTCTTCCTGAAGTAACAGTCTAGAAAGTTCCCCAGGCACTTCACAATCATCCTCACCTTCGTCCTCAGCTTGGTTGATCGGACTTTTGAAGTCATAACTGGCAGTAGCAGAGTCGTTATCAGTGGGATCCAGAGTGGATGTGGACCTGTATTATGATATGTGAGTGTGTGTAAGAAAAATAGTTGTTTTATAAAGTGCGAGATAGAAAGAAAAACAAAGAGCGCAACATTTGAAATGCAAGAGAACGTTCAATGCTTTATTGATGATATATGGAAATGACACATAATAAGCCCTCACAAACAGAGCCACGGTGTCTCGGGCAAGGCACCGGGCCGTAAAAGTTCCAAATTGTCTGTTACAAGTCTCAAAACAAAAGTCTATTACTTTGTAATAAAAGAAACGGGCACGAAGTCCTTCGCCGTCCAATTGTTCAAGCCACCGTTGGTAGTCGAGTAAATCCAGCTGTCGAAATCTGACTCTTCATCATCATCTTCAATTGCATTCACTCCCGGATTACTGATGCGCAGAGGGGGTCTTCCAATCCGCGCACGTCGAATAACCCTTTGAGCTTATGCAGTAAAACCCAAACCAAACTTGTCAGTCTTGTGTGCAAAGTCATGGAGTTGGCCCCAATTTGCACACCCACCTTTTTCAACAACAACCCTAGCATCCCTGAGGGAAGCCATCTTCATCGGAGGTTTGTCAGCAGCAATTTCAGTCGACGCCAGAGTCTGGGGGACTTCTTCAAAGTTCTGGCATGGGGTTTCAATGAACTCCCCCTCCATCTCCACATACCGGAAGGAGTTAAGATGACCTACCATGTATTCCTCCTCACTCTGCACCGTAACAATCTTCCCTTTCACTGGATATTTCAACATCTGATGGAGCGTAGAAGTTACTGCCCCAGCTTTATGAATCCATGGGCGACCCAACAAGCAAGAATAAGAGGGTCGAATGTCCATTACATAGAACGTAGACGCAAAAGTCTGGGGACCAACCTTAATAGGGACATCCACCTCTCCATGTACCATCCTTTTGGACCCGTCAAAGGCCCTAACCACAATATTACTTGGCTTCAGAACCAACCCTTCACAATCCAACCAATCTAATGCTTTCTTGGGTAAAACATTTAATGAGGACCCAGTATCCACCAGCACATGGGCCAGAGTAGTGCCCCTGCACTCGATCGAAACATGCAGAGCATCATTGTGATTTCTTCCTTTGGAAGTCAGATCTGCGTCGGAGAAACCTAACCCGTTGTCAGCGATCAAACTAGTCACACAATCTTTAAATTGATCAGCAGATGTTTCCTGCGGCACATGCGCAGTTTTAAGGAAAGCGATTAAAGCCTTTGCATGGGCTTCCGAGCACACCAATAAAGACAACATAGAGATCTTCGACGGGGTTTTCCCCAACTGTTCAACTATGTTGTAGTCACTTTTCTTGATAATCTTCATAATTTCCTCTATCTCCTGCCTAGAGGTTTCAACAATGACTTTTTTAGGTGCCTCCATCCGGGCAGGCCCACCTGTAACTTCTTTGCCCCGAGTGTCAGATGACTCGGCGACAGGGGTGATAACTGGAGTAAGAATCGGAACAGTAGCTGACATACTGGAAGATGGAATGACAACAGGCTTTTGAACAGTTGGAGGAGAAATCTCAAGAGAGAAGAGTCTTACGCTTCGGGTGACCTTGCTAGACCCGACAATATTGCTGACATCAGTATCAGCCTCTTCAACCTTCAAGTCTTGTTTGGTCCCATGATAATACACATCGGCCCCATAGTGCCACGGGACAGACTTATCCGACGTGTAAGGGATAGGACCAAGATTAGTAATGATCAATGGAGAAACTCTCAGAACATATGTAATCCTAATAGGCTTTCTCGAGGAAGCCTTAGAAGAATTGGCAGAAATGGTTATTATGGAAACATCTTCAACAGGAATCAATGGAACCAAAGCTTTCTCGAACAAGATCTCTTTGTTATCCATCAGGTGTTGAACACCTGACTTCAATAGATGGCAACCAGTAGGTAGGACGGAACACAGGTGGCAACCTTCGCCATATCCCGGAAATAAACCGGCCAACAATAAGTTCTTCTTAACGGTCAACAACGGAGTAGAAACTTCTTCCACAGAGGTCACGAATGAATCATCATCCACAACATTTACTCCATGCTTGGGCATAGGAGCAATCATGACATTAGGCTTTTCTGGTGCGTCAAACTCAATTTCTTTAGCTTCAAACAAATCTTGCACCTTATTCCTCAAGGCCCAATAGTTGTTGGTATCATGCCCTGGGATATCAGAGTGATAGGCACAGCGGGCGTTCGGATTATACAGCGGAGAGGTGGTACTGGGATTCTTCGGAGCTTCCCTCAGAGTCACCAGGTTAGTCTTTAACAATTGCAGCAGAAATTAAGACAAGGTCATACTGAGCCGAGTATACTGTCTTTGCGGTCTCTCTACTCTTTGCTGATTGTTGCATTGTGGGGCAACAATGGGTCTTGATATTACTACCGCATTAACTGCTTGGCGGCGCTCAGGTCGGTTTTGGCTCCTCGAGTTGTAAACTGCACTAGATTCTTTCTTGAAAGGCTTCTTCTCTGTACTTGATGAAGCACCTTTATGTATTTTTCCACTTATGATACCAGCCTCTACTCTCTCCCCAGTCATGATCAATTCAGTGAACTCAGACGATGAACTACCGATCAAATGATTGAAATATGGACTGGACAAAGTCCCAAGAAACATGTCCACCAACTCCCTATCAGACAGAGTGGGTTGAACTCTTCCAGCCAGATCTCTCCATTTTTGAGCGTAGTCCTTAAAACCTTCGCTCGCACCCATAGACATACCCTGAAGTTGGGTACGCGTGGAAGTAAGGTCGGCATTATACTGGTATTGCTTGTAAAAAGTAGCAGCAAGGTCTTCCCAGTTACGGACATTATCTCATTCCAATTGATAGAACCATTCAAGCTGAGTCCCTGACAGACTATCTTGAAAGAAATGGACCCACAGGTTCCTATCAGCAGTGTAGGGTTGAATCTTCCTGACGTATGAGCGGAGGTGAAGCTTTGGGCAGGATGCTCCATCGTACTTAGAAAATATAGAAGCTTTAAAATTATGGGGGATCACCACCCCAGATGCTAGCCCCAGATCTCCAAAGTCCAACCCAGGAACCTTTTGAGTCTCCATGGCACTCAGATGGTCTTCCAGTTATTTGTACCTATCCTCAACAGGAGGGTAATGTTCATCATCAAAGTCAGTGTCGTTATCAGAGACCACAGGGCTAGGAGTGTTCCTTTCTTCTTGATTCTATCCTCCTCCAGATGAATGAGACAGATCAACTTCCTCTCGCAATCTATTCCCAAATCTGTGACCCATATTCAGCAGAACCACTTTCTTCTTCTTCTTCTTCTTCTTCTTCTTCTTGTCCTTCAAGATAAGAGTCTTCAGATCTTGTTGCCCTTTGGCCAAGTTCAAGAACATCTCCTGGAACTGAGCATTCTGAGCTTGAAGAGCCTTGATGGCTTGATCAGTAGATGTTTCAAAAGACATTTCGTGCTGAAATAAACAGCGAAGAAGATAAGAAACCTGTACTGGTACCTGTAATGAGGTGCATGGTAATGGAATGCATATGAAATGATTTCAAAGACTTAGGGAGATTCAAATTTGTAAACCAAAATAAAACACACTTTATTAGATAAACTTGTAACAAATGTTTAACAAATGCCTTTAAGGCGTTACAAAAGAAACAAACTGAAAAGCAAATCTAGACTAGAAACAATAAAAAACAATCAGAGCTCCCATGGTCGTTTTCCCTTTATGCTGACATAATCATTGATTGTCCTTTCATTCTCAAGCTGCCTTGTAAGCTTCAAGATCTTCCTCTCCTGCTCATGATACTTCTCTCTGTAGGTATCCCTTTCTTCCTTTAACTGGATCCAATATCTCTTCAATTCCCCCAGATCAGTAGGCATATAGGGATGGAGGACTGCATAAGGAACCCCTTCTTCATTAGTATGCTCTATAATCACCGGTAAAACAAATTCATATGGCATCCCCAGCTTTTGAGCACGGGCTCGAACCCACTGGAGATAAGGTTGCATCGGGAGAGAAGTCTTCAGTCCTAGCTCATGTGGGTCAGACCTATTCACCATGCCCCAAGCTCGTATGAACCGGCGGCGATGCCCATTAACGTCGCCCTTATAGTCAAAGACAATATCTGTAAGCAGCAACTCATGAGGACCGTCTCTCCGAGCTCGTCCAAACTATCGTAAAGCCAAACAGGGATTATAGGTTATACCCCCCTCGAATTCCAAGCAATGTAACATTAGGATATTCCCCACATCGATCAATGACAGCTACTACTTCCATATCTTTAGAAATCCAAAGGATGTCCGTATGAGCAATGGACATGATTCTGTGAGCCCAACCTACACCTTCCTCATTCTTCAATACAGATTTGGGGAGGTGCGAAATAAACCACCTCGCCAGCAGCGGCGTGCAACACATGAGGGTTCCCCTCCTTCTCACAGTACGGGTATAGAGAGCATGCAGAATGTCACCTAGAAGAGTAGGCATCGGGTTACGAGACATGAAGATCTTAATTGCATTCATATTTATGAAGGAATCTGGATTCGGGAATAGAACCAAGCCGTAGATGAGGAGAGCCAAGATGTCTTCAAATGCTTGAAAGTCCAAACTATCCTAGGACTGTTGAGCTTGATCCATCAAAAATTTAGCCCAGAAACCTTTAACCCCACTCCGTGTCTCCCAGTTAGATACTACATCAGCCATTTTTAGATGTAGGGCTGAAGCAATATCCTCTGGCCTAGTAGCTATCTCCAAACGTGTAAAAGGTGTTTGCTCGAGGAAAGATATGCCTAGTAAATCAGAAAACTCCTCCAAAGTAGGGACTAACTGATAATCCGGGAA
This sequence comes from Vicia faba, assembly GCA_948472305.1. Lineage (NCBI taxonomy): Eukaryota > Viridiplantae > Streptophyta > Magnoliopsida > Fabales > Fabaceae > Vicia > Vicia faba. Next base: position 1,046,777,692 of record OX451739.1, read on the forward strand.
GGTAAAACAATGATGCAACAGGTCAAAGAACTGGAACAACACGCTCATCATTTGTTCATCCAACTTTGAAGTGACCAGGCTAAGGAGATGACCATGTCTTCTAACAAATGAAGAAGTATCAGGAAATTTTGAGACCAACTCTCTGAGCTGAGCAGAGATTTGCACGAAGTTGACTCGAATGGTATTTCTGCATATAGAGGCCATGATCTGCAAAACAGAACAAAGATGAATCCCCTCGGTCTTCGAAATGGTTAGTCTAATGAAAATATGCATGCTATGTCATGATGCATGATGTCATGATAAAACACACAACAGGTATAGCAGGTATCAAACATGGTAAAGGCAAACAAGTCACACAAAAGCCCTTGAGTTTAGGCTTGCATGGAGTCTAGGTACTACCCTCTTTCAGTTTAGTTGGTTCAACATGTCCTAATAATAGTAACTGGGTTCTATAGGTTCTCAATATCCCTGACCATCCTCCATCGGTCATAGTTTCAGCTCACGCATTCTTTTCTTGCGGCCGGAACCATCGCGAGAGTATGGTCTCAATGAGCGTAGCATTCTCACTACTTCCTATGGCCAAGTTGGTCAATTATTGGTTCTAAGGTCAGTTGATGCTTAATGACCCATATAGCAGCCCCATATTCTCCTTGTTCCTCCACAAGAGATATCGATACCAACTAATGTGCCACATCAACGTAGCTACTGCTTCAACCATATCAGTCTACACTGTACAGTTCCCTCACAGTCTATTTCTACTTACCTAAAAGGTGTCCCTAGATCCGGGTTAGGATCTATAGTAACACCGATACAAAGCCCACAAAAATAAAGCAATCAGATCAAACAATTGAAAACAATATGATGAACTAATCCTAAGGTACACCCCACTTATTAACTCCCCAACAGAGCCAGTTCTGTGATACGGTGGCCAGAAACGGGATTGTTTTTTAGGAAAAATGATGGTTTGCGTTTTGCGTTTGTGTTTGCAAAATGTCGCGGTAAGCAAGAGTCACCACCGTCTTTTATTTTATCCAACAAAGGAAAGGAAAAAAGCACAGAAAAATTCCTTTTTTCGAGATATTTCTGAGTACGGGGGGTAGATTATAGAAAGGGAAGGTATTAGCACCCTTTCTATCCGTAGTTATCTACGGGCTCTTAGGTACTTGCTCATCATTTTCAAAATTGCTTCTCTGTGTTTGTGTGCTTTAAAAAGTTTTTGTTTTGACTTCGATTTAACTCTTGCTTCTGTCTTCAAGAGTGTTACGAAGTGTTTTTGAAAACTTTGTTTGAAAAGGAGTGTAAGTGTGAAAAAAGTTTGTTTGGATTGAGCAAGTACTTAAGAGCTAACCTACCTACTTGAAAAAAGAATCGTTATATGTTCGTTTCCTTTAGACAGCGCTATCCCACTATTAGTGAGTAGGTAGCACCGTCATTGGAGTTTGAGGGTCAATTCGAAAGGGACGTACGGTCACTATAGCAATGTTAGGACGTCTTAGTAATAACCCTAATGTCTTAGATCAATTATTCGAGGAAACAATATCCGAGGCAACCATTCCGAGGCAACTTTGATCTTTTGGACAAGAGAGCAACCACTAAAATATCCTATACTCAATGACCGTTTACCGAAGGCAACCAAGTGAGAGTGTATCCTAGGAGTGCGCATGTGCGAGTGATTCAATTTCAAGTTTATTTATCTTTGCACATTTAGGGTTATCTAACCGTTTTAAAGTTTTACATACATTCTTGTCATGCATCCTAATATCATACATCTAACAGTTTAATATTTTGCGGAATTTAAAGTGCGGAAATTAAACTACGCTATTACAAGGCTTCGGGTATTTACATAACCAAAAATAAACCCTTAAAAATAAAGTGATAAATGAAAATAAAGACCTAATTAACTATTACAACTTGTGAGCAATTACATTAATAGGATAAAAATAAAACAATAAAGCGCGTGCGATAAAATTAGAACGAGAGGGAACTAGGGTTTTGACCCTTTCTAACCTAATTAAAAGAAAAATTGGTTTTTGTTGTTTTGTAATTATTTTTTAAGAAAAGAATTAGGTTTTAAAATTAAGTACAAAATTAATTAGCTAATTAAATTAATTAATGAAAATAATTACATGGCCTATTTTTGTGTTTTGGTTATTTTAGGAAAAATAAAATATAATTAAATTTAGACAAAACCCTAATTTTCTAATTAATTTTAACTTATTTGCAAAAAAGAAATTAAAGTTATCTAATGTTAACAACCTAATTTAATTAATTTAATTTTTGATTAAAAAAAAAATAAAGTCTAAACCTAATTTGGTGAGAAATATTATTTTTTGTGATTTTTTTTATAAAAAGAAATAATTAATTTGTTAGTAAAATAAATTAAATAAAACAAATATAAAAAGAATAGAGAAGGAATTTGGGCCTGCATTCAACAATTTGGGGGGGGGGGTGTAAGAATCAGATTTCTGGGCCCAAAACAAAGAGGTCCACGTTGACTTCCAGAATCCCATGCATTTGCTTTGACCATGCCTTTGGTGTTCCTTCAGTGATGGCCCTTGGATCTGGCCATCTAGCCACTTGGCAGGCTGGATGATGAGGTCATGTGATGGACCTTGGCTTTGTAAGCGCATGCAATTCCTGAAATAAAAATAATGTGAAGAAATTGGGGGACCTGGGATTCGAACCCAGGTCTTGAAGCACTTTCCACCTACACCAATGCCATCTGAGCTATGTGTTCTATTTGTACATATGAAGAATAATAATGATAATATTCAATAATAACAAAAAGGCGCCAAATTTCAAATAAGCAAATGAAACAGAGCCACGTATGTTATCTTCTTCCTTGTTCTGTTGGTAAAAGTCCCAGACTTTTACCTACGGACGTTTGTCCATAGCTATAGCACATGTCCTTCTCAAAATCAAATGCAAGTTAGATAAATAACTACCAAAGCCATGAACGAATTCGCCTTGACCTGCTGAACACCATGGTGCCTCTTTCATGGCCCAATTTCACATATATGAAGAAATCCTAAATCGAGCCATAAAACCCTAACAATGGTGAAAACTTATACAGGACATGAAAATGAAATTAAACGATACAAAAAGCTTGCATATGTGATGGTGAACAAGAATATATGATTAGAATGTGATGAATATGCAAGAATTATGTAAACCGAATTCAAGAAAAGTGAAATATCGTGAATGCCCCACAGCGAGTTTCAGGGCTTGGGAGTGCTTGTTTTGGATTGATTCTGCTTGCTGGTGATCCCAGGAAGCAATTGGGATGGTCAAAGGATCTTGAAATTGCTTCAAAGAAGCAATTCATGTTTGCACTTTTTCTTGTTTTTTGCAAGTTTGGTTCTGGTTGCTGCGCCTCCTTCTAGCCTTGCTTTAGGTCTGCATATGATCCTTATGTACTGAGGAATGAATTAGGGTTGAAAGAGTATGCTCAATCTTCCTCCATCATTGCATTTGATTTTGATTTGATTCCTTTGAATATCTTTCCAAAAATAGTCCAAATCCAATATTTTTGTGCACCCCATGCCTTTACACGAATTTGATCTCATGCTAGCTGGATATTAAGACCTGAAACATGTAAAAAATATTGAGTTTTCAATATTTTGGATTTTCTATGATTTGTTTTGATTTAAAATGATTTAATTCAAATAAAAATCAAAATAAATAATAAAAACAAGATAGTGACAAGTGGAAAAGGCTAGGGCTCGTGGACCATGTTGCCAACTCAAAACAAGTGCAAAAGATTGGGCCCATTTGGCAAAAATTGAAGTTTTAGGCATAGTTGACTTTTGACAATTTTGCAAAAAGGGTCAACTTCACTAAATCATAACTTCCTCAATTTTGACTCTTTGAAGGTGTTCTTGGAATTTTTAGAAATCTTGAGACGTCCTCTAAGCAACCCTTTTGGTCTTATCTCAATTTGATATTCTATGCTCATGTATGAAGCTTTGACAAAAAAGGTGTTTTTGTTGACTTTTCAAAATGACCTATAATGTCCAAATTCATAACTTTTTGTGAGTGCATATTTTGAACTTGGGAGCTGAATTTGGATTGTATAGAATGGAAATATATTCTAAATGAGCTTTGGATGGGTCATTTATCATAAATTATGAGAAAGTTATGCTTGGTCAAAGTTGAGTTGACTTTTCCTACAAAACCCTAATTTAGCAACTTTTGGTTCTTGATGAATTATGAGCAATCCTTGATGAATAATGATCAAACCTTTATCAAATGATGAATGATACTTCAAAATAAGGATGTTGACCAAAAATATTGAAGTTTTACTGTATGTGGGCCACAGTTGACTTTTGCCCTAGCACAGTCGATTTTCAGGCCTTTGAGTAATTGATTGAGCAAACTTTCTTTGTAAGGCTTGAAACTTGACATGGATGATCTTGAGAACATATTAGGACAATGGTGAGAATTTGGTATCCCTTGGACTCAAGTATCTTGATGCAACATGAAACCATAATTTGAGATATACTGCCTTAGGAGAGAGCTTGTCTGGTCAACCCTCTGACTTCCTTGAGCAACTTGAGAATTTTTCTTGAGATGTTTTGAGAAATATGAGAGGGTAATTTTTGGGGTACAACAGAGGGAAATTAACTATATTAATCTTATTAATGAGCTTCCTCAAAGAGACGCCAGCAGTGGCGTTCTCCTTCACAAGTGCGAACAAGTCGACCCTAAATACTTTTTCCTTAATCTTTTGGAGAAGTGCTTCATTCGTTTCACCAGACGAAGTGCCACTTAAAATAGTGGTTGGACTGGGGAAAATACTTTGTGCAAGCGACTCTTTTCGAGCTTTGAAAATTTTGATTTACTCCAGAGGCTTAGTCTTTTTAAGAAGCTCCATTTCTTCAAGTGAAGGAAGTGTATCTTCAGTAACCATAGGAATGGACATTTGAGCGTGGGTCAATTCAGGATTGTCGATTTGATGTGGATTTTGTTGGGGTTGATCATAGTTGTCATCATTGACTTGCATTTTTGTATTATCTCTTGGTGGATCATCCTTCTCAGCAAAAGTTTCATTGGCTTTGCTCGTCGAATCCTCATCTTCATCAGAAACCCCTCTATTTGCTTTTGGGGAAGAATAAGCAGAATGATTTTCTTCTGAGCTTGCGTTATTAGGTTCTTATTGGACAACATTGTCTTCCTGGTCATCATCAAACTCTTTTGTCTTCGACTTTTGGGAGGAATGAGGTGAAGTTAGGACTTCTTATTGAAGATCTTGAATGTGAGCGTCAGTAGTGGAACCCTTATTGCAATCCTTCGCTAAGGAAGGATAGATTGGTGGAGTGTTGCTGCTATGAAGTACTTCGTAGTGAATTGGAGATTCAGTAACTTGAAGTTGTTGATCCTGCGAAGTGAAGTGTTAGTCACTAATGAGAATATTTAAAGGAAATTTAAGGCTTCCTTTAGTGGAAGATTATTACTTTTGCTCCCTCCGCCCCAGGGCTCGAATTGTCACTTTCGATTTGCTCCAGGATATGGACCACATTTAAGGCCAAACTTTCTTTCTTTTTCTTTGGTCTGGGGGGAAGGTTTTTGAATGTATAAGTTCCCTGTGGAGGAGAACCTTCACTAGAAGGCTTTAACTTCTTATTCTCAAGCTTTTTTGTAGTGTCTTTGGAAGGCGTTGCATCAGCCTTTTCTGTAGCAGTGGTCGAATCATCATTGGTATGTTTTCTTTTCTTGGGGGTGAGGGGGTGGCTTCCCGCTATCCTGCAACAAAGTAAAATGTAAAAAAGTAAGTTACATAATTCGAAAGATAAAATAGGTAAAAAAGTAACAAAATTTACCTTGTTTGCTTTGAGCGTTTCTTTAGCTTCCTCAGAGGTATTGTTTGTCGAAGGTTGAGGTTGTGGGGTTGCTTTCGCAGACCCAATAGATGTGGTAGGTTTCACCATCTTAGTGTGTTTTCTTTTGACAGCTGCAAAGTAAATATATGGTTAGAATCATTTTGAGAAGAGAGAAATGTATGCGGAGTAGCCAATGAGTCATTGGTTTCCACATCTTCACTTTCTGGAGTGTCCATTCTGACATGTTTTAAATCCAAATGACGGAAGCCTTTGAAACTGTACAAGGTGTGCTTGGTCGCAACCACTCATTTTTTGAGTTTTAGCGCATCTTGTTTTATGACTTTGAAATCCCCCTTCACGCTTAACCAGATAGGATAAGGTGCATACCAAGCCAAAGCGAATTCAGCTGTAGGAGTCTGGGGAATTTTGGAGACTCTAATTGAAAAGCCAAGTCATACAAATCCTCAGGTTTGACACTCGAATGTATATTCAAACGTAGGAGTTTTGCTGTAAACTTTTCCTTTAAAATCAAAGATGCATCTCGAATGGTTCGACCAAGATCAGTAGGCTTGTAGATAGTTTCAAAGTAATCTTGGAATGCCTGGATCTCCTTGATTTGTCGATGCGTGCCTTTCTTCGTCTTATCCTGCACAGAGGTAAAAGCTTTGGTTATATGATTATTAAAGTCAGTAACACCAAACATATTGGAGACATAATGTTCTTGCCACCAGCTTTCAAAGTCTTGAGTACAGAAAGTCGAAGCTTTGAATGGGACAAGATTGAGGTGGAGGAAGCCTGTGAAATTGCTTATAATTTTCTTTGCTTCGACATTTGTGAAATTCATTCCTCTATGACAGATGTCACTTTTGTGGTGGTATAATGGTTCAGGAAGGATTTGGCAAAGTCCAAATTTTCTTGAGACAAAATTGGGTTGGTAAGTCAGTAAAATATTCTGAGTTTTCTTTGGCATAATTCTGGTAATAAGAAGTCTATGGATCAGAAAAGCTTCCAAAATATGGAGGGATTCTGTTTGCTGTTCAGTCGAAAGGCCAGCGAGAGGTCTTGTGAACCATTTTGGGCCATGGTTTCTTTGAGTAAATGGTGCCATTGAAGGGGTTAATTTGTACCTCTTCGCAAACATCATCAGGTGCCTAGTGAAGCATTCTTGCAAGTTTTTCCCTCCACCATTTGGGGTTAAACGAACTAGTCTAGTCCCTTTAACAGTCCTGTTCTGGATTTCAGGATCGGATTCATCAATTGGGTTTATATTCGAAAGGGAAGGTTCGAAGGTGGCATTGAGCCACAACTGAAGTAGCCAATACGGACCATCCAGTAAAATATTGGTTTTAGGTTCAAATTTTTTAATCTTGTGGAAGCCTCCCCAAGACTCTCATACAGTTCAGCAAGAATTAGTTCGCTCAAGCAAATATCTCGACCAGCATGGAGTTGGTCGGCGAGGGTCAGAAATCTTCTGGCGACTTATAGAGATTTATAGAAGAAGACACATTGAGAAATCCATAAAGCAAGAAAAGATATGTGTTCCTGATCACTAACTTCGTTTGTCGATCCCAAGTAGTGATCAATGTAATTTTTGTAAGTGGGAGAAGCATTGCTGAAGTCGATGGAGTCATCAGCGTCCAAGGTAGAATCAAAAGTCTCTCCTATGGGTCGAAGGCCCGTGATTGCAGCAACATCAAAGAGTGTTGGAGTTAACATTCCATAGGGTAGGTGAAAGGTGTTATAACTACTATCCCAGAAGTACAAGGAAGTTGTTAGCATTAGTTGACAGTATGCAGAGCCAGACTTCGATAGATGAATCAAGTCGAAGATTCCCAGGTTTTTCCATATTTCTGATTTCGCTTTCTCTATCCTAGCTAACCATCCAAGGTACTTCTTGTCCTCTTTCAATGGACCTGATCTAAAAGGTCTTAGAAATTATGTGACAAAGTCTAGCTTAAAGGAAGGTTCATTTTGTTCTTTACCCTATTTAGGAGTATTTTCCTGGGGAATTATATCGTCTTCTACCCTAGTGTTTTCAGTAGATTTCTTACTAACCCTAGGTTTACAAGCTATGGGTCTAGTCAAGTGGTAAGCAGGAAAAAATCTCTTGAGTTTTGATATATCTGATACATTGAGTATAGGACCCATATATCCTAAGGTATTAGAAGCAAGAGTGAAGGGAATCATTACCTGGAAAGCGTAGATGGCAATTTGTTCATTCCTAAGAGATGGTGTGGGAACAAATTCTTGATTTTCAATCATGATGGGTGTTACTACTTTGAGTAAAGGGTTGGAAGCAACATCGTCTTTGTTTTGTTTACTCTTTCCAAATTTTGATTTCTTCTGGGACGCCATTGATTGTGTTTTTGAAGAAGAATAAGTTGTATAAAAGTTTGTTGAGGTTTGGAAGAAGAAGGGAGAGCTTTTGATTTGAAAAAGTGAAGAAAAGAAAAAATATGAATGGTATTAACTTATATGAAGGGAGATTGAACCTTTTTTGATGGAAAGAGGGAAGTTGAATTTTTTTTAGTGGGACACATGTAAGGTGATCCTTTGCTTGATGAACGGTTTTTGTAAGTTCCAAAGTTAAGACTATTCATCATAGCTAATGATGAGATTTATAGATACCCATATTGCGATTAGACGTTAGAGAATCAAAATTCATTATGATAATGATGTCATAATAGTTGAAGCGGTTGATGAGTTATTCAAAAGGTTGAAATTTGAAGAGATTACAAAAAATATGCATTTCTGGTTTCGAAATGAATATTTCTTTGGGGAAATTTGTTGGCTAGAAATTTCGACTAAGGAAAAATTGAGCTGAGTCAATGATCTGAAGATACTTAGAGAATTGTTTGGCTATTTTGTTTGTTAAAAGCCATGAAGATTAAAATTTGAAATTCATTAAAGAGATTGATGGATAGTTCGAATTGCAAAATAAATTTATTATTCGAAATATGGTTTAAGACTTAATATTTCAACCGTTATCAGATTTTGGCGCTCAAGACGGATAGCGAAGGGTTTGAATTCGAATATTCATTCTTATCCAGAAGGACGCATAGAATCTCCTGGATTGTCAAAGACATTCCATTGGAAACGTGGCATTAGTTTGTTAGAAGACCGTTAGGATCGAAGTTCTATAAATTGTAGCTTTTGTGTTTCAATTTGTGTGTTCACATCTTTGTACAAAATACTCAAAATACTCAAAGTACCAGTGTTCGAGAAAAGAGTTAACGAGAATGTACGTATGATGCACCATATTTTGTATTCAATGTCATTTACATTCAATGAAATTTCTTAACGTTATTTACGTTATTTACAATTCCCAGTTTAGACTAGTTTATATTTCATTACTTTCATAAAGAAGTTTCACTTCGACATGCGAAGTGTTTCCTTTTGTTTAAAGAGATTATCACCAAAACATGCTTTCTAAATAATAGAACACAATAGTCCTGAGATCAATCTGATCGATCTCGTGAGTAACTGAATTTGTTAAAGGATTTAGAGGATCAGTGATTGTTTACCAAATTCCAGGGTAAACAGGGGTGAGGTTTGGAAAACTCCTAGGTTTTGTCGTTAGTGGTAAAGGTATTGAAGTTGATCCTGCAAAAGTCAAAGTCATTCAAGAAATTCCGGCTACCCGTACTGAGAAGGAGGTTAGAGGTTTCTTAGGATGACTAAACTACATTGCTTATTTCATTTCTCATTTAACTGCTACTTGTGAGCCAATCTTCAAGCTGGTGAAGAAAGATCAAGTAGTAAAGTGGAACGACGACTGCTAAATAGCCTTTGATAAAATCAAGGAGTACTTACAAGAACCTTTGATTCTGATGCCACCAGTTGAAGGTATATCTCTAATCATGTACCTAATTGTGTTAGAGAATTCAATGGGATGTGTGCTAGGGAAACATGACGAGTCTGGTCAAAAAGAGCATGCAATATACTACCGTAGCAAAAAGTTTACCGACTGTGAAACAAGATATTCACTGCTCGAGAAAACTTGTTGTGCTTTAGCATAGGCTGCTCGCCGACTAAGATAATATATGTTGACTCATACTACTCTATTGATCTCTAAAAAGGATCACATCAAATACATATTTGAGAAGCCAGCTCTCTCCGGAAGAATAGCCCGATGGCAAATGATCTTAATGGAATACAACATTCAGTACACCACTCAAAAAGAAATCAGAGTAAGTGTACTGGTAGATCATTTGGCGCATCAAGCTCTAGACGACTATTAGTCTATGGACTTTGAATTCTCGAATGAGAACATTATGCTAATTACAGATGGTGAAGAACCTGGGCCGTATGAAGGACCTGAGCTAGGATCCCGATGGAATATGGTTTTTGATGGAGCTTCTAATGCACTTGGCAACGGAATCGGTGATGTGATCATCTCTCTCGCAGGTTGCCATACCTCTTTCACTTCTAGGCTTTGGTTTGACTGCACCAACAATATGGCTGAATATGAAGCGTGCATCTTGGGTCTTAAAGCTGTTATTGACTTAAGAATCAAATTCCTGAGCGTATATGGGGATTTAACGTTCGTAATCAGTCATGTCAAGGGAGAATGGGACACGAAACATCTGAATCTTATCCCTTACCGAGAACATGTGCTAACCTTGAATCCGTACTTCGAAGATATTACCTTTAAGCATATCCCAAGGGAAGAAAGTCAGTTGGCAGACGCTTTGGCTACCATGTAATCCATGTTCAAGCTCAGATGGGACAATGAGGCTCCCAAAATTACCATTGAAAGATTCGATGAACCGACACACTGCTACAAAATTGATACTGATACAGTAGAAGAGAAGCCTTGGTTTCATGAAGTAAAAAGATATCTTGAGGCTCAAGAATACCCTGAAGGAGCATCTATAAATGACAATAAATTCCTATGGAGGTTCTCAGCTAAGTTCTTCTTAAGCAATGGAATTTTGTATAGGCGCAACCATGATTCAACTGTGCTTCGTTGTATGGACAAAAAGGAAGCAGAGAACATTATGGAGGATATGCACGGAGGCATCTTTGGTACACACTCCAGAGGGCATACTATGGCTAAGAAAATCTTGAGAGCAGGTTATTATTGGTCGACCATGGAAACTGATTGCTACCACCACTCGAGAACTTTCTATAAGTGCAAGATCTATGCTGATAAAGTTCATGTGCCTCCAATACCTTTGAAAGTCATGACTACTCCTTAGTCGTTCATAATGTGGGGCATTGATATGATCAGACAAATCAAGCCTATTGCTTCTAACGGGCATCGCTTCATTCTCGCCGCCATTGAATACTTCACAAAATGGGTTGAAGAGGCTTCATTTGCCTCAGTTAGCAAGAATGTTGTGGCCCGTTTCATCAAACATAAACTTATCTATCGATATGGCATCTCCAAAAGGATAATCACAAACAATGGTACCAACCACAACAACACTATGATTACTGAACTCTGCATATAGTTTAAGATCAAGCACCACAACTCTTCTCCATATAGACCAAAGATGAATGGCATAGTGGAAGTTACCAACAAAAACATAAAGAAGATTGTGCAAAAGATGGTTGTGACCTATAAAGACTGGCACGAGATGTTACCATTTACTCTTCATGGCTATCACACTTCAGCATGAACATCAACTAGGGAAACCCCACTCTCTCTGGTCTATGGCATGGAAGTTGTCTTTCCTGTCGAAGTTCATATTCCTTCTCTAAGGATTATGAAAGATGCACACTTAGGCAAACACGAGTGAATTTATACCAGGCTAGACTAGTTGAATCTGATTGACGAGAAGAGGCTAGCGGATGCCTGTCACGATTATATGTATCAGAAATGTATGATCAAAGAATTCAACAAGAAAATCAAGCATCAGATATATCAGGCTGGTGATTTGGTAATAAAGCGTATCATTCTACCACAAGGTGATTCAAGGGGAAAATGGACTCCCACCTACGAAGGGCCATTTGTTGTCAAGAAAGTATTTTCGGGTAGTGCTATGATACTGACCACCATGGAAGGTGAAGATTTCCTGCACCCTGTGAATGCGGACATAGTTAAAAGATACTACACATAAAAATGACCTGCTAGGTTGACTGGCCTAGGCAAGAATAAGGGCATCCTGGCGAACTAAAAGGATTTGGGAAAAAATTAGGGATATATATATATATATAATATTGTACACCCGGCAATTCGAAAACCTAAAAAGGCAGTTTGGGCAAAAAAGGGTATCCTGGTGGACTGAAAACCCGAAAGGGCAGTCCAGGCAAAAATTAGGGATTAAAAGCGTACGACTATGTCCCGTGGATCACTTACCATAAGATTTATTACCAAAGTCAAAAGTTCAAATGGTATATATTGTACCCCAAAATTTTCCCTCTCTTTTATCAAAACATTTCTCACCAAAGATCTCAAGGGTTTGACCAGACAAGTTCACCTCCTAAGCATTGAGGCCACAAATTAGGGTTTTGACTGAAGTTGACAGACCATTGACTTTTGACCTAATACACCATCTAATGTTTTGAAACATAACCTCGAGGACTCAAACACAACATATATACCTAATTTCATGACTCAAATCATTTCTCAAGATCAAAAGGTTGATAGTTGAATTTTTGATGAGTTGATGAAAAGTCACCTGATACACAAAAAGTCAAACTTTGACTTTTTGGTCAACATTACATTCCAAAGATCAAAACTCATCAAGACATTCAAGAATATCAAGCTTGGTCAACAAGAATCAAGAAAGTCAACAAAAAGTCAAAGTTTTCAATACTTAGAAATTTTCTGAGTGTTTTTACACTTGATAATTTCATTACTTCATGACATTTTCTCACCAAGATGCAAGATGATTCAAAGAAAACTTTAAACATGAAAGTTGTAGATCTTGATGAATTATACAACTTTGTATTAGAGGGTTGATGTCTAAAAAATGCTTAGATTTGAAGATACAGGCTCATGAAGTCATGACATTTGTGTACTAATACTTAGAAATATTTTCAATAGGTTTGGTCAGGTTTTTGTCCCAACTTCTTAGCCAATTTTTATCAAGTTCCCATTAGATTTAGCCAAAATGGTCAACATGAAAGTTGTATACAATGTTTCAATCTTTCTAAAACATCAAATAGCATGAATTTATCACACTTGAGCTAGGAGATTCAAAGGCATGAAGTTGTGCATCCATTCTTGAATTACAAGTCATTTTGGTGAAGAACACATAATCCAATCTACATGTTATGCTACATAATCTTATGTTGTAGGCCTTCTAAATTTCAAATCTCACCATAGTTTAATGTTTACACAAACTTTTAAGCTATGGTCCATTTGATTTAAGCATTGTCCAAGTGATCTTTCCATTTTTGGCACAAAGTTAACATTGCCATGCTTGCAAAGTAGCTTTAATCACAAAGTCAGCTCTTCTTGAGCCTCTAACTTGTTCCTTCTACACACACTCAACATACAAAATCAGATAAGCATGCTTAAAGTGTCCAAAAACTCTATGAATCAAAGTACAAAGCATTGGAACTATGATCTTCAAGCTTGCTTCATGTATAATCTAACCTAGCCATAACATGTGATTTTGAAAATATGATCAACCTTTGTGTTAAAACCTCTTGCCCATAAATAGAGATACCATTTGCAAGATAAAAAGAGATGAACAAGCCCTCAAAACTCCTATACTCTCAAAAAACCAGAATTGTCCAAAAAAACCTCCATTTTTGAGCTTTGAATTCCAAACCTTTGAACCTCTCACACCTTGCAAGTTTTTCCCAAACAAATCATCCAAATACTTCACATATATCATATAGAAGTTGTTCAAACACAAGAAAAACTTCTGTAACACCATTATCACCATCTTCCAAATTCAAAAACAGTATTTTGCAACTTAACTTGGTTGGAGTGATTCAGCAACTTTCACTATAAAGTGAGGATTGGAACAACTTCGAGAAGGTCCAAAGGAGCTCGATCAATCACCACTTCGCACCCAGAAACATTCGTACATGTTCTAAAGTTTTCGCTTCGAAAGGTAAACTTTCTCAAACTGTAATATCTTTATCCATACTTTTTTTTTCATTTTCAAAATGATACAACAGGACATATCCAAGAAATAACTTAGCAAAAAGGCAAGCCAGGGGCTGACACAGGTGCCTGTGTCACACGACACGGACCATGCTAGCTCAGCTGGGCTGAAAACTTAACAAAAATGCAGGGCAGGTCTTAACACGGGTTCCTGTGTCACACGACATGGTCCGTGTCAACTCAACTGGTTCAGACACATGCAAAAAAACAAGTAGGCAGGGGCTGACATGGGTGCCCGTGTCACACGACACGGCCCGTGTCAATTTGGCTGGAACAAAAATGTAAAGCAGAAGCCAGGAACAGGTCCTGACACGGGTTCCCGTGTCCACTGACATAACCCGTGTCAGCTCAGGCACCAAATTTCCTAATTTTGAGTTTTTTTAGTTTATTTTTGGACATATTGCCTTGCTTGAAGATAACCTAACACCATAAAACCGTTTTTTCTAAAATGAGACATCAAAATTTTTTTTCCTAAACAATTAGTTTTCTTTTTATGTTAACTTAGACCTAGGTTTATTCTTCAATTAAATGAACTACAAAAACCTTTTCTATAAAAAAAACCCTAAAAAACAATTCCTTTTCACTTTACATTTTCTTGTGCATTTTACTATTTTGCATTATAAATTATGTAATTGTCAAAGTCTTGTAATAGTAATTAGGGTTTATTTTTACTTGTCATCCCCATTTGTAAATTTGTATCCCCAATCCCCAAGGTATTGTAATATTGTAGGACATTTAATTTCCGCAATTTATCACTTTCCATAGTATTTCTAGTAATTAGGGTTTGTATTTCAAGATCTTAATATCAATAATAGACAACCCTAATCAAGAAAAAATGCATGAAAACAAAAACACTTTACACACTTGCACCTCTAGGGTAACCCACACTTGTTGCCTCGGATAAAACAGTCATGCCCCTCAAACGTGGGATACTTTAGCAAAGATCCTCGATTACAATATCGTAGTCCCTCGATTATCCTTCGATGTTTCCATCAGTAAACGATCTTAGTCCCTCACGACAATTGCTAAGGAGTCATAGAAGTTCATACATCACTGGAAAGTCAGAAGTTCTGGCTATTTGAGAAAGTGAGGTGATAATGATGTTGGGTAAGGTTGTCTAGAAGTTCTGATTTAGGAATATTGTTTGACAGATAAATGGGTGAAAATGTCACTAAATGAACCTAAAAAAGATGCTTCTGGGGTTAGGACCCAAGACCCTTAGTACTAATGTCTTATGCGCACGCTTTCTACCATTGGGGTGGCTGTACATCCGGTATCAGAAGCAAAAACATAAATATGTATCACAAAGTAAACTCTGATGATAAATTACATCTCTTTCTTCATGCCAATCAGAACATCTGCAACTTAGTTATATCTTAACAGAACAGAAAACACATTCATAGAAATTATGGCTGGTTTCCATCATAGTTTCAGAAACATAAAAAAAGTCAAGACTATAAATCAGAAACAAGCATGTATATGTTAATCCTAGTTTCCTTAAGAAGTTCTGAACCGATGTTCTCCCTATTTAGGAAGACAAATAAACTAAACCTCAGAATATGTACAGCATCAGAATCAGGATGTCTACATTGTATTTTGAACATGAAAATCTAACAATGCCTAAGTAATATGATGAGAGTCAGCAGAAGCTTACCCTACAGCTGGAAAAGGCCATGTGAACTGGAGCCTGGTTTTGACTGCTTGTAATGTTCTGATTAGCTTCCTCATGTGCTCAGCAGATGGGAACAACCTTTAACCTGGGTTATAAATGGTGTATGGATGATTTGTTCAAAAAACACTTGAGGGAATTGGAGTTTGAATGCAAGAATAAAAAACTAGCAGGTTTTGTATTTGTGTTTGCAGTTTCGGATTTCTGGAATTTTTAGCAAGGTTTCAAAGCTTCTCCTTTCAATTTTTCTGACCGGCCCCCTTCACAGTTGCAAATGAAGTTCAATTTATAGGCAAGAACTTTGTAGCTTGGAGAAGTCAAAAGTACCACCATCATGATAGCGTGATGGCTTGTTCTTGAAGCAAGTTAAACAAGAATGGTGGTTAGAAGCTTTTAGTCGTGCCTAAGCTGGAATTGTAAGCATGAATTAAGGAAAAGTACCCTCAAAAGAAAAAGCAAAGCATGGGCCCAACATACCATTGTACAAAAGTTTTCTTTTTCAAGGAAAACAATGTACTTCTATGCCACACATGGGGAAATCCTTTGGATAAAAACTCAAAAGTGGTTGTGAGCATTAAATGATGATGAGATTTATCAGACCAGAAATCCTGCAATGTGGATTATGCATCATAACTTAAATATGGGTCAGAAGTTCAGAATCAGCGCAACTTAGAACCAACATCCAACTTTTGATCCTTTAATCTCTTTGCTCCACCATGTTTTGAGCGAGTTCTCAGACTTTCCAGAAAGCTTATGACATGCTTTGTAAGCCCTTTTTGAATTATTCTTGCAACTTATGACTGAACCTACGTGAAAACTGACCCAGAAGTTGTAGACAACTTCTGACTTGAAAAATGCTCAGAATTTACTAAGTGTCTAAGCTTCAGAGACGTGTCTTTAACACGTACAACTTGAAATCCCAACACTTCTAGAAGAAGTTCTGTTCTGCAATGTTTTGGGTCTCATTGAGATCTAAAACTCTTGATTTAGAAGTTCTTCCGGAATTATCTTGCATTATGGTGATAATCTGGCCAGAAGTTCTGAACTTGTCATATTTCTTAAACACTTATAAAAATTCTAAGTATTTAGAGTTTTGACTTTTCCAAAGTAATTTTGACTTTTGAATTTTCTTAATGAAACAAACGTCATATTTCAAAATGCCTTGATGAAATATGACTCTTGAAACTTGACTTTGATCCAAAAGTAAAAGTTTGACTTTTCAGTATGCAAATGACCATTTTTCCCTTGTGAATGACTTTCTTAGGAAATTGGTGATTCAAGGCTTGGAATTGGATGGAAGCAAACCTGAGGGTCCAGGATGATCCTTTGAGAAATGAGAGGGCAAATTTTGGGGTACAACAGCATGCATCTTGGGTCTTAAGGCTGCCATCGACCTAAGAATCAAATTTTTAAGCGTATATGGAGATTCGGCCCTAGTGATCAGTCAAGTTAAAGGAGAGTGGGATACCAAACATCCAAACCTGATCCCTTAAAAAGAGCTTGTGCTAACCTTGACGTTGTACTTTGAAGAGGTCACCTTTGAACATATCTTGAGGGAAGAAAATTAGTTGGCATATGATTTAGCAACTATGTCATTTATGTTCAAGGTCAATTGGGACAACGAAGCTCCCAGAATTACTATCGAAAGATTTGATGAACCGACACACTGTTGTGAGATTGACACAGATGAGGAGAAGCCTTGGTACCATGAAGTGAAAAGGTGTCTTGAAGCACAAGAATATCCTGAGGGAGCTTCAATCAACGACAAGAAATTCCTACAGAGGTTCTCAGCCAAGTTCTTCCTAAGCAATGGATTTTTATGCAAGCGCAACCATGATTCGTCTCTGCTCTGTTGTATATACAAGAAGGAAGCGGAGATGATCATAGAGGATATGCATGAAGGTACCTTTGAAACTCACTCAAGTGGACACACTATGGCCAAGAAGATTCTGAGGGCCGAATACTACTGGTCCACAATGGAAACTGATTATCACCATCACTCGAGGTCTTTCTATAAGTGCTAGATTTATGCTGACAAGGTTCATGTGCCTCCAATATCTTTAAATGTCATGACTGCTCCTTGTCCGTTTACAATGTGGGGCATTGACATAATCGGGGAAATCGAGTCCACTGCATCTAATGGTCATCTTTTCATCCTCGTCGCCATTGACTACTTCACCTAATGGGTCAAAGCGGCTTCATTTGCCTCAGTTACCAAGAATGTTGTAGCCCGATTTATCAAACATAACCTCATCTGTCGATACGGCATCCATGAAAGGATCATCACTGACAATGGTACCAACCTCAACAATGCCATGATCACTGAACTTTGCATGCAGTTCAAGATCAAACATCACAACTCTTCTCCATACATACCTAAGATGAACGGTGCAATGGAAGCTTCCTACAAGAACATAAAGAAGATTGTGCAAAATATGGTTGTGACCTATAAAGACTGGCACAAGATGTTACCCTTTTCTCTTCATGGCTACCGTACCTCGACACGAACAACAACTGGGGAAACCCCATTCTCTTTAGTCTATGGCATGGAAGCTGTCATTCCTGTCGAAGTTCATATTCCTTATCTAAAGATTATGAAAGAACCAAATCTAGGAGAAGACGAATAGATTCAGACTAGGTTGGATCAGTTGGACTTGATCAATGAAAAAAGACTGACTACTGTCTGTCATGGTCAGATGTATCAAAAACGTATGATCAAGGCATTCAATAAGAAGATCAAACATCGAGTATACCAGGCTGGTGACTTGGTAATAAAGCGCATTATTCTACCACAAGGAGATCCCAAGGGAAAATGGACTCCCACATACGAAGGGCCATTTATGGTCAAGAAAGTATTCTCTGGAGGTGCCATGATGTTAGCCACTATGGACAGAAAAGATTTCTCGTACCCTGTGAACACGAACATAGTCAAAAAATACTACGCATAAGAGCGACCCGCTAGGTTGACATACCGAGGAAACAATAAGGGCATCCCGGCGAACCAAAAAGGTTCAGGCAAAAATTAGGGATATATACAAAAGATTATACACCCGGTAAGTCAAAAACCCGTAAGGGCGACTTTGAAAAAAAAGGGTATCCTGGTGGACTGAAAACTCAAAAGGGAGATCCAGGAAAAAGGTAGGGATTAAAGTGTACGACTATATCCCGTTGGATCACTACAACCAACTTTATTACCAAGGTCAAAAGTTCAAATGGTACAAGATCGGTTCAATCAACTTCTTCTGACAGCAAATGGTGAGATGTTCGAAGACATAGGGGCAATAGCAGAGTTGGAACTCAATGAGATCACTTCCACATGGATATATATATATATATATATATATATATATATATATATATATATATATATATATATATATATATATATATATATATATATATATATATATATATATATATATATATATATATATATATATATATATATATATATATATATATATATATATATATATATATATATATATATATATATATATATTGTATTCTTTTCATTTCACGATGACTCCCTCTTACTAGGATATCCGTCTCTTTGTACAAAAATGCCTGTTTATAGGCAAATTATCAATACAAATATACTTTGAAGTGCAAACTTTTTGTTTCTTCTGTTTTGATTGCAAAAAAAACGTCCAATGACTAAAATTAAATGAACATATGCATATGAACATGATTAACTGTTAACAAATATATACATAAGAACAAGAATAAACATCTGCTCAGAACTCCAGGAATTAAGATGACACTCAAGTTGTTCATAAATCCCCATAAAATCCATTTCATAAGGAGATCCCTAGTAAAGTCGCTAGAACCACCTCTATGAGATTATTCGCCACAGAGTAAATTCATACACAATTTTCTTTCGGAGTTACATTCTGTACATCTCCCAGAAATTCTCTTCCCCGGCCGAGTTTGGTCTTCCAAAAAAAACTGAAAGAGAAACCTTAAAAAGCTCTTCCCCAAAATAATTCATTTCCCCAATAAGGTCTTCAGAATATCTTCCTCAACAGGGTTTATTTCCCCAACAAAACACAATCCCTCCAACTTGAGTCTATTCCTCAGACTACAATAAAACACTGACAAAACTGCTTTTCCCTGGTAGAATTACCATTGTCCCCAGAAAGTTGCTGCAAAACCTGGAGTCCGACCAAAATACTAGTTAACTATACTCTCTCCAGACAAATCGGAAGTTTAATCATCTTTTTATCCCCATTCAGGGTATATAAGAATTAAATTCCCAAGTAGAGCAATGAACGACTAAGGTTCCTAAACTCTACTCCCCAAGCAGAAATCAACATCCCCTGTAGAGGTTCCTCAAACAGCAAACAGGAATCCCCAGTGGAAGTGTTCAAGACGAGAGTGAAGATACACATACTCTTCATCCACAACAATAGTCATGGCTTTATTTTCCCAGACAAAGATACATTTTAACAACATTCATACATCATTACATATGCACACAAAACATATAGCATAATCTCATTTATTTTTGAGAACATCATTAAGCAATGCATTTCATACATCATGACATTGCATACAACTAACTCCTTACCTTTTTAAGAAATATTAATCAACTGACAAATATCATTAACTATTTTCAATAGTTCCAGATCAATTCCCAAAATAGGATGGGGCGACTATCTACATGACAAACATTCCCTTCACAAGACCTCTGCTGGTTCAGTTTAAATCGTCCAATGATTTATCCTGATTTGTTTTTGATAGACACTTTCTCTGGTTCAGTTAAATCGATCCTAAGATTTATGCTGATTCGATATCCAGTTAAAGACCATTTTTTACCTCTGTTGGTTCAATTTAAATCGAACAATGATTTATCCTGATTTGTTTCTGATAGACAGTTTCTCTAGTTCAGTTAAATCAATCCTAATATTTATGTTGATTCAATATCCAGTTAAAGAACATTTTAGACCTCTGTTGGTTCAGTTTAAATCTACCAATGATTTATCCTAATTTGTTTCCAGTAGACACTTTCTCTGGTTCAGTTAAATCGATCCTAAGATTTATGCTGATTCGATATCCAGTTAAAGATCATTTTAGACCTCTGTTGGTTCAGTTTAAATCAACCAATGATTTATCCTGATTTGTTTTTGGTAAACACTTTCTCTGGTTCAATTAAAGCGATCCTAATATTTATGCTGATTCGATATCCAGTTAAAGACCATTTTAGACCTCTGCTGGTTCAGTTTAAATCAACCAATGATTTATCCTGATTTGTTTCTGGTAGACACTTTCTCTGGTTCAGTTAAATCGATCCTAAGATTTATGCTGATTCGATATCCAGTTAAAGACCATTTTAGACCTCTGCTGGTTCAATTTAAATCGACCAGTGATTTATCCTAATTTGTTTCCAGTATACACTCTCTCTGGTTCAGTTTAATCGATCCTAAAATTTATTCGGATTCTTACCCAGTCCAAGAGAAATACAGACCTTTGTTGTTTCAGTATAAATCGACCAAAGATTTATTCAGATACTTCTACTAATCTCTAACGACAGTTACTTTGGATGGCATCTATAAGCTCCTCTCTGATAACTCTTTATCACCTCTCCAAATGGCATCTTTAAGCTCATTCCCGATACAATTAAATAACAACATTACTTCGTGCACCAGCGAGTGCAAATTTCTGAGCACTTTAGTGTTCAATCATCTTCCACCTTCAAGTTACGAATGGCAAACATACCAATCTAACTCTTCATGTTTAAGAATATTGAACTGGGACAGTTGTTGTACCCCAAAATTTTCCCTCTCTTTTATCAATAACATTTCTCACCAAAGATCTCAAGGGTTCTCAAGGGTTTAATCAGATAAGTTCACCTCCTAAGCACTGAGGCCACAAATTAGGGTTTTGACTGAAGTTGACCGATCATTGACTTTTGACCTAATACACAAACTAATGGTTTGAAACATAATCTCGAGGGCTCAAACCCAACATGTTGACCTAATTTCATGACTCAAATCATTGTTCAAGGTCAAAAGATTGATAGTTGAATTTTTGACCAACTGATGAAAAGTCAACTGATACACAAAAAGTTAAACTTTGACTTTTTAGTCAACATTAAATTATAAAGATAAAAACTCATCAAGACATTCAAGAATATCAAGCTTGATCAACAAGAATCAAGAAAGTCAACAAAAAGTCAAAGTTTCCAATACTTAGACATTTTGAGTGTTTTTACACTTGATAATTTCATTACTTCATGACATTTTCTCACCTAGATGCAAGATGATTCAAAGAAAACTTTAAACATGAAAGTTGTAGATCTTGATGAATTATACAACTTTGTATTAGAGGGTTGATGTCCAAAAATTCTTATATTTAAAGATACAGGCTCATGAAGTCATGACATTTTTGTACAAATACTTAGAAAATTTTCCAACAGGTTTGGTCAACTTTTTGTCCCAACTTCTTGGCCAATTTTCATCAAGTTCCCATTGGATTTAGCCAAAATGTTCAACATGAAAGTTGTAGAAAATGTTTCAAGCTTTCTAAAACATCAAAGAGCATGAATTTATCACACTTGATCTAGGAGATTCAAAGGCATGAAGTTGGGTATCCATTCTTGAATTACAAGTCATTTTGGTGAAGAACACATAATCCAATCTACATGTTATGCTCCATAATCTTGTGTTGTAGGCCTTCTAACTTGCAAATATCACCATAATTTAATGTTTACACAAACTTTTGAGCTATGGTCCATTTTATTTAACCATTGACCAAGTGATCTTTCCATTTTTGGCACAAAGTTAACATTGCCATTCTTGCAAACTAGCTTTAATCAAAAAGTCAGCTTTTCTTGAGCCTCTAACTTGTTCCTTCTACACACACTCAACACAAAATCACACAAGCATGCTTAAAGTGTCCAACAACTCTATGAATCAAAGTACAAAGCATTGGAACTATGATTTTCAAGCTTGCTTAATGTACAATCCAACCTAGCCACATTTTGAAAATCTGATCAACCTTTGTCTTAAAACTTCTTGCCTATAAATAGAGAGACCATTCGCAAGATAAAAAGAGATGAACAAGCCCTCAAAACTCCTATACTCTAAAAAAAAATCAGAATTGGCCACAAAACCTCCATTTTTGAGCTTTGAAGTCCAAATCTTTGAACCTCTCACACCTTGCAAGTTTTTCCCAAACAATCCATACAAATACTTCACATATATCATATAGAAGTTGTTCAAACACAAGAACAACTTCTATAACACCATTATCACTATCTTCCAAACTCAAAAACAGTATTTTGCAACTTGACTTGGTGGGAGTGATTCAACAACTTTCAGTATTAAGTGAGGATTGGAACAACTTCAAGAAGGGCCAAAGGAGCTCGATCAATCACCACTTCGCACCCGGAAACATTCGTACGTGTTATAAAGTTTTCACTTCAAGAGGTAAACATCTCAAACTGTAATATCTTTATACATTCAGCATTTGCTTTCATTTTCAAAAGGATACAACAGGACAGATCCAAGAAATAACTTAGCAAAAAGGAAAGCTAGGGGCTGACACGGGTGCCCGTGTCACACGACACGGCCCATGTCAACTCAACTGGGTTGAAAACTTAACAAAAATGCAGGGCAGGTCCTGATACAGGTGCCCGTGTCACACGACACGGCCCATGTCAACTCAACTGGTTCAGACACGTACAAAAAACAGGCAACTAGGGGCTGACACCGGTGCCCGTGTCACACGACACGGCCAGTGTCAATTTGGCTTGAACAAAAATGTAAAGCAGAAGCCAGGAACAGGTCCTGACACGGCCCGTGTCAGCTCAGGCACCAAATTTCCTAATTTTGAGTTTTTTTAGTTTATTTTTGGACATATTGCCTTGCTTGGAGATGACCTAACACGATAAAACCGTTTTTTTCTAAAATGAGACATCAAAAAACATTTTCCTAAACAATTAGTTTTCTTTTTATGTTAACTTAGACCTAGGTTTATTCTTCAATTAAATGAACTACAAAAACCTTTTCTATAAAAAAACCCTAAAAAACAATTCCTTTTCACTTTACATTTTCATGCACATTTTACTATTTTGAATTATAAATTATGTAATTGTCAAAGTAATTATGGTTTATTTTTACTTGTCATCCCCATTTGTAAATTTGTATCCCCCATCCCCCAAAGTATTGTAATAGCGTAGAACATTTAATTTCCGTAATTTATCGCTTTCCATATTATTGCTAGTAATTAGGGTTTGTATGGCAAGATCTTAAAATCAATACTAGACAACGCTAATTAAGACAAAATGCATGAAAACAAAAACACTTTGCACACTTGTACCTCAAGGGTAACCCACACTTGTTGCCTCGGATAAAACAATCATGTCCCTCAAACGTGGGATACTTTAGTAAAGACCCTCGATTACAAGATCGTAGTCCCTCGATGACCCTTCGATGTTGCCTTCGGTAAATGATCTTAGTCCCTCATGACAATTGCTAAAGTGTCCTACAATGTTGCTTTCTATGACTGTATGACAACCCACGCATATCCCTTCACATACAATGATAAGGTTTCTTACTAACTAATGGTAAGATAACACTATCTAAAGGAGAAGGAAAAGAACAAAGACTTTCTTTTGATTAGGTAGAACGTTCGTAGTTGCTTGATCACAAACATTTCAAAACAAAAATATTTTCAAACACACCATCACTTTCAATGAAATATTTTCAAAAGTCAACATTTTGTATACATTCTTATAGAGACAATAATCATTACAAAGTTCGCCTAAACGAAGGCACTTTTCAAAAATACTTTCAAACAAATACCAACACATATCACAAAGAATTTTCAAAGTGGGCTAGCAACTAATAGCCCATAGATAACTACGGATGAAAAGGGTTCTAACACCTTCCCTTTTCATAACCTACCCCCGGAAGTCAAGAAAATTCTCAAAAGGTATTTCCTGTTCTTTTAACCCTTTCCTTTATTGGATAAAAGAAAAGTTGGTGGAGACTCTTGCTATCCGCAACAATTGCGATAAAATGCAAAACACCCAAGTCAGTTCTCCCACCGTATCACAGTACAGGTCTGCTCAATCAACTTCTTCTGACAGCAAGGGACGAGATGTTCGAAGATATAAGGGCAATAGCAGAGTTGGAACCCAATGAATTCATTTCCACATAGCTATATATTTTGTCCTCACCTTGTACTCTTTTCATTTCACGACAATTTCCTCTTATTAGGATTTATGTTTCTTTGTATAAAAATGCCTGTTTATAGGAAAATTATCAATACAAATACACCTTAAAGTTAAAACTTTTTGTTTTTTCTGTTTTGCTTGCAAAAACTTCCAATGACTAAAATTGAATGAACATATGCATATGAACATGATTAACTGTTAACAAATATATGCGTAAAAATATGAATAAGCATTTACTCAAGATTCTAGGAGTTGGTATGATGTTCAAGCTCTATATAAATCCCCAGAGAGCCACTTCTATGAGATTATCCCCACAGAGTAATCTTCACAAATTCATCCCCAATAAAGATACATTCCCTGCAATTTCCCTAACCTACGGAGTTTTAATCAGTACAATTCATGGAAATTATCTTCCCCAGCTGAATTTATTCCTACAAAACTAAAAAAATCCCTGCAGATTTCTTCTCTCTAGCAAAATTCAATTTTCCAGGAGAGTTTGTTTCCTCAACAGAACATTTCTCTGTCAATAGGGTTTATTTCCCCAACAAATTACATTCTCCTCAACTTGAGTCTATTCCTCAAATTTCTATGAATCATCGGCAAAGATCCTATCCTTAATGAAGTCGCCATTATCCATAGAGAGTCGCTATGAAACCTGGAACCAGATCGGATACCGGTTAACTTTATCCTCCCTAGACGAGTCGGAAGGTTACCCATCTCTTTTATCCCCAGTCAGGGTATGTAAGAATTAAATTCCCCAATAGAGTAATAAACAATCAATGTTCCTAAAACTCTTCTCCCCAAAGCAGAAGTCAACATTCCCCGGCGGAGTTTCCTCAAACAACAAGAAGGAATCCCCAGTGGAAGCATTCTAGATCAGATAGAAGATATACATACTTTTCATCCCCAACAACGGTCAGGGATTTATTTTCCCATATAAATATCTTGCAAGGGTTTATAAATACATTTCAACAACATCTCACATTTATACATCATAACATATGTATATGAAACACATATAGCAGAGTCTCATTTATTTTGAGAACATCATTACGCAATGCATTTCATACATCATGACATTGCACGCATATAATTCCTTACCTTTTTCATGAAGGATCAATCAACAAATGAATATCATCAACAATTCTCAAATATGTCTAAGATTAATCCCTGAAATAAGACGGGGCAATTATCCGGATGACCAACTGTGATACGGTGGGAGAACTGACTTGATTTTTTGCGTTTTGATTGCATTTGTGCGGATAGCAAGAGTCGCCACCGACTTTTCTTTTATCCAAAAGGAAAGGTAAAAAAGCACAGGAAAGACCTTTCGAAATTATTTCTCGGGTTCGGGGGGTAGATTATGAAAAGGGAAGGTATTAGCACTCTTTTCATCCATGGTTTTTCATGGGCTCTTAGTTACTCTCTAGATCAATTTGCTTTCATTTGAATGTGTTTTGAGGTGTGGGCTTTGAAAGTGTTTTGAAAATGTCTTTGTAATGGTTCTCGTCTCTATAAGAACGCGTACAAAGTTTTTATTTTGAAAAGTGGTTCAAAGACGTGTTTGTGGATTTGTGTTTTAGAAAGTGTTTTGAAAAGATGTTTTACAATGGTTCTCGTCTCTATAAGAACGCATACAAAGCATTTTGTCTTTTGAAAATTTTTTGAGATGAAAGTGTAGGTGCAAAAAAATGTTTTTTTGTTGTGAGCAAGCGAATAACTAGGAGCGAATCTACCTACTCGAAAGGTCTTAAATTTTCTTTTCTTTCTCCTTTAGATGTTGCTATCTTACCATTGATTTGGTAAGAAGCCCCATCATTGGATGTAAAGGGACAGGCGTGGGTCAATTTTATAGTCATCGAAAGCAACTTATGAGACGTTTTAGCAATTTTTGTAAGGGACGAGATCGTTTTATCAAAGGCAACATCGAGGGTCATCGAGGGACTACGATCTTTTTATCAAAGGGTCATTGCTAAAGCGTCTCATATTCGAGGGACATGACTGTGTTTCCGAGGCAACGAGCGAGGTTGCCCTAGAGGTGCGCGTGTGAAAATTGTGTTTGTTTCAAGTTAATTTTGTTGAAATTAGGTTATCTAGCGATTGATTTTTATGTCTTGCCATGCACGCCTAATTACTATACAGTATAAAAAAACAGTAAATTGCGGAAATTCAAATTCTAGGCTATTACAGAATTTTCGGGAATGGGGGTACAAATTTACGAATGGGGATGATTCGAACACGATTAACCAGTCTAAATAACAAACAATGCAGCCAAATCGAATTTGAAATACATATAATATTCTTAGGGAAAATAATTAACAAAGTATGAAAATAAAATTCTAAGTATTTGGTTTGTAACATTTGGAAAGAAAAGAAAATAAAGTCAATTGTATATGTATCTTTTTGTTTGATATCTTATATTTGTGAGAGTATGTATAAAAAAAACTATCCTATATACCTTTTGAATTTTATTATATGTAAATTAATAATTTTATCTATAAAAAAAAGTTTATTAAAGAAAAAGAAGTTGATAAAAATTAATCACAAAGTCTAAACCAAACTAATTATGAAAATTGTATGTTTTAAGTTTAATTGAGTTTTAGAATTAAAACTAAATATAAATAAAAAATTAGAGAAAATAAGATTGAAAGAATTAAGCAAAACAAAAATGCCCACGGGAGGAATTGAACTCAGATCATTTGGAATGTCACAGACACATCTTGCCAACTAAACTACATTACTTGTTTGTTATGTTTACGCCTCAAATAAACTAAAAAAAGGAAAATGGTGACGGATTGGGCAAACAGGCCCCAACGGGGCTGACCTGGTTTGGCCTAAGAAGGAAAAAGTTTGTTGTAACCCTAAATGGGAATGGGAAGTGCCGCCGGTTTGCAACATGATGAAGAGGAAAAGTCAAAAGAAAAAAACAAAGAAATTCTTCCATTTATCTCAACGAGATACTATCCTCTTCCACTTGGTTCTCTATCTATTTCTCCTTCCTTGTTTCTCCCACTGATTCATCCATAATATTCTAATCTCATCTTATCGATAATACTATCTCCGCTCACCACCTTCTCCTCGAACAGAGGTTGTACAAGTTATTGCGACGGAAGTACCAGTGGCGGGATAAAGATGACGAAGGTATTTTCTGGGGAGTTTCTGGTTTTTTCTCTCTGAGTTTTTGATTGAGATTTCCTTGTGTATTTTCTCTGTGTAAATAGCGTGTCAATAGTTGGTTGGGAGAGGAGAGTATTGTGTGGTTTGAGCGGAGAGAGTATGCGGTTTTTTGAGAGGGCTTCAGTGGAGTATTGGTGAGCCCTGGGATCTTTTCTTTTACTTGATTATTAGCAAAACAAAATGCATGCAGATAAAAAAATTTATGATGAATGTGGAGAAGTAAAGGAAGCTTACCTTGTTGATGGCTTTTCGTTTGACTGGGAAGCCTCTTCTATAAACTTTCTCTCTTTAATTTCTGAAGGGGTTGGAAGGGGAAATGATGAAAATTTTCTGGGGTTTATGTCTGCTTTGTGATGCTGTTGTGTTCTTTGTGTGATATTTGGTTTCTCTCTGTTTTTTGTATGTATTCTTGTTGTTGTCTTTGAATAATGAAATTGTTCTTTTTTTTCTTCTCCCTCGAATTGCCTCTGTTATGTGCCTCTTGTATTCATCTGAAAAACAAACTTTTTTGGGGGAAAAGGCAATTGGTTTTGAACATATTAAGATGCTGTTATTATGGCTTTTTGTTGCAGTTTTGACTGGATCTGTATATGTGCAATTTTTGGCTGTATATTGCAGTTGCTTTTTGACAGATTTTAGACTATTTTGGACAGCATATGCAGGGCTGCAATGCAGTCTATTTTGACAGTACTTTGGCCTCTTGTATTTGTCCCTTTTTTTTACTGTGATGCAAACTATTTTTTGCATCATTTGAGACAATGCTGAATTATTAATTTTGACTTGTATTTCTTCTCATTTTATCCTCTGTGAACCAATTAAAGATTATGATTTGCAATGGACCAAACACGGACGAAATGTTGCCCCCTTATTTCTGATTCTTCTTACCAATCCCTAATGATGAAAATGTAGAGAATTCTTTGAAATTTTCTATTCTTGTTCCAACATGAATTTTTTCTAACTAATTCTCTCCTTTTGTTTACATGTACGAGCAAATTGAACGATAAGGAGAATTGACGAAGAGTGACTTGAAACGCTTGAAGAAAGCTTGATGATGAAGAAATTCCTTTGTAGTTTAGTAATTGTTAGGAATTTTGTAACATTGTGAATTTATGATTTGAATTTTGAGGTTTAGAAACTTGTAAAGTGTATACCAATTCACTTGTAATTAAACAATGAAACTTTGGTGCAATCTTGCATACTTGATTCATCTTGAATTTGTTTCTACAAAACTTGAATATTCCTTTTTGATACAATTTAAATTATGAGCATAATTTGGATTCTCCTTTGTGGTCTATAAACTTAAAATGCCTCTTGAGAAAAGAATGATACTTGAATCCTTGAAACATGCCTTGAATAATGCTTTGTATTTTCCTGTAGGATTGAATCATGAATTCTTGAAAACTTGAAATGGATGTCTTGAATTTGGAATTGGAATTGATGTTGCACTTGTAATTGATTTGAAAGAAAGATTGAAAATTTGAACGAAGATGAAGATGAATGAAGTTAATGAATTCCTTGAATTCAAAATAGTTCACATGAATTTTTTTAGTATATCAAAATTGCGCCATAAGCATATTGATCCTTTTGAATATCCTAAAACAAATTCACATGAATGAATTATGCCTCACCTGCTGGAATTAGGTCGAGGTCAAAAGAATTATTTGAATGGATCCTCGAATTTTCTTCATTAAAATCCATATCTTCAATTCATAGTAACTTGAAATACGAGCCAAAATTTTGGATCTTGCCTTTAAGAATTTTGATCAAAATCCCATTTCAATCCAATAATCATTATCGTTCAAACGCAAACGATTTGAAGTACGAATAACAAACTACCCATGGACTTTAAAACTCAAACTCTTGTTTCAATGAATTATCTCAACATAATGATCAACATCTAGAAATAACATTCTACAGTCAAGAAATTCCTATAAAATTTCAATAAATTTCATGGTCTTCCAAGCGCATTTTGACTTCGATCGTTGAAGTAATCTCATAGACAATGCTATTTGTGATAATTTGCAAAAACAATCACTTCATAATATTGAAAGTTGAAGAAGTTACAATCGCTTGAACTTGGTCTCGCAAAAAAAAGGGTCAGCTTTTGGGTTAATGGAGTCATTTTCAGTCGTCTGAACCACTGACTGAGCAAACTTGTGACGCGAGGTTCGAAACTCGGCATGAACATCCTTGAGAGGACATGAAGATATACGAAGACCATTTGAAACCTTGAAGAATCGATTTTCTTTGAGAAATGCGAAACCCTAATTGTTGATTTATTGCATAGGAAGAGAATCTGTCTGATCAACTTCTGAGCCAAATTAGGTATTCGAGAAACCCTTGGATAGCATCTTGAGTTAAAAATGGGAGGGAAAATTTTGGGATACAACACCAACCATAAATTATTTCCTGAAACAAGACAGGACAACTATCCGTGAAAAAACAGATTGTAGATCAATTCCTGAAACAAGACGGGGCGACTATCTACATGATGAACACTTTCTTCAAACATCTTCTGGCTCAGATTAAATCGACCAAAGATTTATTTTTCTACTTCTCCCATTTAAAGATAGACACAGACATCTTCTGGCTCATATTAAATCGACCAAAGATTTATTCTGATACTTCTTCCAGTAGACATTTTCTGGCTCAGATTAAATCGACCAAAGATTTATTCTGATACTTCTTCCAATAGACATTTCCTGGCTCAGATTAAATCAACCAAAGGTTTATTCTGATACTTCTCCCAGTAGACATTTCCTGGCTCAAATTAAATCGACCAAAGATTTATTCTGATACTTCTTCTAGTAGACATTTCTTGGCTCAGATTAAATCGACAAAATATTTATTCCGATACTTCTTCCAGTAGATATTTTTTGGCTAAGATTAAATCGAACAAAGATTTATTATGATACTTCTTCCAGTAGACATTTCCTTGATCATATTAAATCGACCAAAGATTTATTGTGATACTTCTTCCTGTAGACATTTTTTGGCTCATATTAAATCGACCATAGATTTATTCTGGTACTTCTTCCAGTTATAGACACACGTAGACATCTTCTAACTCAAAGTCATTCAAGCATAGATTTACTCTGATACTTCTCCAAGTTAAAGTCAAGCGTAGACTTAGTCTAGTTTTTCTCAAGTTACTTTAGATGGCATCTATAATCCCATCTCCAACAGCTCTTTGTCACCTCTCCAAATGGCATCTTTAAGCCCATTCCCAGTAATACATTGTTACTTCGGGCACAAGCGAGTGCAAATTTCTGGGCACTTATGTGTTCAATCATCTTCCACCTTCAAGTCACGAATGGAGGATATGCCAATCTAATTCTTCAGGTTTAAGAATATTGAACAGGGGAAGTTGTTGTGCCCCAAAATTTTCCCTCCCTTTTCTCAATACATTTCTTACAAAAGTTCTCAAATGCTAAAGGATTCTCAAGAGTTGATCAGACAAGCTCACCTCCTAAGCATTGGGTCCACAAATAGGGTTTTGGTTTTCTTAAGGAAAATTGGACTTCTAATGCCTCAAGTGACTTTCATGGTTCATCATAGGTCTCCAAGAATTCTCATACCAAGTTTCAAGTCTTGCATCACAAATTTGCTCAGTGAATTGCTCAGATGACTGAAAATCAACTATATTGGGTAAAAAGTCAATTGTGGTCAACATACAGTCAAACTTCAAGATTTTTGGTCAACATCAACATTTTGGAGTCATATTCATCATTTTATCAAGGGTTGATCATATTTCCTCAAAAAAATCCCTCGGATCACCAAAGGGGAAAAATAGTCAAAATTAGGGTTTTTACTAAGAATGACTGGTCATTGACTTTTGACCTAGTACATGACCTAATGATTTGAAGCATGATCTAAAGGTATCAAATATAATATCTTGAACTAATTACATGGTTCAAAACATTCCTAAATATCAAGTGATTGATAGTTGAAATTCGAATTAATTAATAAAAATTCAACAGACACACAAAAAGCCAAACTTTGACTTTTTGGTCAACATTGAACTTCAAAGATCAAGAATCATCAAAATATTCAAAAATATCAAATTTTATCATCAAGAATCAACAAAGTCAACAAAAGTCAAAGATAGGAAATTTTCCAACACTTAGATTTTTTTTTAAGTATTACTGCTTTATTCTTAACAAATTCACAACTTCATGACTATTTTTCACTAAGATGCTAATTGATCAAGGGAAACTTTCAATATGAAAGTTGTAGGGCTTCATGAATTCTAAAACTTTGTCCTCGAGGGTTGATGTCCAAAAAATGTTTGAATTAGGAGATATAGGCCCATGAAGTCATGACATTTTTATCTAACACTTAGTAAAATTTTCAACAAGTTTGGTCAGATTTTTATCCCAACTTCTTGGCAAATTTTCACCAAGTTCCAATTTGATTTAGTCAAAAAATGTCAACATGAAAGTTGTAGACAATGTTGCAAGCTTTCCAAAATGTCTAAGAACACAATTTTATCATGCTTTAGCTAGGAGATTCAAAGGCATAAAGTTTGACATCCATTCTTGAAATGCAAGGCATTTTGTGATGAACATGAGATCAAATCTCCAAGCCATGATACATAAATCTTGCTTTACAGGTTTCTAACTTGCAAATCTCACCATAATTATATTTTTACACAAACTTTTGAACTATGGTCCACTTGATTCAATCATTTTCCAATGCATCTTGCCATTTAAGGGAGAAAGGTACCATTTCCATTCTTGTAAAGCAAGGCTTTTGCAAAAGTCCACTCCTTGAGCCTCTAACTTTTTTCTTCTGCACACACTCAATCTACAAAGTCATAAGCAACATGTTTAAAGTGTCTAGCCACTCTAGAAGGCATGGTACAAGACATTGGGACCATGTTCTTCAAAGTTGCTTCATAAATAAGAAACCTAGCCATAATATGTGATCTTGAAAACCAATCCCTCTCAGCCTCTAAAACCTTTTCTCTATAAATAGAGATGTCATTTGCAAGACAATGGATGAATTCATAGCCCTCAAAGCACCCTTATACTCCCTCAAACCAGAATTTGCACCAAAACTCCATTTTGTGGCACCTTCTGACCTTGAACACCAAACACTCAATCCACTTGTGTGTTTTCCCTTCTCATCATTAAAATATCATCTATATACTATATACAAGTGATCCAAACACCTAAATCACTCTTGTAATCACTCCATCACCATCCACCATTTTCAAAATCCACCATTGCATCTTGACTTGGTCAGAACAGTTGGGTAAGCTACAAGGCATTCTATCAATTGGAATAGCTTCAGGGAGGTCCAAGCAAGCTCACCAAATCATCCTTTCACTTTTGGAAGTCGTGTAGAGAGCATTCAGATTTCGTGTCAAGAGTTAAGTTTTTCTAACTTTAAAATCATTATTCATGCATCATTTGCACTTGCTTTCTAAGGAAAAAATGTAGATATCAATGCCTTGAAACTAACCATGCCTTTAGTTTTCATTTATGTTAACTGTATGGTGAGAATTTTGAAGTTTAAGTTTCTGAAAAAGGTAGGTTTCAGTTTGGTACCAAAAAAAATTCATCTTAGTCTTTGATCTTTAGCTTTTAAAAGTTATATGGTTGAAGTCATAGTGAAAAATCAAGCAACTTTCATGTTTACATTTTCAAAAATGGATGAGAAATGAAGGGGTTACAAAATCAAAAATGGAGTTGTTATCTTGGCGCACGCGAGGAAGAAGAAGATGACTTATTCAAATATTCAGGAATGGGTTTATAATATATTTATTGGTGGCTGTTTCATAACCGAATGAAACAGCCACCCCAATAGCAAGCGCGCGCGTACAAAGTCTTTGCCTGCCTTAGGGACCTGGGTTCGAGCCCCAGTGGTACCCCTTTATTTGTTTTAGATCCAATACAAGCAAGCTCAAAAAGCGTATGGTGTACCTCTCTCCATCACCCTCTGATCATCACCAGGCCACTATCTAGCGCCCAACATTACTTCCCCATGGTACACTTCAAGGAACATTCCACACTGTATCCAAATAGGCCCTGGACTTCCTTGTTGTCGGGCTCAACAATTGATTTTTCACACCCCTAATTTACTTTCACAACGCAAGCCCTTTTTTTTATTCTCTACTTCAAACAAAAACTATTTTTTGGGCCAAACATTTTTCTTTTGACCCCCCAATTTCCTTTTACTAACGCCAGACTCAATCTTTTTTTATATTTTCTTTTCTTTACTTTTATTATTTATTTCATTTAATTAAAATACAAAAAATATGATTTTTATTTATATAAAATTTAGATTTAGGTTTTTTTTAATTAGTTAATTTAATTTTTGACAAAATTGATTTATTTTAATCACGTTAAGAATTAGGTTATACTTCAAATATCTTTTCTAAATAAAACTCCAAAAATATTTTCTAAATACTTAGAATTCTTTAGACTTTAATTAATTTAATTTTGATAATAAAAGATTATTTAATCACATCTTATTTACTTGTAAATAATTAATTTGTAAATAACATTAGGTCTAATTATTTATCTCACATCTCAAATACTTTCTAAACAAAGAAACAACAAAACATTTTTTAATACTAAGAAATTTGTTAGGGTTTTGAACATTTTCCCTTTTACCATCTCTGCGCGTTTGTTTATTTT
The DNA here is from genome assembly GCA_948472305.1 of Vicia faba. Taxonomy (NCBI): domain Eukaryota; kingdom Viridiplantae; phylum Streptophyta; class Magnoliopsida; order Fabales; family Fabaceae; genus Vicia; species Vicia faba. The sequence goes on from OX451739.1 coordinate 1,046,812,250, forward strand.
TCACATCATTGTTTTCATAGTTATGTAATTGCTTATGGTCTGTAATAGATAATTAGAGTTTATTACTTTCCTCCTCATTCACAAATTTGTATCCCCCGTTCTGGAAGCATTGTAATAGCGTAGGATATATAATCTCCACAATTTATTGATTTCCTTATTTATGTTAGTAACTAGGGTTTGTATGGCAAGATTAAAATTAATCAGTAGATAAGCTAATCTCAAAGACAAAGACTTGAAATCAAAACACTTCACACACATGCACCTCTAGGGTTAACCTCACTTGTTGCCTTAGATAAAAATAGTCATGTCCCTCGAACGTGAGATGCTTTAGCAAATACCATCAGTTAAAAGATCGTAGTCTCTTGAAAACCCTTCAATGTTGCCTTCGGTAAACGATCTTAGTCCCTTACGGCAATTGCTAAAGAGTCTTACAAGTTGCCTTCTATGACTGTATGATGACCCACGCCCGTCCCTCACATCCAATGATATGGCTTCCTACTAACTAATGGTAGGATATCACTATCTAAAGGAGAAGGAAAAGAACAAATACTTTTTGAGGAGGTAGATAATTCGTAATCGCTTATTCACAAACTAAAACAATTTTTCACACCTTACAAAACAACTACTTTCAAAACGCTTTATAAACACTCGTGAGGACTGATACAAGGGTTATTATAAAGCAAATTGCCTTACATTGGAATTTTCAAACATCTTTTCACAAAACAACATTTTCTCCCAAAATATCTTTTGAAAAAAACATTTTTGTATACATTCTCAATGATACGAGAATCATTACAAAATTTTTGCACTTAGGCATTTTCAAAATATTTTCAAACATGCACAAACACAAAATCATTTCAAAGTGAGCTAGCAATTAAGATCCTGTAGATAACTACAGATGAAAAGAGTGTTAACGCCTTCCCTTTTCATAACCTACCCCCCGAACTCAAGAAAATTCTCAAAGGTCTTTCATGTTCTTTTCACCCTTTCCTTTATTGTATAAAAGAAAAGTCGGTGGCGACTCTTGCTATCTGCAACATTTACAATAAAATGCAAAACCCGAGTCAGTTATCCCACCGCATTTACAGGTGTACTCTTAAAAGGGCATGTGTAGATCTGGACATGTGAAGATTATTGAATCATGTGTACACATACCTCTTGGGCTTACTAAGAATAACAATACCTTTAATGGGATGATTTATTTTTCTCTATATCATGGAATATGTAGATATCCCCGTGAAACATCGTTTCTGGTTGGTAAAGAAGCCTTGTTCAAACACTATCACCTGACTGGATGTCAGGCCATTATGCATGACTTGTTCCCCTGTGACTTACAAGGAAATAATATGGACGGTGCAATCTATACACGTCGGGAGGTAGTGTAAAGCGTACTTGTTGACTATGATGCATGCAATGTTATTAGAATTAACTCTTCCCAGAAAACCATGTTCAGAATCAATAAAGCCAGTCATAAGTTATTTTGGAAAGTGCATTTGCTTTTGGTTATTTTCCTCAAATAACATTCTTGACCAAGACCACTAACTCAGTCTAAAATCGTTAATTCCTATGCCATTACTTGGGTATTTATTGAGTTCATTTCTTCTCCTTCTCTCACATTATGGTTGTTTGATGTTTACATAAGTCCTTATGGCTTTTGTTCAGGTATGGGTAAGTACCTTTTGGGTCTGGTTTTGTGATGGATTTATTTGTCAATTTTTAGCCAAAAAGGGGGAGAGTTATATTTTCCATATGTTGTTAAGTCTGAGGTCTGTGTTTGTAGTTTCTTTGCAAAGATGTCGAATAGAATTTCCTATTCTAATTTGGTATTCTTTAGTGCTTTTGTGTCTTGTGATCTGAGTTATGAACCCAGTTGTGTCTTGTGTTATGAGTTATCCTGGTGTAATAGTGAGATCCCCTAGGTTGATTTGTGGTTTCTTCTTAATGGTTCTCTTATACCACTGGGTCCTCTCAAATTATCCTTGAAAGGAAGGGTCCTGGATCAAGGGGGAGTATCTTCAGCCCTATGAAAGATGTTTCTGGATTGATCTTATCAAATAATCTTGGATTGGTTCAGCTAAAATGTCTTCAGGACATTTTGCTCCTAGATTCTTTTCTGGGTTTATTGTGAAAAAGGAGCTTCAACCAAAGGTTTCTGGATCTGCAGTGAAAAAAGAGTTTTAGCCAAAATTTTCCAAAAGGGGGAGATTGAAAGCTCCAAAGATTTGAGCTCTAAAGTTTTGAATAATATTGGTAAAACTAGATATTGAACAAGATGTCTCATTGTGATCATCTGACATCTTATCTGATATAACTGGGTGTTCAGATTCTGTGAGTGGGTTACAAATATGGACCATTCTGGAAATATTTGGTAACCATGTGTTTTGTTCAAAATGAAGAACTCAGAAGTGTTGAACTAACATGTCTCATCATTAGAGAGACATGCCGAATGAAGATGTCCTATGAAGAGCCATTTGAAATCGCGCATGTGACCAGCTGGAAAGTTGGATTTAATTGATATATTTCATGTGTAGAATATTCTGGGAATATTGTCCTATCCTATGTGGAGTATAATTTGAAGATTGAAGAGATTCGAGATGAATTTTAGAAGATTATTTAGATTCTAATTATGGAGATAATTAAGGAAACTAATGATTTAAGTCTTATGATTTAGGATATATTTTTGCTGATTTTCTGCAACATATCAACTGCTGTTTTGAAGCCCAAACCCAGTACCCTTAAGATTATAAAAGGAAGACTTAGTTCTAGGTAAATTTAACTAAACCAAGTGTATCAAAGTTAAAAGTAAAATAAGGGTTTATAATTTTGAAAGTCGTACACTTTATTGAGTTGTAAGTCACCCTTTGTATCAATTTTATACATTGTGGTAGACATAGTTTTATGCAGATTCAAAACCCTGTGGGTAATGAATCGTGTATTGTTCTTGGATGAAGCTTTGAAGCAAATCCAAGTATGTTTATTAGTCAAGAGTCTTTACTAAACTGGTTGTAATTAATAGAAATATCACTGAGTTGATTTAGGAACTGAGATGTCGATTTCTCATATTTAGGGAGAACCTAGGTAGAAGTTGCATTGGGTAGGGATTAGGCGAGAAGTTGTAAAGGATGGAGTTTAGCTTTCAACTAATACTGTTGATAATGGACTTTCTTCTTGTCCTGGTATCCTCTAAAGTAGGTGTTGTTGTACACCAAACTGGGTCATCATATTTATATGTTACTATCTTTATGTTCTATTCTGTTTTGTTTTTTTGATTGATTAACATGTTGTATAAGATGTTGGAACATCTATTATGATTCTGGACTGATGAGTTATGTATCAGTCTACTGTTTCTATCCATGAGTATTTTGCAGAGATCAATGTCTTAATATGTGTTAGGACACGTGTAATCTGTTTACCAGAATTTCACTTGTGATTGCCTTGCAATGCTTACCATTTGGATTGCTAGTAAATATACTCATTTATTAACTACAAATGCTATATATGGTCTAGTGCATTGTATCCAATACTTTAGAAAGCCAATTGCACTTGGATATTTCAATTAATCCTCGACTCTTCCATCCTTTTTTGGAATTTTGACACTAGGATCAAATGGAGTACTTAATTCCTTGAAATGTAAGTGTTTGAGCTTATCAAGTACTTTCTCTACATAGTTTGTTTGACTAAGTTCATAACCCCCTCTATTTTACATTACTCTGATCCCAAAAAGAGGGTCAATCTATCCAAGATCTTTCATCTTGACTATGTTTTTAACCCCCACTATTTTGCTTTACCTTAATCCAAAAGAGTATCCACTATTTCAAGATCTTTCATCTTGAATGGGAATCTAGAAACCTATTTGTTTCTAAGATTCCATTAATCTCGTTGATAATGATCAACATGTAATCAACATAGATATAAAGAAATATCACAATGTTCTCACACAACTTTGTGTATAAACACTTGATACAAGAATTATATGAAGAAAGATTTTAGATATTCATGTATGATAATGCAAGAAGGTTTTAGATGAAGTGAGAGATAAAATTTTGAGCAACTTAAAGTAGTAAAATATAAATTGAAATGAGTACCTTAGTTATGTTCACTTCTCCCAAATCTTCACTTGGATTTCTATGTTCAACCTTCTTGATCATCTTCATCATTGATATGCATGACAATTTTGATTCTTTTCTTCTTTGATAATATTTGTCTTCATCAAAACTGAACTATATATATGAGGTAATCTTCACAATCTCCCCATTTTGATGATGACAAAATCTTTGAATTCTTGTTTTTATAATGATTGAAAAGTCTCTCCCTAAGTTGTGAAACTTGCAATGACAAAGTCAAACTTTTGATGTCATTGTTTTGGTGCTTGTTTTAGGCCATATAAGGATTTGACAAGTTTATATGCCTTTAGTTCATTTCCAGGAAGCACGTAGCCTTCTGGTTGTTCCATGTAGATTTCCTCATCGAGATCTTCATTTAGGAACACTATTTTAACATTCATCTAATTAACTATAAGGTGATTCAAAAAGTCTAAGGCAAACAACAAACTAATTGTGGTTTTCCTTACTATTGGTGCATATGTATCAAAGTAATCCATGCCTTCCTTTTGTCTAAATCCTTTTGCCACTAATTTGGCCTTATAGGTGTTTAAGGTACCATTACTATAATACCTTATCCTAAACACCTACTTGCAAATAATGGGTGTTATCCTTTAGGTATATCTACAAGTTTCCAAGTGTGGTTTGACATTGTTTAATCCATTTCATCTTGGATAACATCATTCCAAGAGAAGTCCCTTGAAGTTATTTCTTCATTATAGATCTTAGGACCATCTTCCGTTTGAAGAATAATAGGAGTCTTACGAAAAAATTCTCTCTATTTTCTTCTACTAGATAAAATAAATATGTTGACAATCAATTTTGTTTGGTCCTAGATCCTTAGCCTTTCACACTTTCTGCTTATTCTAAGTTTGAGTTGTTTTTCAGCAATCATTGATGAACTTTCGATATGTGTTTCAACAATCTGCAGAGAACCTTCCTCGCAAGGTTCTTAGTTTATGGAAATCTAAAAAATCCTTATCCTCCATGATAAGGTTCTCAAAATTATTCATCTCGAGATTTAATAGTTACATTAGAATCCAAATTCAATGTTTCATCTATGTCATGATCCATCTTTGTATGATCTATATATGTCTTATAGTAATAAATTTCATTGAATACAAATGATTCACATTGCATATAGATCATAATTCAATTGCATTAAAATAACTAATAATCAATAATCATTATTTCCATGAAAGAGTGTGAAATTCTGGTATTCAGATCTCATATGACCTAGGAGATGTTGAGACACCTTTCTCTGAACAAACACACAATGACAAGTTAAACGATAAACACGGTGCAAAAAAGTGAAGAACGCACAGGATTGTTAACCTAGTTCGCTTTACAACAACACCTACTCCGAGGGCTACCAAGCCAGGGACGAAATTAACTAGATAGTATCAATTTGAGGTTAAACTCCCCCGTTTACAACTTCTCACTTAATCACTACCCTTGCTTAACTTCTACCTAATACTCACCTAGGTATGAGACCCTTCTTAACTCCCTTCCAATCACAGAACAGGGACTAAGAATTTCTAAACACTTAGAAAATAACATAAGTCGCACTTCAAGGACACACAATCATTCACTGCTTAAAAACTTTGGAATGAGTGACATAACTTACAACTTAAAAACACAGTCCTACTCTTTTATCAAGATGATAATCGAGAGGCTCATAATTAACATACAAACCCTAATAAAAATACATTGTAAGTTCCACACTTGTACTAGGGTTGAATCCTTATATTTATAACCCTCAATGGACTGGATTCGGGCTTCACATACACATCTGGATATGAAAGAGGCGCCGCAAAATTATCTCCTCAAAGATAGGGCATCAATCATTAGTTTCCTAAATTATATCCATAATTAGAAACTAAGAATTCTCCTTTAAATCAGCTTGAATCTTTTTAATATTCAAACTTTGGGCCATATAGGATAGCATAATATTATCAGAATATTCTACACCTATAACAAACTAAAATATCCAACAGTACAGTTGTACAAAATCATGATGTCAAAAGAAATCGCATAGGACATCGTATTCGACATGTTTCTCTAGTTGATAGAACATCTTATTTCAACACGTCTATGTTAAGTTAGTTTTACCAAACATAGTGCCAATCACAACAAAACAAATAATTAACAATCTCCCCCCTTTGGCTTATTTTGGCTAAAACAACTTAGTACATCTTCCACATATAAACAACAATACAACTCAAGTTTGAAAAGAAACTCAAACACACAAACAATCACATGCATGGTAGCAGGAGTCAATACAATAAATATTAGAGCAACATCTAGTGGAAGCTAATCAACACAACAAACAAGAGAATACCAAATTCTTAATATTTCAGGACATCATGTCTGACAAATCTTCACAACAGTCCAGTCCAGAACACAAAACCTGCTAAACCTGCTAAGTACTACTTCAGAGAATATCACTTTCATTACTGCACAATACACCCAAGATAAAGGAAGAAAGTCATGAAGTCATTTGGTGTGCACGAGGAAGAAGATAAACTACATCTTCCAAAACAACCAAGTTACTCCCCCTCAAAGAATAACATCTTCTAGAACAACAAAGTTATTTCCCCTCAAAGAATAATTGTCAAATCACACACAATTACTCCCCTTTTTTAGCCATAATATGACAAAAGTGAGTAGCTAACCAACATTACATTAACACAAAAGCTAGGCGGATCTTGGGCACTTAACCTTTACAAAATCATAAAGAAATAGAAACAAGTACTCAAAGCAAAACTAAAAAGGCTTACAAAGGAAATAATCATGTATCAACCTCAGTAAAAAACTCTTCTCCTTCTTCATCAGCATCAGCACCAACACATGCAACAGTTTTATCATTAGCAGCAACATCATAACTCTTGATAGAAAATTCTTTATTTGGGAAGATGTCACAACAATATCAGGAACATGTGTTCCACCAAAAATCTATAATGCACAAAAAATTCCTTTTTTTAACACTATCCATAGCCAATAAAATACTAGAGAGTAAGTGGTAATACTTATTGACCCACACCACTGGACTTACTTCTAGGAGTTCCATCTATAAACACCAACACACATGAATGACCAAAACACTTCATAATGAACCACATATAGCATATTTCTTCTTCACACTAGTAATCTACCATTCTTCCTTATTTTTAGACAAGTATTTCTCCCCCTCAAGAGAAAATTCAAAAACAACAAACCAATATGAACTTCTCAAGTTTATACATCAGAAAGGATGTCATAACATTTTGTAGGACATCATTCACACACACACACATATCACCATCAGTAATAGTAGTATAAGCATATTTTATCCACGGGAACAGGATAATATTGATCATCTTTAGGTTATCATCCGCCTCTTCCCTCTATCAAATAGCCTCATGCACTCCTTGAGTCTGTCACAAATTTTAGGAGTGTTATCACTGACCTTTCCAGTCAACAAATTCTTCTTCAAGTCAGACATTTGCAGAGATTTTTTGTTCCACCCTTTGACAGTTGTAACCACAACAACATGGAGGAAAGATAGAGAATATGTTTCACTCCCCCCGTCAATAATTTCTATAATTCCTTAAGAACTCCAATACCATTTGATTTTTCTTTGATAATGTTCATCCAGACAGATTTTGAAAAATCATCAAAAATTACACCAACATATTTCTTTCTACCAAAACTGCCAACCTGCTTAGGTTCCATTAGCTCCATGTGAAGAGTTTCTAACCTCTTGAAAGTAGTTTGATGATGCAACTTTGGATGTGACAACTTGGTTTGCTTCCTTATTCCAGATTCACTACCATTTTGCCTTCCTCTATGTTCAGCTTTGGAATACATATGGATGCTTCCTTTGATTGGACTTTCTTCATACCTTTTAGGAGTAACTGGTCAAATTTTTTGTGCAATAACTTAACCTTAACTTCTTTTGGAATCAAGCATATGGAGGATAAATTTTTCATGAAGAATCCACAAATAACAATTATCTTTTGATCTGACTCCCTTCATGATAACTTCATTCTTCTCATTAGTTACCAGGAATTCAGACGCAGTAAAGTTGACTTTGCTACTTTGGTCACACATAGTGATAATACTTATCAAATTAGCAGTCAACCCCTTAACAAACAACACCTTGTTAAGATCTAGAAGACCAGTGCATCTCATATTTCCAGCATCCTTTATTTCACCTTTTGACCCATCTTCAACGGTTACATACATAGAGGAAAGTGGTTTAATGTTCATAAGAAATATCTTGACACCAGTCATGTGTCTAAAAAAACCACTATCAAAATACCAATCCTCTCTTGTAGAAGCTCTGAGAGAGTTGTGAACTATTAGTCCACAAGTGTCATTTTTTGGGAGCCTCTTAGACTTCACTTTATCATCCTATATTCTTCTATGATGTGTAACATAATTGGGATAACCATACAATATGTAGCAGAAGAATTTTAAATGTCCAAACCTTCCACAATAATCTTATCTCCATTGCTAATTCCTGCCTCCATTGTACTTCTTCTGATGTCTCTGCTGATATTGAGACACGTGGTTCAACATCTAATGATCTTGTTTCTTCTTTACAGGTACACACTTTAATTCAAGCCTTTCTCCTTTGTTCTTTACAGCTTGATTATCATAACCAAGTTCCTTGATCTTGACAACATTCTTCCTAATTAAAATAGTTATTTCATCCAGAACAGTAGAGACATTATATCCTGAGTGATTTTTATGTTGTCCATGCTGACGTTGGAACATTTTTTTTTTACATCTTCTGTTCCAGCTCTTTCTTTGAAAGAACAAAATTCACTATGACCCTTTTTCCTTTTTTCTTTAGAGATTGATTGATATAGCCAACCCTTTTAATATTTCCAGCATTCTTCCTATATTAAAAAATCTCATCAAGCATACCATAACTGTTGTTAAGCATTCTTACAGACTTGGTCATATTATCAAGTTGTGAATTGAGCAAGAGAACTTCGCCTTTCAAACCAGAGATGGTGGATAGGTGCTCCAGTTTTTGATCCTCCAGACCATATATGATAGACAAGTGCTCCACTTTTTCAGTCTCCAACTGAGCAATTGTTTTCTTTTCCTCTTCTACTAGTTGACCCACCTCTTGATTTTTGAGGCACAACTCCTTGTAATAAAAAACAAGTTCTTCAAAGGCTAACTCTTCACAGTCTGAGTCTCTATCAGAGTTAAAAATTCTAGTTTAGGTTGTTACCATCTTGGCACTTTCCTCTTTATGATCACTTTCAGAATCTTTTACTGACCATGACACATACATGCCTTTCTTCCGCTTTTTGAGATAAATAGGGCACTCACTTCTTATATGACCAAACCCTTCATATTCATAATACAGAACTCATACTCCTTGGCTAGATTTGTCATTAGTTTCATCTCTTCCTCCAAGATCCTGATTTTTGTTGATATAGAATAACTTGTCAAATGACTTGTTCTTGACATTTGATCTTGATTTCCAATCAACCTTCTTCAACACTTTGTTGAATTTTTTTCCAAGTAACACAATAACATTGGAAATCCCTTCTTTTGTATCCAAGTCACTCATATCTTTTGGATCATCAGTATTGGAGACAAAGGCTATGCTCTTCTTCTTTTTAGATTTCTCATTGATCCCTAATTCAAAAGTATGTAGGGATCTCATAAGCTTATCAACCTTCATGTTTTTTATGTCTTCAGTTTCTTTAATGGCAGTCACCTTCATGTCAAACCTCTTTGGAAGAGATCTGAGAATCTTTCTCACCAGCTTGGCTTCTGACATCTTCTCTCTTAGGGCACCTGAGGCATTGGCTATCTCAATAATATTCATGTGAAAGTCATGAATACTCTAATCCTCCTTCATTATTAAGTTTTCAAACTGAGTGGTAAGAAGTTGAAGTCTTGACATCTTCACCTTAGAGGTTCCTTCATGAGCAGTCTTCAAGATCTCTGAAGCTTCTTTAGCAACAATGCAATTACTTATTAGCTTGAAGATATTCTTGTCCACTCTATTGAATAGGGTATTCAATTCTTTGGAGTTTCCCTCTGATGATTTTTCATCTTTATCATCCCAGTCTTCCTCAGCCTTCACAAAGTCAGTAACTTTCCCATCCAGACCTACAACCTTTGGTGGATCCCATCCCTTGACCATACCTTTCCAAGCCTTGTTGTCCATATATTTGATAAAGGCCACCATACGAACATTCCAATAGTCATAGTAGGTTCCATCAAGGATGGATGGTTTGTTCATAAATCCTCATTCCTTGTCCATTGTACCAGAAAGTGTCTTCCCTCAATCTAATCTAGAGTCAGAGTAAGATGTCTACTCTGATACCAATTGAAATTTTGGTATTCATATCTCAGATGTCCTAAGAGATGTCAAGACACCTTTCTCTGAAAAAACACACAATGACAAGGTAAATGATAAACACAATGCAGAAAAGTAAAGAACATACATGATTGTTAACCCGGTTCGGTGTACAACAGCACCTACTATGTGGGCTACCAAGCCAGGGACAAAATTAACTAGATAATATCAATATTGAAGCTAAACTTTCCCATTTACAACTTCTCTTAATCACTACCCTTGCTTAACTTCTACCAAAGACTCACCTAGGTATGAGACCCTTCTTAAATCCATTCCAATCACAGAACAGTGACTGAACAATTCTTAACACTTAAAAAATAACAGAAGTCACACTTCAAAGACACACAATCATTCACTTTTTAAAAGCTTTAGAATGACTGGCAGAACTTACAACTAAAAAACTTAGTCCTACTCTTTTATCAAGATGATAATCGAGAGGCTCACAGTTAACACACAAATCCTAATAAAAATATATTGGAAGTTCCACACTTGTACTACAGTTGAATCCTTCTATTTATAACCTTCAATGGACTGGATTTGAGCTTTACATACACGGGTGGATATGAATAAGGCGTTGTAGAATTATCTCCTCAAAAGTAGGACATAAATCATTAGTTTCATAAATTATCTCCATAATTAGAAACTAAGAATTATCCTTGAAATCCGCTTGAATCTTTTTAATCTTCAAACTTTGCGTCATATAAGATAGCATAATATTTATAGAATATTTTACACCTGTAACAAACTAAAATATCCAACCGTTCAGATGTACAAAGCCACGATGTCGAAAACAACTACATAGGACTCACATTCGACATGTTACTCCGGTTAATAGAATATCTTATTTCAACATGTTTATGCTAAATTAGTTTTACCAAACATAATATCAATCACAACAAAATAGAAAATTAACACAGTGATCTAATATCAAATATTAATTATATATTTCACCATAGTTATGAATAAACAAACATAAATGTTTATCTCTCCACCAAAATTATATCCACCAATTAATCACAAAAATCATAATTGAATATCACATCAATTTAATTTCAACATGTTTATGCTAAATTAGTTTTACCAAACATAATATCAATCACAACAAAATAGAAAATTAACAGAGTGATCTAATATCAAATATTAATTATATATATTTCACCATAGTTATGAATAAACAAACATAAATGTTTATCTCTCCACCAAAATTACATCCACCAATTAATCACAAAAATCATAATTGAAAATCACATCAATTTAATTATGTACCTTTTGTATTAAATTTTACACTTATATATATAGATAGATAGACTTATTTTATCCAACCAATGTGTTAGTTTTGTTGGTAGAGCAGCCGCCTTTTAATTGAAGGGTTGTGTTTTTGAACCAACCCCAAGTTCCATTTTCACTTCACCTCATTTCAAAATTATAAACGTAGATGAAACAGATTAATTGTTAGAAAGTTAATTCAATTTCATATATTATTCATATATAATGTATTGTCTATGCTTCAGCATGTTGCACTGATTACTTTTCGTTTTCAACATTTGTATAAAGTACAGTACGAAACCACAAATGTCAAAATAGAATATGTATACTGCAATGGCTATTACAGAAATCTAAAAAAAAAAAAAAGCATTATAATGCATATACATGGGGTATCAGTGTTACTATGCATATAATAATATTTTATGAACATATATGTTACCATGTTCCTTTTCAAATTCGTAATTAACTTTTCAAACATATACGCATATTAATGAAATGTTAACATATATCACATCCAGTTTTAATTTTCCAAACAAAACGTATCATCAAACGAATAGCGGTATCTCAACATTTAAATTTTCATATAAACTAATCATTACCAAAATATTAAACACGCTCTGAAATTAACTATTGGAAAATTTTATGAAGAAATTTAATATTATGATTTTACAGTGTTTTAATTTCTATGAGAAATTATATAAAATATATTTGGACTTAAGATATTGATTCTTTTGTTTGGAATTTGTTCACAGTACAACAGTATATTCTTGATGTTTGAAATGAAAGTTTTGTTGTCATTAAACATAATATTTATAAGATTATTAGAAAATTATTTCAAATCAAATGAATCTAGGTTAAAATCGTGAACGAAATCACTTTTCTTATAAGTATTTCAAACATTTTCGATATGTCTTAGAGTTGGAACGCAAGAATATCCAGGATAATTCAACATTTGAATCGAGTCTGTACAAGACTGATAAAGAACTCGAATGTGTAACACCCTGATTTCCCCCATCGCATATTTAAATAAATCAGAGTAAATTAAAACCGTTCATCACAACAAAACAGGATGTCACATCGTTTGTCGTCATGCAATTTGCTCAATATTTTACAATTTGACACATAACACGCATTTCAGATGAACCGACAAGATCATCATCAGAGTTCTCAATATCTCTAATTCATTAGCGGAACGGAAAAGAATTCATAATTTAATTACAACATCATCAATTCGTCATTTGACTAACAATTCTCAATTAAAAGAGAATTTACAAAACTTCCAAAAAAATTCTTCAAAGAAAACATCATTCAAATAAAACGAGCGTTCATCCCCGATATTACGTAGCAGAGCAAGACCTGGCTCAATCTACACAATACAAGGTGCAACTCCATACCTCAAGCGATCTAATCTTTGTCACCTGCGCGTTACCCACGTAGATGCAACATTCAAACAGAAGGGGTGAGATATCATAATAATATAACAAATGTATGATAATGAATAGATAAAACGTGGCATACATAATCATAATCTCATACTTCATGCATCAATACTAAATACACAACATCATTTCAACAATCACACCCAACAAACAACATATCACATCTCTTCAACAACAACGTCATAATGCAATGAGACCAACTTCCCTAAATATATGTATGTAGTACCATAACAACGTCTCTTTGCCATTTAGGCTACACCGTCACTTGTCATTAAGGCTACACCGTCACTTATAAATATGCATGAAATATTAACATATTATGACAACAAATGCAACGACACAACACACATTAACAAATCAAACCAATGTAACTCATTGATCACACGTTGTTGTTCACACATCGTCGCAATGTCACTACGTCATGAAACCTCTTCATATTCGTCGTCATATTTGCAACTTCACAATTACAAAAGGCATCAAGATAAAACAAACCCATAAAATCTTCTCATACTGTGTTCAATTCATTTTTATTGGATAAAAAATATTTTTAGCTTTTCGTAGGTTCGAACAGCGCGTCAAACGGACACCCGAGTAAAAAATTCTGAGTTTTTAAAGTTTTTCAGAAAATTGGTCATTCTCTCTCAGTGGTAATCGGTTACCCTCTAGTGGCAACCGGTTATTGTAGAAACAGTAACTCTATATTTTTAAAATTTCTCGCGGTAACTGGTTACCCTTTAATGGTAACTGGTTACTGCTATTTTCACAAAAACATTCATTCTGCCAAAGTCTTTGGTACCCTACCCTATAATGGTAACCAGTTACGTCCTCACAATTTTTTTCCAAAAAACAATTTTTTGCACGCGGTAACCGATTTCCCTATAGTTGTAACCGGTTACCACTGCTATTTTTCCAAAAGTCTGTAATTCACAGGTTACGATTCACATCTTTTCAAAACTCCAAAACACCAAATTTCCACATGAAATAGCAGCAACTCATCATACCAAATAGGCATACATCATAATCATCAATGAGATTACTTTACATCTTCAAAATTAAGAGTTTACACACATCAATTCAACATCTCAAATCATCACATACACAAATCACATACACACTAATTTCACACAAAGAATGATTAAATGATTACTCAACCTAACTCTACCATAACTCATCATCATACAAACCCTTATAAAGTTAGAGCCCCATCCTTACCTTAGGTTTTGAGTTCTCTTCCCTTCTCTAATGGAGTCTTCCCTTTAGCCCTAGGTTTTCTTCTTCTCTTCTGCTTGTCACTTCCACGATCTATTTTCTCGTGTTCTCACTTTTGTTTTCTAATAACACATCTTAGACCCCTAAATTCATATTCTCGTCCTGCCCTTCTTATTTTTGATTAATTATTTAATTACTAATATCATAAATAAATTGTATTTAAAATACTAATAATATTAATAATGAATATAAATCTTGATATTAATAATGCTCATATTCTCCATTCACCTCATGGTCTCTACGCTTTTAGTCATACACCCCCAACAATTCAACCTCTAATTTTTCAAATAGCATCTGATCACATTGTAAAACATATCATCACTGTAAGCACATCATCCCACCTAATTATTTTTAAATAAAAATGTACTGGACTTGTCCGACAGCTTGAATGGGCTCGGTCTAAGATATTTCCTTTGGTACGGCCCGTACGACTATGACCTGAATTGCCTGCTACCTGTCGGGAAATGTCAGCCATTTGCCCTTCCAAACCAGCACTGGCCCAGGATGATCGACGAGCATTCTCTCAGCCTGCTCGACATCAAAGTCGTGCAGGCCACCAGGAACTGACTAGAGAGATGCATGTAACTGCCCCCCCCCCCCCCCCTCAGAACCAACGGCTAGTTACGGGCACATATGCCCAATTTGACCAAGTCCTGGCAGTTACTTGATTTTATGGACCCGCATATCGAGGCATGAAATTGGGAACCAATGGCCATGCGCCAGGGGAATTATATAAACTCTCACACTTGTGAAGGCCAGATATCGAATATTCACTATTCACCACCTAATACTTTGCTTGTATCTTCTTGTTCCCACTATTACTTGATCGTCGGAGTTCCTTGCAGTTACAACCCCCTTTTTATCCTCGACATCATAGCCTGACTACAGATCATCTTCCGGACACTTCTCAGGTTCTGATCAACCGGTAAGATCAGTGGCGTCGTCTGTGGGAAACTGCACTCCCCTTCTTTCTTTCCTCGAAACTTAAAGTTTAAAGAAACTTTTCTAGATTTTTCTCACTAATCATGGCCGAACATGATGATCTTAATATGCCCGGAAAGACCATTCTTTCCCCTGCTCGCAAAACCGACGGAAGTCAGGAACATCCTCACCTCGAGGACAACCTGGGTTTCCGAGACGGACATACTGCGTCTCTAAATTCAATGGACGGCTGACGTGGTGATTACCAATTCTTGGACAAGGGACACCCCAAGAATTCCACCGAGGAACTTCCAGAAATCATGAAACCAGTTCCCATCCCTCTCAACATCGACCCAGCCATGGTAGCGCTGCTCGCTGCAATCAATCAAACCAACTCCCTCATCCTACAACAGAATCAAAGGATAGGGTTCTCCAAGGAGGACGAAACTCCCCCAATATATTTCCACCCAGGCGTAGCCCACCACCCAGAAAGGAGAGGCGTGACATTTCTTTCTTCAAGAAACGTAATTGCACACCTCCTACAAGAGACTGAGACTTCCCTTCATTCAAGAAGAGGAAAGTCAATTAGAAAATCGACCGTGCTTGGCTGCCTTCACCCGAGCCAAAGCAAAAACGTAGGAGTCCCTCCCTCCGACGAGACTGTGACGATCGAAGAGGAAGAAACTATAACTCCCCCTCTCCATCTCTTGCAGATAGTGAGGATGACGAGCCCCGTGGCCTTCTGTTGAGGGAGATTACTGAGGCCCCACTCCCTGTCGGCCTGGAGAAGCCACCTCCATTCGGAACCTATGACAGAACAATAGACCCTGATGAGCATATCGAGAACATCGATGCTCTCCTCGACTATCGAGGGGTCAGGGGAGCCATCAAATACAAGCTCTTCCTAACCACTCTCAAGAAGGGGGCGATGTCGTGGTACAAGAGCCTCCCCGACGAATCCATCACCTCATGGAAGCATCTCGAGAGGATATTTTCGAGGCATTTCACTGCCTCCCGTCGACACCCGAAATCGGAGGCTTCGCTCGAAGAAATAATACAGGGAAGGGACGAGTCTCTGCAGGCATATAGTGAACGCTTCAACATGGAAGCAGTCCAAGTCTCAACAACGGACAACATGAAGAAGTATCTCCTTGAGCGCGGGCTCCGACCCCGCAGTGACTTTGCCAAAGCTGTAGGCATCTAGACACCGGCCACGCTCGACTCCCTCCTCCTTAAGGCCCAGGCGTACATACAGTATGAGTAAAAAGAAACGGCCAACAATGCCATGGAATCAAGGTAAAAAGAGAGTGTCAAGTCCTCGAAGAACAACGAGCCCTCGACATACCATCAGGGAGAGAAGAAAAGGGAAGATAAGTCCCGCGATTCCAAAGACTACAAGAGGCCAGCCGATCGTTTTCACGATTACACCCCTCTAACAACCTCAAGGGAGCGTATTCTTTCTGAATGCGCCAATTCTGAGTTTAAGCAAGCCGGGGTGCGCTTCCCCCGACAAACACCGTCCAAACTGGGAACTGACAAGAGAAAATATTGCAGGTTCCACAAGAGTCATGAGCATAACACAGAAGATTGCATTCATATCAATCATGCAATCGAAATACTGATCAGAGACGAGCACCTGAAGCAATATAAAAAGAAGGAGGGTGCCCATGACAAAGCACCAGAAACTAAAAATATCGAGGAAGGGAAGAAGTCTCCCGACCTCTACGCCATTCTGGTTGCCATGAACATCTCACGATTAGAAGACTTCTATTATCCAGACATGGAGAACGTCCCCCTTGTACTTCTCTTCCCACAGTCCTTGGGAATCCTTCCCTGCAGCCATGGTCATCTCTGACGGATGATTCAATAGGCACACAGTTGGGTCGGTGAAGAGGATATTCGACCAACTCATCGGAGCCAACCCAGATATGGACGCCATGCTCGATAAATTCCGAGGAGGCTTTCATCCCCTCGCCTTTTACAGGGAAAAATTGCTGGGAGGGGCCTCAAATTCGAGCATCCCACTAGTCGTGAGAGCTCGCATGGCAAATTTTGATGTGCGTCGCATTCTGGTCGACCAAGGCAGCTCGATGGACATCATGTATGCCTAGATGTTCACCATTTTACAATTGAATGAGAGCCACCTAACCCCTTATATGGGATCAAATCTCCAGGGCTTCGATGGAATCAGCATGAAACCCTGGGGATATGTCGAGCTGATCGTCACCTTCTGGAGAGAGGTAACAGCCAGAGCCATTAAGACCCAATTCTTGGTGGTAGATTGCTCGTATCTCTACCAGTGCATCTTCAGGAGACCCACTCTCGCCGAACTCATCACAACCCATTCTATTGTGCATCTCAAGATGAAGTACTACACCGATGAAGGCTTGGTTGCCACCCTACATGGGGACATCCAAGCAGCAAGAAGGTGTTTCGAAGCTTCAAACAAGGGCCTCAGTTCCGTCAGCGTTCAACCTCGAATGACCACTGGAGCCACACTACCATCCAGCTTCGAGGAAGTCAAGCATCTGTCGAGGGTTGATACCATTGACCTCGACATTTGCTTCTCCAAGGAAGACTATGTCGAGCAAAGAAGGAAAGGAAAGGAGCATATGGTCGAAGACGAAGGGTCGACCTCCTCTATTGATCGCAACAAACTCTCGAGTCACGCACGGCCTATCCTGGACGGCGACTTCGAGCTAATTCCCCTTGGAGAAGACCCTGCAAGAGGAGTAAAGATCAGAGCAAACCTCCCCGAACTAGCAAAAAGGCAACTCAAAGCTTGCCTAAGGCAGAATGTTGATATGTTCGCCTGGAGTGTGGTCGAGATGTCCAGTTTAAATCTAGAGGTCGCATGCCATCACTTGACTATAGATCTTTCCCTCAAGGCGGTAGCGCAATGCAGAAGAAAGCACTCGTCCGAGAAAGCAAAGGTTGCAGAACTATTTGTAAAAGACCTTCTAGAGGAACATTTTATTTTTGAAGCCCAATACATAACCTGGCCCTCAAATGTTGTTCTTATAAAAAAATCTAACAGAAAATGGCGCATGTGTATTGATTATACTGATCTCAATCGGGCTTTCCAGAAAGATGCTTATCCCCTCCCCAATATTAACAAACTGGTCGGCAACTCGGTCGGTTTTAAATTTCTATCACTCATGAATGTATACTCTGGTTATAACTAGATCCCCATGGAGAAAACAGACAAAAAATACACCACTTTCATGACCGAGTCGAGCAACTGTTACTACAACGTAATTTCCTTCAGCCTGAAAAACGCGGGCGCTACATATCAGCGCATGATGAACAAAGTTTTTCATAACGAGATAGGCGACATACTCGGAGTCTATATGGACAACATGATCGTCAATTCCACCGAAGAGCTCGACCATTCCGCCCACTTAAATATAGTGTTCCAGTAAGCTCGAAAGGGCCGGATGCGATTCAACCCAGGAAAATGTACCTTCGGCGTACAGGCAGGAAAATTCCTCGGATTCTATCTGACGGAACGAGGCATTAAGGCAAATCCCGACAAATGATGGGAATTTTCCGAATTTCTGACGCCCACCTCGAAAAGGTCCATCCAGATCTTGAACGACATGCTCACTTCTCTCTCTCAATTCGTGGCAAAGTCCACCCAACACGTGCTTCCCTTTTTCAAACTCCTGGGCAAGGAAGCCACCTTCGAGTGGACACCCGAATGCGAACAAGCCCTCGTTAATTTTAAATCATCACTGTTGCAGTCGCCCGTCCTTTCTCGGCCCGAGAAAGACGAGGTCCACTACCTCTATTTGGTCGTCGCCTCCGAGGCAATAAGTGTGGCACTGATAAGAGAAACTCCAGAATGACAAAGACCAATTTACTTCACAAGCAAGGCCCTGCAGGGCCCAGAGGCAAGATATCAACAAATCGAAAAAGTAGCTCTAGTCCTCGTTATCGCAGCGAGGAGACTCACTAGTTCCTGGCCCACACCATAATGGTCCAAACAGATCAACCAATAAAACAACTGCTCGGAAGACCAGACATGGCCGACAAAATGTTGAAATCGTCCTTGGAGCTCTCTGAATTTGATATATAATATGAGAGCTGGAAATCCCTTAAGGTCTAGGCCTTGGCACACTTCGTAGCTGAAATGACCTTGCCCGCAGATCTCGACGGATCACGTTGTTGAACGATCTTCATCGATGGCGCCTCTAGTTCTACCAGAAGCGGAGCAGGAATTATACTGGAAATGAGGAAAGGACCCTAATCGAGGTCTCCCTCTCCCTATCCTTTCCAACCTCCGACAATCAGGCCGGATATGAGGCGTTCCTCACAGGTTTACGACTGGTCGAAGATGTGGGAGCCGAGGAAATGAAAATCTTCACCGACTCTCAGTTGGTTGCCTCTCAAGTCCGAGGCGGATATCAGGTCAAAAACAACCAACTCGTCGAATATTGGGCCCTGGTCAGGAGAGGAAAAAGAAATTTAAATATGTGGACGTACAACACATTCCTCATGAGCATAACACTCGCGCAAATATCTTATCTAAGTTGGAGAGCATGAAGAGAAAAAGGAGGGAATAAATCGGTGATACAGGAAATACTTCCTCGAACGAGCACCCAAAATCTATGTTCTACCTTAGAAGTGTTCGCCATCAGCGACAGCGATTTCTGGATGACCCCCATACACGACTATTTCACTAAGGGAAAACTCTCCGACAACCCGAAAGGAGCGACCATTGTTAGGCGGAGAGCTTGCTCGCACGTTTAGGTCAAACGCAAACTTTACAGAAGAGGATTTTTCATTCCACTTCTCAAATGCATCGACCGAAGTGGGGCAAAGTGCCTATTGCTCGAAATCCACAAGGGCATCAGAGGCCAACATCTAGGCAGGAGATCCCTCGCGAGAAAAACCTTGCGGGCAGGATATTACTGGCCCACCATGCAACATGATGCAAAAGAGCACCTGAAGAAATCCGATAAATACCAGCGGCACAGAGACATGTATTTAGCTCATCATAACGAGCTTAAATCCATATCCTCTCCCTGGCCCTTCGCTTGGTGGGGACTGGATCTCTCGGCCCATTCGTGGTCGGAACCAATCAGAACAAATACCTAATTTTGGCCGTTGATTACTTCACCAAGTGGATAGAAGCCAAAGCTTTAGCCAAAATCACCGCCCAAAATGTCCTTCACTTCTATAAAAGAAATATCCTCGCTCTCTTTGGCATCCCACAAGCGATAGTCACCGAAAACAGGACCCAATTCACGAACCACTCCTTTCAAGAATTTGTCACCAAAGTGGGCACCACCTAACTCTTCGCCCCTGTCGAGCATCCCCAAACGAATGGCCAAGCGGAGTCTGTGAACAGAGTAATACTCAGGCGCCTCAAGCGAAGGTTAGACAAAACCAAGAAGCGATGGGTCGAGGAGTTACACAGTGTAGTCTGGGGATATAGAATGACTGCACATTCTTCCACTAGAGAGACTCCTTTTTGACTAGCTTACAGGACAGAGGTCCTCATTCCTGTAGAGATCAAGGAACCTTCCAGGAGAAACGAGGCACCTCCCGACGAGGAGATGAATAACGTCATGCTCCGTGAAGAACTGGATCTGGTGGAAGAAATCAGAACAGGAGCGGCCCTACGAGAGGAATCACTAAAAAAATAGCCATTTGCTATGACGCCGAGGTCATACGACGAGAGTTCGAGGTCGGGAGCCTTGTCTTAAAGAGAAATCGCAAAGAATCTCACGAAGGCAAGCTCGTAGAAAACTAGGAAGGTCCTTATCGCGTCTACGCGAAAATGGGGACTGAAGCGTATTACTTGGAAAAATTACAAGGGGAATGGCTCGTTCGATCATGGAACACTGAAAAGCTAAAAAAATATTACAGTTAAAGACACTGATCAGTCGGCGAGTTTGGTCGATAAAAACAAACTCACCCAGGCACGACCGCGCGTGCATTCCTAGGCACAAGCATAACACCCAAAGTATTCAGAAGGGGCGAGGCTCCACTCTACTGACGAGCGCACCTTCAGATCGACATGGATAACTTGACCGAGCTCCGTAATCCTTGTGCCACGATGGTAGAATGCATGACTCGCAACGAGAAGTTCATGCCACTGAAGCCAGGTCCCTCGAAACGAGACCTGAGTTCCGGCCCTCGCCCGGTATTCACTCTAGCCATTTGATCAATTTCCCCACACTGACGAACATACAAAACGAGAAAACACCCACTATAAACTCTTAGAAAAATAAAAAACTTCCTAAACAGGCTAGTTTGTCAACAAACATGTAAAAAACACAAGTTAAATATTCATAGAAAATGGCCATTGGCCGGAATTTAAATAAAACGACCACTTGGGCCGATAATGTGCGAGTATTACATAAACGGGGCAATAGCCCAGAAAAACAAATACAATGAATGTGGCACGCAAGCCGAAATAAACATAAAGCAATCATCATTCAACTTATCCTTCAGCAACGGGCGACAGTTAGGCGGGACCCCTAGTCGGCTGGGAGACAATATCCTTAAGATAATCAGGGACCTGAATCTGACCGACAGCTAGATAATAATTGACCCCCATTCTTGAGGTGTTGATCTCAACATCGGGGTTCAACACACGCATCTTCTTTACAACATTTTCGAAGCTCCCCTCTGAAGCAGCCTGAGCGTCGTCCACAACCAACTGAAAATGAGCAACCAACTCGGCCCGAGTCTTCAGATCCTTGGTATCCTCCAGCTCGTATTCAGCGAGCATAATCTCGGCAGACAAGGTCTCCACCTTTCCCTCAAGGTCCTTTTTCTCGAGCAAGAGAACCATGCGTTCCTCAAAGAGCCTCCCTAATTCTTCCTCAGATAGCTTGAAGGCTTTATCTTTCTCGACCAAGGCCTTCTCACTCGTAGCCAGCTTGGGCCAAAGGTTCTTTATATCTATCTCCTAAGAGGAACTCCCCTTAGTGTAAGCGACCTCCATCTCCAAGATCCGCATCAAACCGCCAGCATCTTGCGCCAGCATCGCCCTCTTCTCTGGGAGGCCCATTCCCTTTAGATGGAGATATTCGGCCTAGGGAAGACGAAGAGTCACACCCTCAAAAAAAGACTTCTCCAGCCAGCAGGGAGGTAGGTCGTACGTTCCTTTCCCTTTTTCCCTAGTTAGGTCGACACTCCCCTCGGCCTGCGGCCTATTCGCCTTCGAGGAAACAACAACAGGGGAAAGAGCGACTGTAGCCTGGGCCGAAGATGAGTTGCCCGACGCTAAGGCAAGAACTGTCCCCAAACCAGTCTATGCATTCTTTAGGGCCCTCCTCACTCTGGCAACAAGAGTCTTAGCCAAGCGCTCCTAAGCAGGATTCATGTTATCTATAAAACAAACAAAAAGAAACATAGTCAGTAAACGAGGAGTCAAATAAACGACGACCACTTACTACTATATATATATATATATACCCAAGTATCTCACGGGGTCCTCGCTTTCGAGGAGCTCCTTGATGTTTATGATGCTCGGCTCGTATAGGGGCTCCCCGTTTTTGTCCAACACATGCCAACCTCCTCGACTAAATTGCTAGACCCGAGGGATCCGAGCCACAAATACCGTCAGGACAGTGAAGCTCTTCAGATCCTCATCTCCAAGCTCCTCCTCTGTCCAAACATAGAATCCCAATTCGCCATCAAAATGCTTCCTTGTCCATTGGAACGGGAACTTGTAAACCATCTTCACAACGGGCTCCCCTAACTCATTCAGACGGGGAGTACCATCCTTGTTTACCACCGGCGCGGTCCTGAAGACTTTCAAAATCGCCTTGGTCAAAGAAGGATGCACCAAAATGTATTTATCTTTGAAATGGAGGACAAACTCCAAATAGGCTTTAAATAGCTTCTCGTTGCCTTACTTCAGGGAAACCCATCCCCACTTTTCATCGACCTTGCTCCTCTGAAGGTGGAAGCAGTAGAAGAATAAGGGAATGGTGTCCCCTATCTTCAAATGGTCGCAAACTATTTCGAATGCTCGCATAAACGTGATGTCCTTCGGATGCAGTTGGGAGGGAACCACACGCAAGTTCCTGAATACGGCCACCTCGAAGTCAGAGAAAGAGAGGCAAAGACCCATCTCACGAAATACGATGTCATACATTGGGATCTGCCTCTTATCGTATTTCGAGCATATTTTGCTCTCTTTCCCAGGGATGTATAACGACCATTCCTCTTGGGCCCCCTCCTCATGATTGTACACGTCCATAAAGACATCCTCCTGGTGCTCATAAAAATACGACGTCCAGTCCTAGGGGTCGTTCGTGACCCAATAGTGAGGTTCCTTCTTGTTCCCAGGAGGAAACAGGAAACCCTGGTTGGCGGAAGTCATCTCCACATCGCCCTCCCCTATTTGCTGCTCCGTTTGATTCTGCGCATCCCCAGAAATTTTCAGGATGCTCGACGAAATACTTGTCCTGTCTGAAGAACTTCCTGAGGAATATGTGGATTCACTCGAAATATCGACCCGAGCATTGCAAGCCATATCACCTGAAAAGCAGAGGAAAAGATGATCTCGACATCAATGCCAGAACCACCCTTCCACTGCAAAAACAAGGGAAAGGGCGCCAGAAAACGAGGATTTTATCCTTGACCAGAACCCTCACTAAGTCGTATCAACGGGCAGGAGTTGCAGAAAAAGCCTTAAGCCATAATGAGCCGCCCATGACACACCACGAGGTCCCCGAGGAGACCCCACAACGGCTCCGACGATTCTAAACTACAGAAACAACATCTACCGCCAACACTCTCCAATGGTATCCTCGCAAACAGAACCCTAAATCCTAACCGCATGCATCTCTAGAAAGTAAAAGGAGAAAATGTGAATTACTGAAAGCGAACAACAATGGAAGATTGGAAACTTACCAGTTAATAGAAGAAGAAAGGATGGAAGTAAGCAGCTGCGAGCAGAAAAACTCAACGAACAACAGTGGCCGATAATAGAGCTAATACGAGCAGTTGAGAGAGAAGACGAAAAATACTAAATGCCTTGTTACTCTCATATATATAGCTGAAACAATCCTCGCGTACAAGACACACACCAGGGAAACCCTAGGGTCATCATCATTACACCCTATCCCCTAGGTCATCATTGCACCGCTTCGCCAGCACACTCCCTGAAACACGCTACCTCTCTAAATTCAAGAGTCCTAACGACTAACTCCTCGTCTCCCCGCAAGCAAGGCGTAACTAGCAAAGCTCATTTCCCTGTAAGACACGCCCTGTCTCGTGAGAAGATGTTAAAGTCATCACTCCTGCACCCAGAAGTAATGACTTGGGAGCTACTGTTCTGGATTGGCCCGACAGCTTGACTAGCCCCGGTCTAAGACATTTCCTTTGGTACGGCCCGCATGACCATGACCCGAATTACCCGCTACCTGTCGGGCAATGTCAGCCATTTACCCTCCCGAACCAGCACTGACCCAGGATAATCGGCGAGCATCCTCTCAGTCTGCCCGACATCAAAGTCGTGCAGGCCACCAGGAATCGACCAGAGAGATACCTGTAACTGGCCTCCCCCTCGGAACGAACAGCTAGTTATGGGCACATCTGCCCGGTTTGACCAAGTCCTGGTAGTTACCTGATTTTATGGACCCGTATATCTAGGCGTGAAATCAGGAACCAGTGGCCATGCGTCAGGGAAATTATATAAACCCTCACACTTGTAGGGGCTAGGTATCGTTTCACTATTCACCACTTAATACTTTGCTTGTATCTCCTTGTTCCCACTCTTACTTGATCTTCGGAGTGCCTTGTAGGTACAAACCCATTTTTCTCCTTGACATCGCAGCCCGACTACAGATCATCTTCCGACCACTTCTCAGGTTCTGATCAACCGGTAAGATAAAAAAATAACCTTAATTAAATCGGGGTGTTACAACACTCCCCTACTTAAAATATTTTTGTTCTCGAAAATTACCTCAAGTGAACAACTCTGGGTAAGCTTTCCGCATATTTCTTTCTAATTCCCACGTCTCATTCTCTCTGGAAGCTCCTCCCTAAACCACTTTCACAAGTGCAATCTCTTTTCTTCTCAACCTCTTCATTTCAAAATCTTCGATTCTCACAGGTATGGTCTCAACAGTAAGGTCATCCC
The DNA here is from genome assembly GCA_948472305.1 of Vicia faba. Classification (NCBI taxonomy): domain Eukaryota; kingdom Viridiplantae; phylum Streptophyta; class Magnoliopsida; order Fabales; family Fabaceae; genus Vicia; species Vicia faba. The sequence continues at coordinate 1,046,837,726 of OX451739.1, forward strand.
ATACTTGTACATCATCTATCGGAATCACATGTGATGGATTTGGAACATATTTCTGAAGTTGCGACACATGGAACACATCATGCAGATTTGATAAATTAGGTGGTAGTGCGAATATATGCAATATTCCCCACCTTCTCTGAAATATGATACGAACCAATAAACCGAGGAGTAAAATTCCTTGACTTCAAGGCACGTCCTACACCAGTTACAGGAGATACTCTCAAGAATACATCTCAAGGTCTTTCCTTCTCTTATCATGGAAATTGTTCTTCCTGCTCTGCGAGGCTATCATCTTCTCTTGGATCATCTTCACCTTCTCCGTAGTTTGTCGCATAATTTTGGGTCCTAGCACTACACTTTCACCCAATTCATGCCAACACAATGGTGTTCTACATCTTCGACCATACAGCGCCTTGAAAGGTGACATACCAATACTAGCATGGAAAATATTATTGTAAGTGAACTAAATCAAAGGAAGGAAACTATCCAATGTACCTCCTTGCTCAAGAACACGAGCTCTCAACAAATCCTCTAGCGATTGAGTAGTCCTCTCTGTCTTACCATCTGTCTGTGGATGATAAGCAGAACTCAATTTCAGCTTCGAACCCAATCCATCCTGCAAACTCTTCCAAAAATTAGAAGTAAATCTCAGATCTCTATCTGAAACACACTGGACGAAACACCGTGCAACTTCACAATTACACGAAGATAAATCTCTGCCAACCTCGGTACAAGAAAATTGATACTGATCGAAATGAAGTAGGCTGACTTCGTTAATCTATCAATAATCACCCAAATCACATCGTACCCTCTTAGAGTACTTGGCATCCCCGTCACAAAGTCCATAGATATACTATCCCATTTCCATTCCGGAACGTCTAAAGGTTCCAACAGTCCTGCAGGTTTCTGATGTTCGACTTTCAACTTCTGACAAGTCAAACATGCATACACAAACTATGGCACATCTCGCTTCAACTCAGACCACCAAAATAACTTCTTTAAGTCGTGATACATCTTGGTAGTTCCCGGATGGATACTCAAATTGCTTCTATGGCTCTCTTCCAGAATCATCTTTCTCATTTCAGCATCATCATGAATACAAATCTTGTTTCAGAATCTCAACACACCTTGGGCATCTACTTTAAAGTCACTGTCTCCAGATTTTTTACTCTCGACCATCAAATCCATTGTTAATCTTCAACATCCCCAACATCACACTCTGTGGTGTCGCTTCACAATCCAAACTCATGTCACTGAATTGTCCGATCAACTCTAATTCTATAACCATTATAGCAGACATATGCAAAGTCTTTCGACTCAAAGCGACAGCTGCAACATTACCTTTACCTGGATGATAATTCAAACCAAAGTCGTAGTCCTTCAATAATTCCAACCATCTCCTTTGTCTCATATTCAGCTCCTTCTGATCAAATAAGTACTTCAAGCTTTTATGATCACTAAATACTTCAAATCGAGAACCATAGAGATAGTGTCTCCAAATATTCAGCATAAACACTACTGTTGCTAATTCTAGATCGTGAGTAGGATAGTTTCTTTCATGAATCCTCAATTGTCTCAACGCATAAGCGACTACTTTATCATTCTGCATGAGCACACCACCTAAACCCAATTTAGAAGCATCACAATATACAACAAATGATTCCTCAGGATTAGGTAATATTAGAATTGGGGCCATCATCAATCTCTTCTTTAACTCAACAAAACTTTCTTCACATTGAATGTCTCACACAAATGCTCCGCATTTACAAGTTAGATGAGTTAACGAAAGTGCTAACTTAGAAAAGCCTTCGATAAACCTCCAATAATAACCAGCCAAACCAAAAAAGCTTCTAATCTCCGTAACTAATTTTGGAGCTTCCCACTGCAACACTATATCTACCTTAGATGAATCTACAGCAATACCATCACCTGAAATAACATGACCAAGAAAACTGACTTCTGTCAACCAGAACTCACATTTTGACAAATTTGCATATAACTTCTTCTCTTTCAACACTTGCAATACACTCCGCAAATGTTTAGCATGCTCTTCTTCAGATTTAGAGTAAATCAAGATGTCATCAATAAATACCACAACAAATTGATCCAAATAAGTGTTAAAGATACGGTTCATATATTCCATAAACACTCCTGACGCATTTCTAACATCAAAAGGCATCACTAAATACTCATGATGTCCATACCGAGTTTCAAAAGCTGTCTTCTGAATATCCTCATCCTTTGCCCCAATCTGGTGATAACCCGATCTCAAGTCAATCTTGCTAAACACACACGCACCCACCAATTGATCCATCAATTCGTCTATTCTTGGAAGTGGATATATATTTTTTATTGTCACTTTATTCAACTGTCGGTAATCAACACACAATCTCATACTCCCATCTTTCTTCTTCACAAACAACACCGGAGCTCCCCAAGGCGACACACTTAGTCTCACAAACTTCTTTTCAAGTAACTCTTCTAATTGCTTCTTTAATTCTGAAAATTTAGAGGATGACATTCTGTATGGTGCCATAGAAATAGGCTTGGTACTAGGTACAAAATCAATTGAAAATTTCACTTCTCTTTCGGGCGGCACGTATGGAATATCGTCAGGAAAAACTTTAGGAAAGTCGAACACAACTTGCAACTCATCAATAGACATTTGACTCTCCACAGACAATGACGGCATTAAAGAAAACAATTGAGCTTTGTCCTGCATTAACTCCTTCAACTGTCTAGCAGATAAGAAACCAGCTTCCTCTTCCTCTTCAAGAGTAGAAAACCACACCGACTTGTTATAACAGTTAATATGAACATAGTTATATTCCAACCAGTTCATACCCAAAATTACATCCAGGCCACTCAACAGTAAACAAATTAGATGCACAATAAATTTTTTGTCATATATTGACAAAGGACACTTCAAACATGCAAGATAAGTAGTCACTGATCCCTTAGCTGGAATATCGACAACCATTTCTTCATCCATAAAAGATAAAACAAGACCCAACTTTTTCACACAATCACCAACAATAAAATAATGTGTAGCCCCAATATCAATAATAGTAAATAAAGGAGTACTATTAATGAAACATATACCTCTGATCAAACAATCTCTGTTTGATGTCTGAGTTCCATCTAAATCAAATACTTTTCCTTTGTCTTGAGCCTTCTTCGTTTTCTGAAACTGGGTACTAATGTGTCCTTCTTCGCCACAGTAGAAACATATCACTGTCTTGCGCTCACATTCAGTTACCTCGTGACCATTCTTGCCACAACAGAAACACCTCTTGGCTTCAATTGTGCATTCATTGATTCTATGCCTGATTCTTCCACATTTGTAGCATCTAAGCCTAGTAGGAGCATCTCCCCCACTTGGTCTTCTGCCCTTAATCGCTCTCTGTTTTCCCTTGCCAGCTGGAACATTGTAAGGCTTCCCACGATTTTGTTGTTGCTTGTTTATCTTCTCATTAACCATATTGTAGTGAGCCTTACTATCCTCTTCATAGATTTTGTAACTACTCACCAAATCAGAGAACTTACGAATTTTCTGGTACCCAATGGCCTTCTTGATCTCAGGACACAAGCCATTCTCAAACTTGACACACTTAGAGAACTCAGTTGTCCCCTTAGTGTAATGAGGATAAAAGTTTGCCAACTCCACGAATTTGGCAGCATACTTTGTTACTGACAAATTTCTTTGTTTCAGTTCCAAATACTTGACCTCCTTCTTCCCGTGCATGCCCTCTAGGTAGTACTTCTCCAGGAATTCCCTGCAAAACACAGCCCAAGTAATAGCCTCACATGTGCCTCCAGTCTCTGGCGAGTAGTAACCCACCAGTCATCAGCCTCCTTTTCCAACATGTGCGTACCAAAACGCACCTTCTGTGCATTAGAACAGTCCATGACTCAAAAGATCCTCTCAATTTCCTTGAGCCATTCATGTGCTCCTTCAGGATCATGCTTCCTTTTAAATGTAGGTGGATGGTTCCTTTGGAAAGTCTCCAGAGCACGAGTTCCATAGCTCTCACCAACATTAGGCTGGTTTTGCATTTCCTGAGCTAAAGCCTACAATGTAGTAGCAAGTGCACCATTGCTTCTTCCAGCCATTGCTTTGCTTCACATCACAACATCAAACAACAGTTAGATAGAATTTTTTTTTACAGTATTCCACTGTCACACTACACTAACGAATCAACAATCTGGCCAGACGAACCGACCTGCTCTGATACCAATTTTAACACCCTAATTTCCCCCATCGCATATTTAAATAAATCAGAGTAAATTAAAACTTTTTCATCACAACAAAACAGGATGTCACATCATTCGTCGTCATGCAATTTGCTCAATATTTAACAATTTGACATATAACATGCATTTCAGATGAATCAACAAGATCATTATCATAGTTCTCAATATCTCAACTTTATTAACGCAATGAAAAAGAATTCATAATTTAATTCCAACGTCACCAATTCGTCATATGACCAACAATCCTCAATTAAAAGAGATTTCGCAACGCTCCCAAAAAATTCTTCAAAGAAAACATCAATTAAATAAAACGAGCGCTCATCCTCGATGTTACGTATCAAAGCAAGACCTGACTCAATCTACGCAATACGAGGCACGACTCAATACCTCAAGCGATCTAATCTTTATCACCTGCGCGTTATCCACATAGAGGCAACATTCAACAAAAGAGGTGAGATATCATAGCAATATAATGAATGTATGATAATGAATAGATAAAACATGGCATATATAATTATAATCTCATGCTTCATGCATCAACACCAAATGCACAACATTATTTCAACAATCACATCCAACAAACAACAAATCACATCTCTTCAACAACAACATCATAATGCAATGAGACCAACTTCCCTAAATATATGCATGTGCTACCATAACAACATCTCTTTTCCATTTTGGCTACACCTCACTTGCCACTAAGGCTACACTATCAATTGCCATTAAGGCTACACCGTCACTTGACATTAAGGCCACATCATCATTTATGAATATGCTAGCAAAACTAACATGTTATGACAACAAATTCAATAACACAACACACGTTAACAAACCAAACCAATATAAATTATTGATCAACATCGCTAGTCATACATCGTCGCAACGTCATTACATCATGAAATCTCTTCATATTCATCGTCATATTTACAACTTTGCAATTACAACAAACATCGAGATAAAACAAACCCATAAAATCTTCTCTTACTGTGTTCAATTCATTTTCATTGGATAGAAAATATTTTTAGCTTTTCGTAGGTTCGAACGGCGCGTCAAATGGACACTTGAGTAAAAAGTTATGAGTTTTTAAAGTTTTTCAGAAAATTGACCATTTTGTCTCAATGGTAATCAGTTACTATTGTACCCCAAAATTTGTCCTCTTATTTCTCAAGAATTTTATCACAAGATCTCTATTGATTCAAGACTGCACAAGGTTCGATCAGCTCAAGATACCTCCTCAAACACTGATGACTCAAAACTAGGATTTGAGTTTGCACAAGTACAATTGGATTTTTAATGCCCCGTATAGTTTCCATGGATCATATTGGGCTCTCAAGCATCAGGTCGAAGATGGACTTTTGAATCCTTAAATGGAGGAAGAGGAAACTGTCGAAAGGGCAAAGCAGATAAAAAAGGTGTGCAGTTTCAGATGACCATGTTGAATTCAAAATCTGGTTCAGGCTGTTCGAACCACGTGACTGATTGAAAGGAGTGGTTGGAAGATTTTGACAAGTCGAAGAAGATCAAGCTTACTTTTATCCCCAAGCTTTGACTGGGAAATGGCTTCCTTCGAGAAACCTGCTTCAATCCCCAAGCTTCGACTGGGCAATGGCTTCCTTCAAGTAACCTGCTTCGATCCACAAGCTTCGACTGGGCAATGGCTTCCTTCGAGTAACCTGCTTCGATCCAACTCTAAACCCTACGATACACATAGTTTAAACACAATTGTTGCACCCCAAAATTTACCCTCTTGATTCATGCTTATGTTCCATCATAAACATCATATTGCATTGCATTCATACATGGTGATGGGATCAAAACATTCTGTTTATCAGGTCTTTCTCAAGCTTTGGAGGTTGATTGTGTCGACAAGTTGCTCAAGGAGAGCCTTATTATTTAAATCTCTTGATCTTTCTAGCCCAAAGGATTCACATATCCTAAGATATCTCACCCACTTCATTGAATCATCAGAAGATTGAAGATTGTGTTGATTATAAGGAGAATTACACCCTCTTGATTCATCAGTCAAAATTAGGGTTTTGGTTAATTAAATTTATTGATGCATGATCAAGTCTTGATTTTGAAGCTAAAACACCTCATTGACATTGGAGATATCTTTGTGCAAGAAATTGGCCAATATATCTAGAGGATTTGAAGTTTTGAAGATGATTCATCATTCTCCTAAGGTGTTGACCAAAATTAGGGTTTGGTATTTCATCAAGTTCTCTTGAGTATTTAGAGATGAAACTTTATACATGGCCTTTATATATTTTTAAGATCATATCTTTGAAGTCTTGATGATCAATTTTGAAGGGAAGTGGATCAATTGATTCAAAGGGGCAAAATGGTCATTTTGGCCAGAATCAGTCAAAGTCAAGGTTGACCAAGTGAACTTTTGGTCAACCACCAATTCAAGGGTTTAATTTTCATTTTTCAAGTCCATTTTAATCATTGGATCAAGAAGATTGAGGTTTGGATTGAAACTTGTTCATGAAGAAATCCAAAAAGTTTCTAAATTTGGAAAATGAGTATCAAACTTTGAAAATTCATATTTTATTCATTTTTGATCAAAAAATGCAACTGAAGTATGCTTGGAAATCTAAGAGGAAGCTATTTCACATGATTCCATTTTTGATAACAATGCATGAAGTGGTGGTAAGTTATGAAGCTTGGAAGTCACAAAATTATGGGTCATTTCTCAAAATTTGTGATTTTCATGCCATATTTTGAAGGACCCAATGGAATCAAATGTGAGACCATCTACCACAGGGTTGAAGATGATTTCAAGACCTTTCCAAAGAGTGTTCATTTGTGTCAAAATTCAAAAATATGAGCAAGTTATGAGCTTTGGAATTTTAAGGCATTTTAATGAATTTTGACCAAGCAAGAAAAATGCAATTTCTTGAGAACTCGAGTTTCAGCGATTCCTTTTGTTTCTAATCAAGCTCATAACCAATTTGTAACATGTTGAGGCCCATTACACTCACCATTTCGTGCCTCATATGGTATTGTACTTGTTTGATTGAAAAAATCACAAACTTGACCGATTTTGCAAATTCACCAACACTCTCTCATTTCAAATAGTCAAGACCTAGAACTTTGAGCATTTGTTTCTGACCTCATTTGGCTCATAAAATGCAAAGAAAATGAGAGCTTGCACGAGTAAAACGCAGGCTCCATGTGCAATCTTACTTTTTGCATAAACTACCTAACTTGCCCTCCAACGGCTTTGAGGACCAAATACCACTTCTATCCTCTTCCTCTCATGCTATATAATAAGAACCAAGGCTCAGTTTGAAGGGGGAAGGTTCATAGTCACCACACTTCAGATCTGAAAATTTTCAAGTATCTCTGCAAATTGCTTCAAATCTCTCTTCTCCTTGGATCATTCTTCAAAATTCTCCGTGGTTCAGATTCAGTGAAGTAAGGAGATCAAGCTTGCACCATTGGTTTGCTTCTGGAGTGAAGGAATCGAGTTTCCATTTTTCACATCAATGTGTGTTTTCTTGAACTTTGATTTGCATGATTCAACTTGAATTAATGATGTAGATCATGTTCATTGAGTTACTAGCTGCCAATCATTAAGATTGATGTATATTTGAGCTTTGATTCAAGAAGAATTGGTGAAATCGTGTTTCTGGTTTTGGTATTTACAGTGTGTTTTTCCTATTTTTCAGACTTGATTTCTTGATCCGTGCTTGATTTTTGAGATTGATTCGAATTGCATAATGTAGTATGATATGTTAGCTTTGATTTGAGCTTGATTTGATGAATTTTGGTTGAGAATTGAGATAGAATGAAGGATCTGAACATGAGGTGTTGAACCTATTTCTGCGTGCTTTTTTGCCCTAGCCAGAGGTTGAAGATGATGGCGTGGCCTCATCTGATTGGTTGTTGTGTTTTTTTTATTTATTTGAATTTTGTTTCATAACTTGATTTTCATGATTTTATTTCTTGCTAAAAAATGGTTGGAAAATTATGAAAAAATTCAGGGAACTTAAAAGTAATATTTCTGACTTTTTGTATTTTTTTTACAATTTTTGAAAATGTTTTGATTGGTTTAAAAATTCGTGTGATTAATTAATTATTTGTTTAATGTTTATTTTGTTTTAATATTTCCTTTTATCCAAAAATTCCACAAAAAATATTTTAGACTCCTAAAATTATTTGGAATTTGATTCTGAAATTTATATGGCATTTTTCTTATTTTTGATCAGAAAATTAATTTGAGAAATTAATTTGGTTTATTTTTGTTTCATAATTTTTCTTTTCATATTTTGCTTAATCAAAAGATTATGAAAAAAATTCAGGGAACTTAAAAATAATAGTTCTGACTTTGAATAATTTTCTTGGAAATTTTAAAAATATTTTGATTGATTTTTAAAATTTGTATGACTAATTAATTGTTTGTTGATACTTGATTTTTATTTTTGACATTTTTTTTATGCAAAAATTATGGGAAAATTCATGGAAGCTTGTTTGCATCAGGGGAATCATAAAACAATTTTGTTTGGCATGTGCTTTGTGTTTTGATCATAATTCCATTTTGTTGATTAAATAATTGCTAAATTATTTAATCAATTAAAAAATTGCTAAATTTTGAATTTCCTCTTGGTTTTAAAATGTAAAAAAATGGTTCCCCTGACCTTTTGAGTTTCCTCATGTTTAATGCATCTTTGTTTTGAATTTTTTGGGCATTGATCTTAATTAATCAATTGTTAAGATTAATTTCATAATAATTAGGGTTTTGTTGCTTACTTAGCAAGTTTCCATTTCAAAATCAACTTACCTTGAGTATTCAATTTAATTTAGCTTTTGTATGAAGTTCATAGATGGATTTAGAATCTAAAAGTGATTTTTATTGAATTAATTGACTTGGTTTGATATTTTTCCTCAAATCATTTAGAAAACTTGTCTAGTTTGACACTTTGCTCAACTAGTTTTGATGTTTGAAGCTTGTTTGACCCCCTCCTCATCTATACATGAACTTGAGACTTTCTTCCTGACTTCTACACATCTCAAAGATGCTATGGAAATTTTGGTTTGAATTATTGAAGCCCCTTTCTATTTTTGATGAATTTTCAAAGTGAAGGTGCCCAATTTATGTTGCATATCTTGTTGCAATTTGTTTAATGGCCAATGAACTTGTCTGAAGCCTGTAATTTGGCACTAAATGATCATGTTTCTCCTTTTTCCTCACACCAATTCAAGTCAATCCTCTTGGTTTCTCATAATTGGTTGATGAGCCTTTTTTTACACATGCCTCCTAAATAATGATTCACTTCTTGTTTTTGCTTTGAATTTTTAATTTTTTCCTTGAGGTCATCAAATGACCAATGATAACATGATGAGGGATGATACATCAAGGATAGTCTCATAAAGACTTGAGATAACTTGACCTTTAATGCTTGAACCAATTTCATCCATATATGAATTTGATGTTCCCTTTTTCTTTCCTTTTGAATCTTTAAGGTATATTGAATGCACTTGTGCAACATGTATTAGAATTCACATTTTAATTTTAATCATATCCTCATAAGCATGTTAGGAGCTTGATTTCAAGTCTTTGAATGGTTTAAGCCTTCTAACTTTGTTTTTTTTGTTTGAATTCTTTTCCTTGCTAACTTGTGATCCAAGCTTTGTGATACATTTTTTTGTAGTGTCTTTTGTTATGCTTGTGAACCATGATGAAATGAATGAGTATGGATGTGAAATATTTGCTACTGACTTCTAAAGTCTTTTGATTGTATTCTTCTCTAGATCTTTTGATCCTTGATTGATATTCACTTGTCAATTCAATATGGTGATAAAAAGGAGCAACAGTTTTTTTGTTTTGACTTAATTGTTGCCTGCGCCTATTTGATGTTTCTCATATATAATACTTTGATATCTGCCACCATGCTTTTCCATTGCCTTATTATGTCATCATCCATCCCTTATTTGATTCATCACTTCTCTTTGAGATCACTAATTTGTCTGTTGAGTGTGCGAGGTACTCTGAGAAAAGTTTTCCATTCTTGATGTTGTAGTGTTCCGCTTTATTTGTGGAACACAATTGACTGTACTTAAACCATTCTTGTGCATCGTATATTTAATAGTCTTTGCAGGATATATATGTGACTGTGACTGCCATACATCACCTGTGGGATATTTTCATACTTGAAAGCCTTAGTGCTTATATTTGATGACGTGATTTCTGACTCAATTTATTTGCTGATGCTAGCTTTCTTGAAGTTCTCTGGGTTTCTTTTCCTCTTGCTCAGTTGCTACGGATAGTTATCCGCTTGGTATTGCACTATTGCCTTTTTACTGTTTCTGCTCTTTGTTGCTTTCTATTGCATGATGGGACCTTTGTTGCTGATATATGTCAGGAGGCCCTCGGTTTTATTTAAAGACCTGTAGCAGGGATTCTGCACTTCATTTGTTATATGTGTTGTGTTTGTGTTTACTTCTTCGGTTGTTGATCGATGAGTCACTAAATTTAGAAATGGAGATCACGACTTTGCTCTCAGTGCATGCTCCCTATAGGATTTCATTGCTTTCCTTAGTTGATTGATCGATGAGTCACTCAATTTAGAAATTGAGATCACGACTTCACTCTCAGTGCATGCTCCCTATAGGATTTCATTGCTTTCCTTAGTTGATTGATCGATGAGTCACTCAATTTAGAAATTGAGATCACGACTTCACTCTCATTTCCTGTTTCCCATAGGATAGTTTTGTTAGTCTTTCTTTAGCATGCTAACCAAGATAGGATCTCTCTAGGTGTGCTCTCTCGAGCTTATTAGTTTTCTTGCTTGATTTCATCTTTGTGTGATATACCCTCACCATGCTCCCTTAGGATCACTCGTGTAGGTTTAGTTCTCGAGCTAGACATTAGAATAGGTATCCATGCATGCTAACTTAGGGTAGAAAATTCCCTCTTTCATCCTCAACCTTAAGGCCAATCATTGTATGATAACATTAGGGCTAGAGATTAGGATAGTCTCCCTTAGTTGTTTTCTTTTCCTTTGCATTCTTGCATCTTAAAACTAAAACTTCTTCTTGGAAAATCATAAAATATCTCTAATAAACTTAAATCCTTTTTCAAGGTAAAAAATATAAACCAATCTTAATTTCTTGTGCGCCTTCCCGTCTTATTTTAAAATCTTTCCAGATTGATGTTTTGCCATCCTTGCCATGACTTTTTTGTTATCTTCTAGCCGATGTTTCGCCATCGCATATTTGTTTGAAGCCGATGTTTCGCCATCGCACATGTTTATTATCCTACTTTCATTCTCAATATCATAGTAGGTGTGATGTTTTATCATTTGGTTTATTGATTTTTCTCCATCCTTGCCATGACTTCTTGTTATCTTTTAGCTGATGTTTCGCCATCACATATTTGTTTGAAGCCGATGTTTCGCCATCGCACATGTTTGTTATCCTACTTTGATTCTCAATATCATAGTAGGTGTGACGTTTTATCATTTGGTTTATTGATGTCTCGCCATCTTTGCCATGATACCCTGTTATCTTTTAGTCGATGTTTTGCCATCGCATATTTGTTTGAAGCCGATGTTTCACCATCGCACATGTTTTTATCCTACTTTGATTCTCAATATTATTGTTAGGTGCGATTTTTTGTTCTCTGGATTATTGATGTTTTTCCATCTTTGCCATGTTATCTTCATATCTCTTAGCCGATGTTTCGCCATTGCACATTCTTTTAGCCGGTGTTTCGCCATCGCACATGTTTGTTATCCTACTTTGATTTTCAACATCATTGTTGGGTGTAATGTTTCATCATCTTATCTGATATTTTTCTATCATGCTGGCGTTTTACCGCATTATCTGAGTTTGTGTTGCCACGCGATGTCTTGTCATCTCTTTTTGCTATTCTTTCATCATTGTTGACTTTTTGTTGTTTTATCTGATGTTTTTCCATCTTGATTTGTTGCTTTGTCTTCTTAACTAAAAAATAAAAACCAACCAAAATATATGATCCTAACTACGGTTGCTCTGATTCCTTAAAAGGGATACGTAGGCACTGGGGAAGGGGCCAAGCAAGCACAAATTTTATTTTTCCTACATTATTTTCTCTTTTCTTTTGCATACATTCCCTGTATAGCTTAGACATAGATTTTACACACCCTTAGATTAGACAACAAGAGTGGATACCGTAGAGTACTACGGGCGTGTGGGGTGCTAATACCTTCCCCTCGCGTAACAGACTCCCTTACCCGATCTCTCGGTCGCAAGACCGTGACTTCTCCCTCTTCATGTTTTCTCGATGTTTGCCTTTCTCCTTCTTGTGGGATAAAAGACATTCGATAGCGACTTCATTGATTTTATATTAGATGACGGTTCAGTGGGTTATTTCAGCTGGCGACTTCACTGGGGATAGGAGCAACCTATTGCTGGTCCATCCCGGATTCGATCCTAGCTCTTGTTTGTTTTTATTTTTGGGTGTTTATTTTACCGCTTTTCATATTTATCTGTTTGCATTGCATTTTATTGCTTTCCATATTGATTATCTGTTGTGCTGGATTCTGGTTTTCTTGGTGGGTGGATTGTTCCATGAGGTAAAAGGCCCCATACCCTGGCTATGAGTGAATTCCATAGGAACTAGGAATAGAGTGGTGTGATATGGTGGGAGAACTGACTATGGTTTTGCGTTTGTTTTCGCAAATGTTTTGGTTGAGCAAGAGTCGCCACCGACTTTTTATTTTATCCTAAGGAAAGGTTTAAAAAGCACAGCAAAAACCTTTTGAGATATTTTCTTGGGTTCGGGGAGTAGATTATAGAAAGGGAAGGTATTAGCACCCTTTCTATCCATGGTTATCCATGGGCTCTTAGGTACTTGCTTAGATCAACTTGCCTTGGTTTTCAATTGTTTGAAATGGTGCTTTGTGTGTGTTTTGAAAATGTTTTGAAAAAGATGCCTTGTATAGGCTACCCTTGTAACAATTCTTTACTCGAATGTTTTACAAAAGGTGTTTTGTCTTTTTGAAAAGATGTTTCAAGGTTTTTTGAAAGTTTATTTTGAAAGGTGTTTGTGAAGTGTAGTTTGAAAAATAGGCAAGTGTTTTTGTTTTGCAAGTTGACAAGTACTTAAAAGCTATCTACCCTAAAGTTCTCAAAGACTTTTGCTATGTTTTAACCCTTTTAACAATTTTGTTCCACCATTGCATTTGGTGGACAATCTTGTGTTAGGATGTGAAAGGGACGGGCGCGGGTCATCGTTTAGACCATAATTGCAATGGTGCCAAGTATCTTTGGGCAATTTTTTCCTTGAAAGGGACTTGATCATTTTTTAGGCAACTTTCGAAAGCGTCATCGAGGGACTATGATCATTTGAATTGTTTTGTTTTGCCCAAAGAGACCTAACATGCAATATGACCCATATATTGAATGCAACAAGTGGAATACCCTAGGGGTGTAAGTGTGATATGTGTTGTCCATTTTCATGCTTGTTTATCTTGAAATTAGGTCAAACTATTTTTGTTCTTTTTATTTGCATACAAACCCTAATTCTAACATGGTATATTTAGAAAGCATTAAAGTGCGAAAAATAAAGTTCTAAACTATTACAACACAATATGGGAAGGGGGGTACGAATGTTCAAATGGGGGGTACGAATGTTAAAATAAAAATGAAGTATGTTTGCCAAAATGTATTTTTACTATCAAATATTAATAAAAAATAAAATGTATATATTTATGTATTATTTTACTAAATATTCTAATAAATAAATATATATATATATATATATATATATATATATATATATATATATATATATATATATATATATATATATATATATATATATATATATATATATATATATATATATATATATATATATGTATTAATTTCTAAATATGTATTATATATACAAAAATAATAATATTTAATATTTATAAAAAAAGGTATATTTTATATAAAATATTTTAAGAAGATAAAACAAAATAAAAAATGAAAATAAAATGTGTTGACATTATTTTTTAGTATTTTAAGTAAAAAGTGTTTATTTATTTATTTATGTACAAATATCAATATAAACAAATAAATGCCTAAAAAATATAAAAATGGTGTAAAAAAAAGTTTTTATGTTTTTAATATTATTAGGAAAAATAAATAAATCAGGAATAAAAAACAAAAATCAAAAAATCATAAAAATAAGTCAAATGGGCCTAGGGGGTGTCAAAGTAACAAAAGGGTGTAAAAAGAAATGAGAAACAAAGCCCAGCCCACGTGGAGCTTCTTCAACCTCCAGACTTCTGTTTGAACAAAAACACGCGCCTCTTTTCTTCCATTGCAAGGTCCTGATTCTTTGAGTTTTAGCAAAAACTTACAACACCAAAAATGTTAAGCATCTTCTCACGAATTCACACATATAAAGAACATGATTTAACTCTCAGAAATGAGAGAGAATTTCTTCTCCCCCAATTCTTAACCTAATATTTATACCAAGTTCAGACATCAAATTCTCTAAGCATACATAATATAAATGAAAGGTAAAGGTATGTACAGTTTCAGGGGCATGAGTAGAACACTTCTTATTCACAAACTTAGAGCTAATGATGCCTACATTGAGAGATAGGAGTTCAAGAATATACCTGTTCAGTTGAAGTTATATCTGATGATGGAGGTACTTTCAGAGCAAGGTGATGATTGGTACAACTTCCTTGATGTCCAGGGATGCTATTCCAAACTTTACTTTGTCTTGAAACCTTTTGAATCGAGCTATGGAACTTCAACTGCAAAACAAGAAAATGAAAATGGTGATGTTGCCTGGGAGTGTTACAGGTCGTGTTTGAGGTTTTGATTAGCTTCAAGGGATGTTATGGGATGTGTTTGATGTGATTGTGTTGTACCCCCTAATCACACTTGCACCCTTAGGGTATTCCACTTGTTTCCTTCAATAATGGGCCATATTGCATGTTAGGTCTCTTTGGGCAAAACAAAACAATTCAAATGATCATAGTCCCTCGATGACGCTTTCAAAAGTTGCCTAAAAAATGATCAAGTCCCTTAAAGGAAAAATTGCCCAAAGATACTTGGCACTATTGCAATTATGGTCTAAACGATGACCCGCGCCCGTCCCTTTCACATCCTAACACAAGATTGTCCACCAAATGCAATGGTGGAACAAAATTGTTAAAAGGGTTAAAAAAATAGGGGAAATCTTTGAGAAATTTAAGAGTAGACAACCTCTTAGTTACTTGAATCAAACTTGCAAAACAAAACACTTGCCTATTTTTCAAACCACACATCACTACACTTACAAAACAAACTTTCAAAAACAATGAAAACCTTTTCAAAAGACATACACCTTTGTATATATCCCAACATGGATCATTACAAAGGTTGCCACCACATTGGCCTCTTTTCAAAACATTTTTCAAACCCACACACACAAAGCACCATTTCAAACAATTGAAAATTAAGGCAAGTTGATCTAAGCAAGTAACTAAGAGCCCATGGATAACCATGGATAGAAAGGGTGCTAATACCTTCCCTTTCTATAATCTACTCCCTGAACCCAAGAAAACATCTCAAAGGTTTTTGCTGTGCTTTTTAACCTTTCCTTAGGATAAAATAAAAAGTCGGTGGCGACTCTTGCTCAACCGAAACATTTGCGAAAACAAACGCAAAAACCTCAAGTCAGTTCTCCCACCGTATCACAAGAGTCTTATCCTCCAAGTGCTGGAAGTTTTTTTTCCCCAGTATCTCCTAGCAAAGAGAATGTATATTCCCTGAAGTGAAGTGTTCTCATCCCCAGCCGAAGTCGAGAGTTCCTTTGGAAATTTCTCCTGCTCCCCGACAAAGTAACTTCATGAAGATTTCTTATTCAAGAATTCTCTATTTCCCTCCATAGCAGAAGCATGGTTTGAAGTTCATTATGCTAAGAATCTTTTATCATCCCTAGTAAATACTATTCAAGTCTGTTCTGTTTCTTAGCAAAGTCATGGGAGGATCATCTCACTTCCTCAGAGGAGGCTGTTTATGAGGATTTCTTGTCCAAGATTTCCCGTTCCCCAATGGAGCTGCCTTATTGGAGATCTCTTTCTCAGGAATTTTCATTCCCCCAGCTGATTTGCATTGAGGTTTATTTCATCTCTCTAGTGAAGACCTTTGTCTGAGACCTCTTATGCAAAATTTCTCCTTTCCCCAGTGGAGCTGCCTTTGGAAAGTTCTTATTCAGAAATCCTCATCTCCCCTGTGAAGTTGCCTTATCAATAAATCTCCTATTCATGGACTCTCATTTCTCCAATGGAGTCATTTCATTGAAAGCACTTATTCACAGATTCTCTCTCTTTCCATTAGGTCTCAATCCTGGATATTGATAAGTGTTACTTCTCTAAAAGAGTAGGCTATTGTGGTTGCTAGCCCCAGGATAAAGCATCATAGCAGGATTTCATTCTGGTTGAAGCACATTCTCATTCCCCAGTGGAGCCAAAGATTCTCGTATTTCCAACAGTAACATATTTTGTTGAGTTTCTCATACGAAGAATATCTCATTCCTAACAAGAGTTCTTTTTGTAAGGTCGCCTACCCCAACATGGATCTTCATATCCTTGGTAGTATAAAGGCTCCTTATCCCTAGTAATAGAATATTGCTGAAATATTTCCTCAGTGGAGTTCAGAACCTCAAGCTTAGGGTTCAAAGATACCCTCATTTTCCCCAGGTGAAGATTGGTACTCCCCAGCGATAGTATCCTCGGGTTGGTCTGGTTATATTTCTTTTGTCTAATAACTTCTACGATTCCCCAGTCAAATTCACTTTCATTGAAGACTTACATCAGAAGGTCCCAGCTCCCAACAATGTTCTCTTTATCCGTGGAAGGAGATATTGGATCTTTTCCCCAGAAGGTCAAGAGGTGGAACATAGGTCAAGATTTCTTCTGCACTGCAATTTATTTTTGCCGTTTTCTCCCTAGGAAGTTATCCCCAGTAAGAAATTGACAAGTTATTAAACAAAAGTCAGTTTTGATATGATCTTCTCTAGCAGAATTTGCAATTTATTTTTGCGAGTTTTTATCAGGGTCTGGCCTGTGGTTATTGGTTTTTCCGTTTCGCCATTCTGGGGAAGTCAAGATGTTTCCCCTCTCAGAGTTCCACTACTCTGGGGCAGCATGTCAATGATGGTACGAACCCCATGAAATCCTCTCAAGGAATTGTCATTCGCTCTGTATGTTGCAGCTTGTCAGCACCAATGTGAGAGTCTTACCTTTAATTGTTGAATGTTGGAATAATGGATTCCCCATAGGGTTATTTCTCCTCAACGTTGTCATGTGAGGGATTCTTGAGGCGGATAAGGTTTTTTGGATACCTTCATTCCCCAACCAAGTATGGATGAGCTTTATCTCGTTCCTTAACAGAGACTATTCCCAGCAGAGTTTATCTTCCGATTTGAATTATCGTTGAAGTTCGCATTAAGAAGTTCTCTTTTTCCCATCTGATTTGTGACTTGGGGAATTTCTTTATCAAAATAATCTGTCATCATCCTCATTAGAGTTGATGTTGGTTGAAATTTCTGCTTCCCTAGTAAAGTCGATACTATTAGGCTATCTTCATGGTCTATTTTTATGGTTGCATTCCAAAGGTTCAAAAATCTCCAACAAAATGCTCTTCGACAGAGTTTTGTTTCCCCGATGAAGTCCCATTTCCTCAACAGAGTTTTGTTCCCCCTGCAAAGGTTTTAACCCCTCATGTCTGGTTTGTTATATCAGTGGCATCCTCAACACGGTTGTGCGCTGTCTTTTCTAGAGATTACAGTCTTACCCTGATCTTCTTCCATAATGCCTAATATCCATTTGGCATCATTCTCCAGAAGCTACAATTTTGATCTGATCCTCTCTAGAAGTTTGTAATTTATTTTTGCAGCCCTTCTCTGTTTGTAGCACGTTCCTACCGGTTACTCATTCGTTATTCCCCACAGGGTCTCATCTCCTGAAGGGTTTCTCTCCAGCATTTTCTCGTATCTTCTCTTCTCTAGAAGATTTTGAAATTTAATTTTGCAAAGTCTTGCCAAATCTTGACTACTCGGTCACTGGCTTCTCAAGTTGACCATTCCCTGGTGAACATTTAAGCAAACATGCATCATTACATTGCATCTCCCAAAACATGTAGCATTTCCATTATATGGAGCATTACGCTATATATAAAAAAAATTCAAACATGCATCGGAACATAAGCCATTATTGTTTCTATTTACCCCCATTGATTTGCTAACTCTGCAAGCTTATTCCCAGCAAGGTCTTCTTCTACATCATCTTAAGTTTCACCCCATACAAATATCCTTTTGACATTAATCATTTGATTGTTTGAGTGTCTACTCTTGATCGTAGTTCAGTTTTTCCCTGGCACAGTCTTCTCGGGTCTTCACTACTTTCCTCAGTTCATTTCAATATCTATTGATATACCTTTTGAATATTGGTTTCACCCTGGTTATTCACTTTCAGAAGGTTTTTAGGTATACGCCCTAATATCCTTGCTTTAGGTCGAGCTCAGAGTTTCGTCTCCTCACCCGCGCATGAAATCCAGTTTCGTCCTGGTACTCATCTAGTTTAGTTTTGCCTAACTAGTTAATGTGTTAAGTTTAGTCTCGCTTTTGTTTTCATACCTTGGACTTTATCAGTTATCATTTACTGAACCCTTTTTTAGGTTATCGTTTACTGAGTCTCTTTGCGGTGTTCGTGTTGCATCCCTAGTTAAATTCAGTCTCTTGTGTTCCTTGGATTCTTTTATCAGTTTTCGTTACTATTTATCCATTGATCTGAGACCAACGGGTGCTCTTAGAAACATGTGCTCTCATCACTTTGCTTTGGGTCGAGTTTCGATCTCGTTGCCTGTGCATGAAATCTAGTTTCGTTCTGGTACTCATCTATTTTAGTTTTGTCTAACTAGTTATAATGAGTCGAGTTTTGTCTCATTTTTGTTTTCTTACCTTGGACTTTATCAGTTATCGTTTACTAAACCCTTTTTCAGTTATCGTTTACCGAGTCTCTTTGCGGTGTTCGTGCTGCGTCCCTGGTTAAATTCAGTCTCTTGTGTTCCTTGGATTCTTCTATCAGTTTTCATTAATGTTTGCAACAATCTGACGTTGTGGCCAATTGGGAAACGAGAAGTGGCGCCAAAGGGTTTTTATCAAAGTTTGTGTTTGAGAGGGCTCAGTTTTTTTGGGATGCTCTGGATTTACAAGCCTTTTAAGAAGTGTTGGCTCTTCTCATCTATGGTATGGTTCTGTTTCCCAATCCGGACCAACTTATAGATGTGAACACAATCAAAATTTTTCTATCTCGCAATCTGGTGCCCACTTTACTTGGGGATATCTTGCATTCTTTTCACTCTCGCACCATGAAGAGAAGAGGACTTCTTATGTGTTGCACTCCTCTTTTGGCTAAGTGGTTTATTTTTCACCTACCCCGATCTATTGTGAAGAACGGGCAAGGTTTAAGATGGTCTAGTAGGTTAATGTCACTCACACATTCTGATATCTATTTGTGTGCTCAATCTAGGGAGGACATTACTATTATTGACCATTGTGAGGAATTCCATAATATCCCTCTACTTGGCATTAGGGGAGGTATCACTTACAATACTTGTTTGGCTCTGTGACAATTTAGGTATGCTAGGAGAGATGGCCCTCATGATGCACTTGTCTAAGGAATTACATTTAACTATGAGATCAATTTCCAAGGTTATCGTCAGAGATTCATACGAGCTTGGGGCATGGTTAACAAGGTTGATAGAAACACGTTGGGGCATAAGAACTCCATTCCTTTGGAGCCTTATCTCAAGTTTGTGTGATCTCACGCCTAAAACCTCATGATGCCTTATGAAGCCATACTACTTGTCGTCATGGAGCCCGTCGCTGAAGGAGATGTTCCATATACTGTCCTTTATCCTGATATGCCAACTTCTCTTGAAGATTTGCAAAGAGCTTGGATTCAGCTAAAGGAGGAGTGAGACACCTTTGAAGCCCAGTTTTATGCAAGCGAGAAGAAGACATTGGAGCTCATGAGACAACTTCATGAGGAGAGGAGCCTGAATGCCTATATTGATCCAAAGAGGAAACATCCATAGGAGACTTGAGCCATTCTTATTGTATTTTAGTTTGTTTTGTTTCTTTTGTTTCAATGTAAGCCCAAGAGGCATGTTGTAGTCAATTTGAATTTATTAATACAATTAATGTTTTTTCCTTTTTGTCTAAACAAATTTAAATTTTCTAAGTCCTTGAAATCATTCTCATACGCATTTTCATGCATCATAACATAAACAGGTTTTCCACAATAGGTTTCCTTATCTTTCTACTGTTTATTTCAGTAAGATGGATATCGAACAAACAGTGAAGGATTTGCAAGCGCAGAATTCCCAGTTCCAAGAGACCTTGTTGACCCTGGCTATGGGGCAACAAGAGCTGATGACTATGCTAGTAGCCAAGAAGAAAACCAAAAAGAAGGCCTTCATCAACATGGGTAAGAGATTCAAAGGTCCGGTTCGTAAGGTACAAATAGTTGAAGAGTCGTATGAGAAGAACGAAAATCAAGACAGGGGGTAAGGAGCACCCATATTAGGGGTGCCAATAATCAAGCTTCTGAAGACAGAGACTACTTTATGAGCAATACCTCTGGCCGAGGATAAATACAAGAAGTTGGAGGATTGGCTAAAAGCTGTTGAAATTCAAGTCGTGCCTGGTTTGGATTTTAGTGAGTTAGGCTTAATACCTGGGGTCGTCATCCCACATAAGTTCAAAATACCGGTCTTCGCTAAGTATGACGAGGTTTCATGCCCGAAACTTCATCTAAGGTCTTACATGCATAAGATGCAGCCACACACTACCGACAAAAAGCTCTGGATCCATTTCTTCCAAGAGAGTATGGCCGGGACTCAACTAGAATGGTTCTATCAATTGGAGGGTTCCCGCATCCATACATGGGAATATCTAGCCACTTATTTTTATCATCAGTATCAATACAAGGCCGATTTGGCGCCTACCAAAGTCCAACTTCAAAGTATGACCATGGGTACTAATGAGGGGTTCAAAGAGTACGCACAAAAATGGAAGGATCTAGCTGGTAGGGTCCAACCATCACTAAATGACAGAGAACTAGTCGACATGTTCATGGGTACATTAACTGGCTTAATTTTCAACCTTTTGATTGGCAGTTCTTTGTCTGGTTTCACCGAGTTGATCCTAACTGGTGAAAGGGTCGAAAGTGGCATTAAGAGCGTAAAATTCCCCATGAAACCTACTTCCGCATCCAATGCTGTAAAGAAGACTTTCACTGGAAAGAAGGAAACAAACATTGTGTATGAGCAAGGGCACGTACCAAGAAGGATCCCCGATCCTCTGTTAATTTTGTGTTAATCTCCAACCCTCCACATGCTCAAAGACAATCATCCAACAATCAACGATCCGAAGTTCCTAGAAGACATTTCACGAGAATAAGCATGTCAATGTTCCAAGACTTACAACATCTATTGAAGGCCAACTTAGTGACATTGCGCAATCCACCATCCAATCCATACATTTCATCACCTAAGTACAATCCGAATGCCAAGTGTGTGTATCATTCCAATGGTCCTAGGCATGAAACTGATCAGTGTTGGGCTCTGAAGAATAAGATTCAAGATCTGATAGACAATAAAACAATTGAATTTGATCCACCTGCTACTCCAAATGTGATAACCGCACCAATGTCGAACCATGGAAAAGGTGTTAATGCAATTGATGATACTACTTTTGTTTCCTCCATTGAAGATTTAACAACCCCATTAACTAATGTGAAGGATAATTTGCTGAGAGTCGGGGTGTTCCCTGGCTGTTCTAAAGATTGTGTTTGTTGTGATCAACAAGTAAATGGGTGCAAACGGTTGAAGGAAGGTATGCAACGCTTGATAGATAGTCGCGAGATTCTGTTTGAGAAGATTCCTACCATCACAAGTTTAACCAACAAAACTGAAGACCTGTCCCTAATAAAACTTTACAACAAGCCTTTTAGGATCCCCTCAAAGGGTCCCATTAGAATTTCAAATGAACCAACCATTTCTCCTTTAATAATCACTGTCGTTGGGCCCAGTGTTTTAAAACCCAACCCGACCCAGCCGGTCAGACCGGTCTGACCGAGAATCGGTGGGCCAGGCGGTCCGATTAAGGGATAAGACTGGAATTACATTTAAACCGGATGAAACCGGTGTGAATCGGCCAGATCACTGGTTAAACCAGTGAACCGACGGTTTTTACTGAACTGGCGGGTTTGACTATTTATTTTATTTTTTAGGGCTTTTGAAAAAAAATTAACATAAACGCTTTGCCTCCTCGTTTCCCAAACCTAGGTGTGATCGGTGGATC
Organism: Vicia faba; assembly: GCA_948472305.1. NCBI lineage: Eukaryota > Viridiplantae > Streptophyta > Magnoliopsida > Fabales > Fabaceae > Vicia > Vicia faba. The sequence continues at coordinate 1,046,860,326 of OX451739.1, forward strand.
TGGAACTGACTGTTTAACGCTGGTTTCGCGAAATGTGGCGGAAGCAAGAGTCGCCGCCGTCTTTTATTTTCTCCAAGACAAAAGCACAGAAAAATTCCTTATTGAGATTAGTTCTCGGTTCGGGAGGTAGATTTATAGAAAGGGATGGTGTTAGCACCCTTTCTATCCATGGTTATCCATGGGCTCTTAGATACTTGCTCATTTGTGTTTTCAAAATGTTTGTCTGCTTTTCAATGGTGAGTGGGTTTGAAAAAGTTTCGTTTAAAATTTCAGTTTGACTCTTGTATCAGTCCTCAAGAGTGTTTGAAAAGTTGTTTTTGAAAGCTTTTTGAAAAGTGTCGGCGTGAAAAGGAGTTTTTTTGATTTGTTTTGAATTAGAGCAAGTATATACGAGTCGTCTACCTACCCTAAGGAATTATGCTGTGTAAATGTCCTTAAGGTAGTGCCATCCCACCATTGAGAGATAGGTAGCACCACCGTTGGAGGTGTTCGGGTCAATTCGAGTTTAGGGACAGTGTGGTCACCAGAGCAATAGTAGGATACCTTAGAAGCTACCCCCATGCCATGTTCATGGACATGAGGACTTACTAAAACGTCCTATACTCGACGACCACGTTTCGAGGGGCAAGGCAACAGTGAGGCGTACCCTAGGAGTGATGTGTGAATTGTGTGTCATATTCAGATAATATTTGTCTTGTCATGCATTTAGTGATCTACGCTTTGATTTTATTTAGGCATACATTCTTTCATGTGATTAACAGTTTAAAGGTGCGGAATTTAAAGTGCGGAAAATAAAGGTCCTACGCTATTACAAGGCGCGGGTCTATACATCGCCAAATTAACAAAGACCCGATTTTGAAAAAAAAATAGTGCGGAAAGTAAATGTCCTAATTATCTATTACAAAGCTTTGGGGCAAATACATAATATCTAAAAAGGACATAAAAATAAACGTGCGAAAAGAAATTATAATCGAATGCGAGGGCGTTGGACCCTTTAAAGAAATTAAATTGCAATTAATAAATTAATTAATGATTAAATAAAGAAAAGAACTTGTTTTTAATGTTTTTGTATTTAATGGAAATAAATAAAATTAAAAGGAAAAGAAACCCTAATTCTACATGTTTTTAATTATTTAAGGAGAAGAATTAAAGTTTAAACCTAATTTACTCAAATTATTTAATTACAAGTTTATTTACAAAAATAATTAATTATTAATAATAATAAGAATAAGATGAAATTATTTTACTGAGAAAAAGAATAAAAATCTAAAACCTAATTCTACCTATTTTAGTTATTTAGAAAAAGTTAAAATTAAAACCCTAAATTAAAACTAAATTGATTATTAAATTTATTTACAAAACTATTAAATAAAACATATTTTTATTTTTACTTTTCTGATTTTTTTGTTTTTTATGAAAAATATTTTATGGAATTAAATAAAACAATTAACATGATTAAAATAAATAAAAGAAAAAGAATAAAAAGAGAGGAAGAAAATGCAAACATGGGGGTGGTTGACCCAATTTGGAGGCTTATTGTGAGTAATTTGGCCCAACAGATGCAAGGCCCTTTTGACTTTCCAGCGCGTATGTGGGATAGTTGACTAGCGTACATGGTAATCAGCACATTCTGGCCCTTGGATGGATCCCTGGGGACACTTGGCAGGCAAGCAGGCAAGGCGTTTGGTGGACCACTGGATGAGTGCAGTGCTGGAACATGTTGGAAAAAAAATTATGGAATATACAAGGGGACCTGGGAATCGAACCCAGGTCCCAGTACCTGCATGACAGCTAAGCTACCAATCCAACCAAAGCGTTTCTTTGTTAATTTAATGGAATAGAAATAATATAAGAGAACAACACGCTTATGGTACATCACGCGCCAGAAATTCAAATGAGCCAACCATCCTGGGACACGTACACCTTCTTCTTCATTTGCCTGAAATTACAAAATAGATAGCGGGGGTTTTAAACCCCCACTAAATGGTACCTGCGAATAATAGCGAATAGGACATGTTTCATCATAAATTGAGCGCGAGGTATGGTTTTAAATCGTCAGAAAGTCCTGATTCCAATGGTATAGGTGTGACTGGCCAATTTTTCCAGAGGAACGAAACCCTCTTTCAAAGTCTCTGAAACCCTAGAAAGCTCTCATGGTAACTTTGCATACAGGCAATATTAGTTCAATTGAATAACACCATTAGCTTCAGAGAGATCATATTAGTATAAACCAATCATTAAAATGCATGAAAAATGTCTAGAAATTAAAACACGATCAAGAATATTTTTGAAAGAAAAGTGAATCTGTTCTACAAATCCCTTGCGCGTGGAGATCTGATTTCAATTGCAACAGTTTCCTGGTAGTGTCAGGAGTGTTTGGGAATAGATTTGAGGCCTTGGAACGATCTCTAGCTATGAGAACAGTTTTGAGTTTTTTTTGTCAAAAAATGCAAGTTTGGTTTCTTTGTTTCAGCGCAGCTTGCCTCCTCTTGAGCATTAGGTTTTGTTTGTATATGTATGAGGAATCATTCTAGGTCAAAAACAAAGCCCATGATCCATGTATTCAATGCTTTTGAATTTGTGATTTTCAAGCATCTTTTTCAATCTTTTTCATACCTTTCTTATGCCAATCATTGAAGATTCTTTCCTTTTGAGGGATGCACGAAATATTGAGGCCTTAATGAGAGAATATGCTGCACAAAAGGATTTGGAAAACATGATTTGCTATTTTTGTCATATTTAATTTTAATTAAATGAATTAATAATAATAATAATTCAAATAATTAATCAAAAATGATAAAATAATTCCCTTTAAAGTAAATGGGTCGTGCATAGCTTTTGGGTGATGATTCTTAGAAGAAATTGTGGCCCATTAGCAATTTTGAGGCATTTGAAGCAAAGTTGACTTTTCAAAATTCCCAAAAATTTCCCAACTTCCACAAGGCATATCTTGCTCAATTTTTAAGCTTTGATCATGTTCTTGGACATTTTGGAAAGGTCTTGGAGTCCTCTAACCAATGCCGTTGGTCCCATGTCATTTGGATTTACCAATCTCAAGTTATGGTCTTTGACTTAAAGTGCCTTTTTGTTGACTTTTGAAAATGACCTATAATGTTGAGATTGATAACTTTTTGTGAGAGCATTTATTGGACTTGAAGTGTGAAGAGTAGTTGTAGGAAATGTAATTATCTTCAAAATGAGCTTTGGATGGAATTTTTCTGATAAACCATGTGGAAGTTATGCCCTGGTCAATTTGCAGTTGACTTTTTCAACTGTCCAAATATAGAAACTTTTGCATCTTGAGACTTTTTGAGCCATGCTTTGAGAATCATGATCAAGAATTGATCAAATGATGTTTGTGGCTTCAAAATAAGATGTTGACCAAAAATTTTGACTTTTGACTGTTAAATGACCATTTTGCCCCTACAGTTGACTGTTGAGCAATTAGGGTTTTTGACTGTGCAATTTTGTGCTGTGAGTCTTGAAACTTGGCATGTGGATGCTTGACAATGTTTGTAGGCATGTGGGACTTGTTTGGACCCTTGGAAACTTCAATTTCTTTTCCAGAACCAAAACCCTAATTTTTGACTGTTAGGAGGCCATTTGACTATGCAACCTTTGGGGAGATTTTAAAGCATGCTCTTAGCAAATCTTGAAGAAAATGGGAGGGCAAATTTTGGGGTACAACAGTTGCCCCTGTTCAATCTTCTTAGACCTGAGGATGTAGATTGGCTGACGTGCCTTTCGTAATCCGAAGGTGGAAGATGATTGAACACTAGAGTGCCCAGAAATTTGCGCTCACATGTTAGCAGTGTGATGGTGGGAATGGGCTTACAGATGCCATTTGGAGATTGATGGATAGGAAAATGGGCTTACAGATGCCATGTTGAGAGGTGATGGATAGGTGGATGGGCTTATAGGTGCCATCTGGGTGTCGATCGCGTAAGAGATTCCTTAGCGAGAACTTGCGTACCTGAAAAAGAAAGATGATTACCTGACCTGTTACAGGAGTTGGTCTTCAAACTCTTTGTGTAAATGTGCCCTGACTGGTTACAGGAATTGAATCCTTAAACCTCTTCAGACGTGCCCTGGCGAGATACAGGAGTCGAGTCTGGAGTTTCAAAAGGTGATGAATGAATCAGGGATGGTTACTACCTCAACGGGACGATGAGAGAACCTTGGACGATTACTACCTCAACAGTAACGATGAGAGAACCTTGGGCCGATTACTACCTCAACAGTAACGATGAGAGAATCTTGGATATCTTCTACTGAGTCTTCATTAGGAAAATCTTTAGGAATCGATTTAACTGGACCAGAGAAGGCCTTTGACTGGATCGGCATCAGAAAAATCTTTAGGAGTCGATTAAACTGAACCAGGCAAGGTCTTGGAATCTTCAACTGGAATAAGAATCAGGGAGATCTTAGGGTCGATCTGACTGAACCAGAGGAGGCCTTTGGCTGGATCGGCATCAGAAAAATCTTTAGGAATCGATTTAACTGAACCAGGCAAGGTCTTGAAATAACTTCAACTGGATAAGAATCAGGGAGATCTTAGCGTCGATCTGACTGAACCAGAGAAGGCCTTTGACTGGATCGGCATCAGAAAAATCTTTAGGAGTCGATTTAACTGAACCAGGCAAGGTCTTGAGATAACTTCAACTGGATAAGAATCAGAAAAATCTTAGAGTCGATTTAACTGAACAAGAGGAGGTCTTGAAATAGCTTTGACTGGATAAGAATCAGAAAAATCTTAGGGTCGATTTAACTGAACCAGACGAAAGTCATGGAATATCTTCAACTGGAATAAGAATCAGGGAGATCTTAGGGTCGATCTGACTGAACCAGAGAAGGCCTTTGACTGGATCGGCATCAGAAAAATCTTTAGGAGTCGATTTAATTGAACCAGGCAAGGTCTTGGAATCTTCAACTGGAATAAGAATCAGGGAGATCTTAGGGTCGATCTGACTGAACCAGAGAAGGCCTTTGACTGGATCGGCATCAAAAAAATCTTTAGGAGTCGATTTAACTGAACCAGGTAAGGTCTTGGAATCTTCAACTGGAATAAGAATCAGGGAGATCTTAGGGTCGATCTGACTGAACCAGAGAAGGCCTTGGATTAACTTTGACTGGATAAGAATCAGGAAAATCTTTAGGAGTCGATTTAACTGAACCAGACAAGGTCTTGGAATGGCTGAGGACTTAACTGGATCTTTCCTGAAAGGTAAAGGTCAGTCATATACAATGCATGATATGGATCAAGCAATGATGTTCTCAACATAAATGAGATTGTATGTTCATGATGCGTATATGCATACTGTAATGTATGGAAATGCGATGTTTATGAATGTATGTTTTTCTCTAGGAAAGTAAATCCTTGACGGGTGCCGGGAAGTCATATCCTGGGCTGATGTTGGAGAATAGTGCTTTGTTGTTTCTGCTGGGGATGATAGTTGCAAGAATACCGGTAGGAGAAGATGACTCCGTTGGGGAATAAACTTGGCGAATGGATTACTCTGCGGGGAGAAAATTACTCTAGCGATCTTGCTGGGGAGCAATACTCTGTGGGAGGAGAGGTACTCTGCTGGGATATTGATGATAACTTCGCTGGGGATACTGTTGTTATGTTGGAAGTTTTGATAGACTCCGCTGGGGATAGGAAGACTTTGCCGACGACGATCTTTCCATGGCTATTGGCTGAGGATAACCCAGTTATATCCTGGTAGGGAAATAACCTTTGAATAAAGCCGGGGGACGCGTTCGTACTCTGTAGGGGATAAGCTTCCAGAATCTACTGGGGGATAAGCTTCCTGCTGGGGAGACGGATTCAAACTTTCCTGGGGAAATTTTGAACTATACTAGACTCTCCTGGGGAAAGTTTGAGATGTACTGGAAGTGACTCTACTGAATGTCTGGTAGACCGCCGGGGAACAATCTTAGATCAAGATTTCCGGGGATGCTTGTTAAGAATGTTCGTATATTGTGCTGGGGAATGTTGAGATCTGTTGGGGATACCCAACTTCCTTAAGGCTGATAATATAACTTTGCTTGGGGAGAGTGCATTGACTTGCTGGCTCACTCTATGGGGATTTAAGATATCTTGGTTATGTTCTTCAGTTGAACTTACCTTGGTACCTTGGTGGACAGAGCAATTAGATTGCTTTAGACAACTCATTATTGCCCCTGTTTCTAATGTCACCTGTAATTAATCCTTTGTTTCGTATGCAAATATTTATGAGTTAGCAATTAGTGTCAAATGCATATATCACAAATTGAACCTTGGACGTTCTTCACAAAACAAAATAGAAAAAGGAAAAAACAAAAGGCAATTTGTCTGAAAAGTGTATTTATATTGATTTTTGAATTTGCCTGTAAATAGGCGTTTATGTACAAGAGGCTGACGTCCTAGTAAGAGAACGCCGCCGAATAAAAGAGTTTATACAATTTGTACAAAGGGAAAATAAAACAGCTGTGTGAAAAGAATAATCCCACTGGGTTCCAACTCTGCTATCGCCTTTATATCTTCGAGCGTCTCATCACTTGATGACCTAGCTGAAGATGAAGCTGATTGATCAATGTCGTCTGAACTTGATGTTGATACCGGATTCTGGATGCAAAGTGATCCAATGAGACATAGCATTATGCTTCAATCCCTAACTTTTGCCTGGACCGCCCTTTCGGGTTTTCAGTCCACCGGAATACCCCTTTTTGCCCAAGCCGCCTTGTCAGGTTTTCGACTTGCCGGGTGTACAGATTTTTTTCATTTCATCCCTCATTTTGCCCGAACCCTTTTGGTTCGCCGGGAAGCCCTAATTTTTGCCTAGGTATGTCAACCTAGTGGGTCTTTATTATATGTAGTATCTTTTTACTATGTCCGCATTGGCGGGGTGAGGAAGGTCGTCACCATCCATGGTGGTCAGAATCATGGCTCCTCCTGAGAACACATGTTTAACCACAAATGGTCCTTCGTACGTAGGGGTCCACTTGCCCCTTGGATCACTCTGAGGAAGGATGATGCGTTTGATTACCAGATCCCCAACTTGATATTCTTGTGGTCTGACCTTTTTGTTAAATGCCCTGATCATCCGTTTTTGGTACGTCTGACCATGACAAATAGCAGTGAGTCTCTTTTCGTCAATCAGGTTTAATTGATCAAGTCGTGTCTGGACCCAATCATCTTCACTCAGATCTGCATCCTTCATTATCCGGAGAGAGGGTATCTGCACTTCGATCGGTAAGACTGCCTCCATACCGTAGACCAAGGAGAAGGGAGTTGCCCCGATTGACGTCCTTGCTGAGGTACGGTACCCATGTAGAGCAAACGGTAACATCTCGTGCCAATCTTTATAGGTCACTGTCATCTTCTGCACAATTTTCTTGATATTCTTATTCGCTGCTTCTACAGCCCCATTCATCTTCGGCCGGTAGGGAGAAGAGTTGTGGTGTTGTATCTTAAATTGCTCCCAGAGCTCAGTGATCATCTTGTTATTGAGATTGGTACCGTTGTCTGTAATGATCCTTTCAGGGACGCCGTATCGACAGATCAGGTTATTCCGAATGAACCGTGCCACAACATTCTTGGTTACAGTGGCGTAGGAAGTTGCCTCAACCCACTTCGTGAAGTAATCAATCACTACTAGGATGAAGCGATGCCCATTGGATGCCGTAGGTTTAATCTCGCCGATCATATCTATGCCCCACATTGCAAAAGGCCAAGGTGCTGTCAAGGCATTCAGAGGAACTGGAGGAACGTGCACTTTATCTGCATAAATCTGGCATTTGTGACATGTCCGAGAATGTTGGTAACAATCGGCTTCCATTGTGGACCAGTAATATCCTGCCCGGAGGATCTTCTTTGCCATAGTGTGTCCACTGGAATGCGTTCCGAAGGTACCTTCGTGCAGCTCCGCCATGATCCTTTCTGCTTCAGTCTTATCCACACAACGCAGTAAGCTCGAATCATGGTTTCGCTTGTACAGGATGTCGTTGCTAAGGAAGAACTTCGCTGCGAACCTTCTCAGAAACGTTTTATCGTTGACAGATGCACCTTCAGGGTATTCCTGAGCTTCCAAGTATCTCTTCACCTCGTGGTACCAAGGTTTCTCAGTCACTACCTCAGCCTCGAGATCACAACAGTGTGCCGGTTCGTCCAGTTTCTAGATAATGACCCGGGGAGCCTCATTGTCCCATTTGACTTTGAACATGGAAGACATCGTAGCTAACGCGTCCGCCAACTGATTCTCCTCTCTCGGGAAGTGTTCAAAAGTTATCTCTGTGAAATGGGGGATCAATGTCAACACACATTCTCTGTAGGGAATAAGATTCGGATGTTTCGTATCCCACTCGCCTTTTATCTGATTGATCACGAGAGCGGAATCTCCAAAGACACTCAGAAACTTGATCCTTAAGTCAATCGCAGCTTGAAGTCCCATGATGCATGCCTCATACTCCGCCATGTTGTTGGTGCAGTTGAAACACAGCCGGGCAGTGAGTGGAGTATGAGTGCCTTGAGGGGATATTATCACAGCGCCGATACCGTTACCCAAAGCGTTGGAGGCTCCGTCAAAGTGCATAGACCATCGGGATCCTTCCTCAGGTCCTTCATCCGGTCCAGGTACTTCACAGTCAGTCACTATCATGATGCTCTCGTCCGTAAACTCAAAGTTCATTGACTGATAGTCGTCTACTGCCTGATGTGCCAAGTGGTCTGCCAATACACTTCCTTTGATCGCTTTCTGAGTCGTGTACTGGATGTCGTATTCCGTCAAGATCATTTGCCATCTTGCTATTCTCCCAGACAGAGCGGGCTTTTCGAATATGTATTTTATAGGATCAATCTTTGAAATCAACAAGGTAGTGTGAGTCAGCATATACTGTCTCAGCCGGCGAGCAGCCCATACCAAAGCGCAGCAAGTTTTCTCAAGCAGTGAGTATCGGGTCTCACAGTCGGTAAACTTTTTGCTAAGGTAATAAATGGCGTGCCCTTTTCGGCCAGACTCGTCATGCTGCCCCAGCACACACCCCATTGAGTTGTCAAGTACTGTCAGGTATAATATCAGAGGTCTCCCTTCAACCGGTGGCATAAGAATGGGTGGTTCTTGGAGATACTCTTTGATTCTATCGAAAGCGGCCTGACATTCATCGTTCCAACGTACTACCTGATCTTTCTTCAGCAGCTTGAAGATTGGTTCACAAGTAGAAGTTAGGTGCGAGATGAATCGGGCAATGTAATTCAGGCGTCCTAAAAAGCCTCTGACCTCCTTCTCTGTCTTAGGAACTGGCATCTCTTGAATGGCTTTAACCTTGGCAGGGTCCACTTGAATACCCTTATCACTTACAACGAAGCCCAGCAACTTTCCAGATCTAACCCCGAAGGTGCACTTGTTCGGGTTCAACCTCAGCTTGTACAATTTCAAACGATCAAACAGTTTCTGCAGATGGTCAAGGTGTTCCTCCTCAGTTTGGGACCTTGCAATCATGTCGTCGACGTACACTTCAATCTCATGATGGATCATGGCATGAAATAAAGCAACCATGGCACGTTGGTAGGTTGCCCCAGCATTTTTCAATCCGAATGGCATGACCTTGTAGCAGAAAGTGCCCCACTGAGTAACAAAGGTAGTCTTTTCCATGTCTTCAGGAGCCATCTTGATCTGATTATACCCTGAAAAACCATCCATGAAGGAGAACACCTTGTGCTGAGCAGTATTGTCAACCAGGACGTCAATGTGAGGTAGGGGGAAGTCATCCTTGGGGCTGGCTCTGTTCAGATCCCTGTAATCGACACACATTCTGACCTTACCATCCTTCTTTGGTACCGACACCACATTAGCAACCCACTGAGGGTAAGAAGTCACTGCAAGAAACCCGGCATCGAATTGCTTCATAACCTCAGCTTTGATCTTCTCAGACATCTCTGGACGCATACGGCGGACCATTTTCTTAACCGGAGGGCAATCTTCCTTGGTAGGCAAATGATGGACCACAATGTCGGTATCCAACCTGGGCATGTCTTCGTAGGACCAGGCAAAGATCTCCACATAATCATGTAACATTTGTGTCAACCGTTGCTTCACGCTGAGCTCTAGGTTGGCACCAATCTTAACCTCCTTTCTATCTGCCTCAGTACCCAGATTTATCGTTTCCACTGGCTCTTCATGTGGTTGGATTGCCCTCTCTTCCTGGAGTAACAGTCTTGCAAGCTCTCCAGGCACTTCGCAATCATCTTCACCTTCGTCTTCGGCTAAGTTGATCGGATTTTCGAAGTCATAACTGGCAGTAGCAGAGTCGTTACCAGTGAGATCCAGAGTGGATTGAAACCTGTATAGGTGAGTGTGTGTAAATACAGTTGTTTTGCAATATATAAATAAAGAAAGAAAGAAAAGGAGCACAAGATTTGAAATGCGAAAAACGTCCAAGATCTTTATATGTAAATGACAGTTATAAGCCCTCACAAATGAAGCCAACGGTGCCCCGGGTAAGACACCGGGCCATAAAGTTTCAATTCATTGTTTATTACAAATAACAAAAACAAAGGAATTCATTACTGCGTAACGAAAGTAACAGGCGTATGATCTTTAGCAGTCCAATTGGTCAATCCACCATCAGTCGTCGGGTAGATCCAGCTATCAAACTCTGACTCTTCCACTTCATCTTCATCCCCAATAGCATTCACTCCTGGATTGGTGATGAGCACAGGAGGTCTTCCGATCCTAGCTTTGCGCACAGCCCTCTGAGCCTCTTTCTCGATTACAGCCCGGGCGTCCTTCAAGGAAGCCATCTTCAAGGGAAAGTCCTCTTCAACCACTGTTTCTGCTGCTGCCAATGTTGGAGGTACCTCTTCAAAATGCTGAAAGGGGGTTTCAATAAACTCCCCGTCCATCTCAATATACCGGAAGGAATTCAAATGGCTCACCATATATTCTTCCTCCCCCTGCACAGTGACAATCTTCCCTCTGACGGGGTACTTGAGCTTCTGATGTAGGGTAGATGTCACTGCCCCAGCTTTGTGAATCCAAGGTCGACCCAGTAAACAGGAATAAGATGGACGAATATCCATCACATAGAAAGTTGAGTCGAATACTTGGGAACCCACACGAATAGGAATGTCTACCTCTCCATGAACCATCCTCTTAGAACCGTCAAAGGCTCTGACAATGATGTTTCTAGGTTTCAATTCCAGGCCCTCACAATCCAACCGGTCTAAGGCCTTCTTGGGCAACACATTCAGGGAAGAACCGGTGTCCACCAACACGTGAGCCAGAGTAGTGCCCCTGCATTCTATAGAGACATGCAGGGCATCATTGTGGTTCTTTCCCTTGGCAGTAAGGTCAGCATCCGAGAAACCCAAACCATTGTTAGCTGTCAAATTAGCTACGCAATCAGTAAACTGGTCTGCAGATGTCTCCTGTGGCACATGGGCCGTCTTTAGAAATGAAATCAGGGCCTTAGCATGGGCCTCTGAGCACAGCAGCAAGGAGAGCATAGAGATCTTGGAGGGTGTATGCCCCAGCTGTTCAACAACATTAAAATCACTCTTCTTGATTATTTTAAGAATTTCCTCCATCTCTTGCTGGGAGGCTTCAACGTTCACAGACTTTGGTGCCTCCATCCGGGCAGGCTCATCTTCAATCCCTTTGCCCCGAGCATTAGATGACTCGGCAGCAGGGGAAGCAATTGGATCAGAAGTAGTAACAGGTGCACTTGCAGGCGTTATTATGAGAGGTCTTCGAATAGTTGGTGGCACAATGTCAGGCGAGAAGAGCATGCCACTGCGGGTTACTTTGGCTGGACCAGTGATATTGCTGATGCTGGTACCAGTGTTGAATTCTTGCTTTATACCATGTACATATACATCTGCCCCATAGTGCCATGGGAAAGCCTTATCAGATTCATAGGGGAGGGGCCCCGGAACAGTAATAACGATGGGTGCGACAGTCATGATTTTAACTGGCTTCCTCTGGGGAGCCTTGATTGGATTGTTGAAAATTGTTACGACGGATACTTCTTCCACAGGAACAAAAGGAACAGCAGTCTTCTTGAACAGAATTTCCTTGCTATCCAGCAGGCTTTGGATGCCTAACTTCAGCAGCGGACAACCAGTAGGGGTAACAGCACATAAAAGGCAACCCTTGCTGCAACCCGGAAATAAACCGGCCAGTAGTAGGTTCCTCTTAACAGTCATCAGAGGGGTAGCTACATCATTCACAGAAATGGCATACGAGTCTTCATCAACGGCATTTACTCCATGATGGGGCATAGGAGCAGTTACCACATTTGGCCTCTCAGGCGCCTCAAATTGTATCTCTTTCGCATCAATAAGGTCCTACACCTTATTCCTTAGGGCCCAACAGTCATCAGTAGAATGCCCCGGACTATTGGAGTGATAAGCACAGCGGGCATTTGGATTTTACTTGGGAGAGGCAGTGTTCACAACCTTCGGGGCTTCCCTGACCGTCACCAAGTTGGTTGATAGCAATTGCGGCAAGATTTGTGACAAGGTCATACTCAGCCGGGTAAATTCTCTTCTGGGCCTTTCAGCCCTTTGTTGATTGGTTTGCCGAGGAGCGGCAGCAGGTTTAGCAATCACCACCGCGTTGACAGATTGGCGGCGCTCTGGTTTATCTTGCCTTCTAGGCCCATACACAGCACTGGCCTCCTTTTTGAAGGGCTTCTTCTCAGCACTTGAAGACGCACCTTTCTGAATTTTACTGGACTTCATTCTAGCCTCTATCCTTTCCCCAGTCAGAATGAGGTCAGTAAACCCTGCAGACGAATTACCGATAAGATGATTGAAAAATGGCCCGGAGAGGGTCCCCAAGAACATATCCACTAGCTCACGGTCTGTTAACGGAGGCTGCACCCTGCCAGCCAGGTCCCTCCACTTCTGCGCATACTCTTTAAAACCTTCGCCTGATCCTAGCGACATACCCTGGAGTTGGGTACGTGTAGGAGCAAGGTCGGCATTATATTGATACTGCTTGTAAAAAGCAGTAGCCAACTCCTCCCAGTTACGAACTTTGGTTCCATCCAGCTGATAGAACCATTCGAGATGAGTCCCTGAAAGACTCTCCTGGAAGAAGTGGATCTACAAGTTCTTGTCCACCGTATACGGCTGAATCTTCTGCACATAGGATCTGAGGTGTAGCTTAGGGCAAGACGCCCCGTCATACTTGGTGAAATATGGTGCTTTAAACTTGTGAGGGATGATTACACCAGTAGATAAACCCAAGTCTCCGAAATCCAAGCCAGGCACTTATTGAATTTCCATGGCGTTCAGACGGTCTTCCAATTGCTTGTACTGGTCTTCAGCTGGAGGATACTGTTCCTCATTAAAATCAGTCTCATTGTCAGAAACTACCGGACTTGGAGCCCTTCCCCCCTGGGGACTGTCTTTGCCTATAGAAGAACCAGCTTCCTCATTCTGCAGAGTGTTACCAAACCTCCGGCCCGTGTTGAAAAGAACAGTTATCTTCTTCTTCTTCTCCTTCTTCAGGAGCAGAGCCTTCAGCTCTTCTTGGCCTTGAGCCAAACCCATGATCAGCTCCTGAAATTGTGCGTTCTGCGCCTGAAGGGCCTTGATGGACATCTCGGTTGATGATTCAAGGTTCATGATGCTGAAATAAACAGCGAAGAACAGTAAGCAACCTGAAAAGAAGAATACCTGCTATGCACATGATGCATGGAATGCGTATGATTTATGTTTTCAAAGACAATCGGGAATCAACTTTGTAAACAAAAGGAACACACTTCATTAGAGTCAACTTTGCAATTTAATTGTTCAACAGATTGCCCTTAGGCGTTACATAAAATGGAAATACTGAAAAGGGAAATAAAACAGTAAAAGAACATCCAAAGCTCATCATTGATCCCAGGGTCTCCTCTTCTCAGTACGGATGTAGTCATTCAGAGCTCGCTCATTCTCCAACTGCTTTGTCAGCTTCTGGATCTTTAATTCCTGCTCATTGAACTTTTCCCGATAAGAGTCCCGTTCTTCTCGCAGTTACGACCAAGACCTCTTTAATGTCTCATAATCAGTAGGTATCTGAGGAGGGAGGACAGTTGGAGGACCCCCATCTTTATCAGGATACTCAAGAATGACGGGTCTGACAGCTTCATATGGCATACCTAGCTTCTGAGCATGGATGCGGACCCATTTGGAGTAGGCTTCCATAGGTAGAGAAGTCTTTGGTCCCAACTCTTGTGGGTCAGCTTTGTGAATTCTGTCCCAAGCCTTGATGAACCTACGACACAGCTCGTCACTATCCACCTGAAACTCAAAACTGATGTGAGGCACCAACATCTCATGAGGCCCTGCTCTTCTGGCCCTTCCAAATAGATGGAGCGCTAGACATGGATTGTAAGAGATTCCTCCTTGAGTACCAATCAAAGGAACATTAGGGTATTCTCCGCAACAATCAATAACAGCTATCTCATCCAAACCTCTGACAGTCTAAATGATGTCCTTATCAGTGAGAGACATTAACCTATGAGCCCAACCTCTTCCTTCTTGGTTCTTCAGCACGAACTTAGGGAGGTGCGAAATAAACCACCTCACCAACAAAGGGATACAACACCACAGAGTTCCTCGTCTTCGGGCAGTACGAGCATAAAGTTGTTGCAGGATATCACCCAAGAGAGTGGGCACAGGATTCCGAGACATGAAGATCCTTATGGCAGTGACATTGATGAAGTTGTCAGGATTAGGGAACAAGACTAGACCATAGATTAAGAGAGCCAGGATGTCTTCATATGCCCTAAAGTCCAAGTCATTCCAGAAATTGTTAGCTTTACCAATCAGAAACTTAGCCAAGAAACCCTTAACTCCGCTTCTAGTCACCCAGTTGTCCATTACTTCTTGGTGAGTCAAGGGAAGAGCTGCAGCAACCTCCTCCAGCCTAAGAGTCTTTTCCCAACCAGTGTAGGGAGTCTGATCCAAGATAGGGATGCCAAGCAAATCAGAGAACTCTTCCAGGGTAGGGACCAGCTGGAAGTCTTGAAAGGTGAAGCACTGGTACAAGGGATCATAAAACTGTGTCAGGACACTCATCAGCTATTGGTCCCGTTTTGCCGCGATTAAACTGAGAAGAGAACCATGCCTCTGGATGAAGGAAGTAGTATTTGGAATTATACTAACCAACTCTTCAAGCAACTCAGGCGGGTGAACAAAGTTGAACCGGATAGCATTCCTTCGCATAGGCATCATGATGTCCTACAAAACAGAGCAAAGGTGAAACCCTCTTGTCTTTGAAATGGTCAGTCCTTATGCAGGATGCATGCAATGCTCATGATGGCATGATGTTATGATAAAGCACACCATAAATATTTACAAAGGCAAACATGATAAGGCACACAAGTCACACAAGACAAGCCCTTAAAGTTTAGGCCAGCATGGGGTCTAGGTATTACCCTCTTTCAGTTTGTTGGTTCAGACCTGTCCTATCAGAAGTAACCGGGTTCTAGAGGATCCCAATATCATTGACTACCCTCAATCGGTCATAACTCCAGCATCACAATCTTTTCTTGCGGCCAGAACCATCACGAGAGTTTAGCCTCAATGGGCGTAGCATACTGCTACTGTTCTATTGGCCAAGTTGGGTCATTTAAGGTTCTAAGGTCAGTTGGTGCTTAATGACTCCTCAGAAGACCCATATTCTCCTCGTTGCAACACAAGGGATATCGGTACAGACCAAGGTGCCACACCAACGTAGCCACTGCTTCACCCATGTCGGTCTACGCCGGAAAGGTCCCTCACAGCTTATGCTACCTAAACAGGGTATCCCCAGATCCGGGTTAGGATCTCTGTAACTCCGATGCAACCCACAATTTAAAGAAAACAAGTTAAAAAAATTGAAAACACAATGATCTTAGTCCTAAGGTACACCTCACTTTAAAGAATATCCCCAGTAGAGTCGCCAGTTCTGTGATCGGTGGATCTGGAACTGACTGTTTAACGCTGGTTTTGCGAAATGTCACGGAAGCAAGAGTCGCCACCGTCTTTTATTTTCTCCAATATGGAAAGGACAAAAGCACAGAAAAATTCCTTATTGAGATTAGTTCTCGGTTCGGGAGGTAGATTTATAGAAAGGGAAGGTGTTAGCACCCTTTCTATCCATGGTTATCCATGGGCTCTTAGATACTTGCTCATTTGTGTTTTCAAAATGTTTGTCTGCTTTTCAATGGTGAGTGGGTTTGAAAAAGTTTCGTTTAAAATTTCGGTTCGACTCTTGTATCAGTCCTCAAGAGTGTTTGAAAAGTTGTTTTTGAAAGCTTTTTGAAAAGTGTCGGCGTGAAAAGGAGTTTTTTTGATTTGTTTTGAATTAGAGCAAGTATCTACGAGTCGTCTACCTACCCTAAGGAATTATGCTGTGTAAATGTCCTTAAGGTAGTGCCATCCCACCATTGAGAGATAGGTAGCACCACCGTTGGAGGTGTTCGGGTCAATTCGAGTTTAGGGACAGTGTGGTCACCAGAGCAATAGTAGGATACCTTAGAAGCTACCCCCATGCCATGTTCATGGACATGAGGACTTACTAAAACGTCCTATACTCGACGACCACGTTTCGAGGGGCAAGGCAACAGTGAGGCGTACCCTAGGAGTGATGTGTGAATTGTGTGTCATTTTCAGATAATATTTGTCTTGTCATGCATTTAGTGATCTACGCTTTGATTTTATTTGGGCATACATTCTTTCATGTGATTAACAGTTTAAAGGTGCGGAATTTAAAGTGCGGAAAATAAAGGTCCTACGCTATTACAAGGCGCGGGTCTATACATCGCCAAATTAACAAAGACCCGATTTTGAAAAAAAAAGTGCGGAAAGTAAATGTCCTAATTATCTATTACAAAGCTTTGGGGCAAATACATAATATCTAAAAAGGACATAAAAATAAACGTGCGAAAAGAAATTATAATCGAATGCGAGGGCGTTGGACCCTTTAAAGAAATTAAATTGCAATTAATAAATTAATTAATGATTAAATAAAGAAAAGAACTTGTTTTTAATGTTTTTGTATTTAATGGAAATAAAGAAAATTAAAAGGAAAAGAAACCCTAATTCTACATGTTTTTAATTATTTAAGGAGAAGAATTAAAGTTTAAACCTAATTTACTCAAATTATTTAATTACAAGTTTATTTACAAAAATAATTAATTATTAATAATAATAAGAATAAGATGAAATTATTTTACTGAGAAAAAGAATAAAAATCTAAAACCTAATTCTACCTATTTTAGTTATTTAGAAAAAGTTAAAATTAAAACCCTAAATTAAAACTAAATTGATTATTAAATTTATTTACAAAACTATTAAATAAAACATATTTTTATTTTTACTTTTCTGATTTTTTTGTTTTTTATGAAAAATATTTTATGGAATTAAATAAAAAAATTAACATGATTAAAATAAATAAAAGAAAAAGAATAAAAAGAGAGGAAGAAAATGCAAACATGGGGGGTGATTGACCCAATTTGGAGGCTTATTGTGAGTAATCTGGCCCAACAGATGCAAGGCCCTTTTGACTTTCCAGCGTGTATGTGGGATAGTTGACTAGCGTACATGGCAATCAGTACATTCTGGCCCTTGGATGGATCCCTGGGGACACTTGGCAGGCAAGCAGGCAAGGCGTTTGGTGGACCACTGGATGAGTGCAGCGCTGGAACATGTTGGAGAAAAAATTATGGAATATACAAGGGGACCTGGGAATCGAACCCAGGTCCCAGTACCTGCATGACAGCTAAGATACCAATCCAACCAAAGCGTTTCTTTGTTAATTTAATGGAATAGAAATAATATAAGAGAACAACACGCTTATGGTACATCACGCGCCAGAAATTCAAATGAGCCAACCATCCTGGGACACGTACACCTTCTTCTTCATTTGCCTGAAATT
Organism: Vicia faba; assembly: GCA_948472305.1. Taxonomy (NCBI): domain Eukaryota; kingdom Viridiplantae; phylum Streptophyta; class Magnoliopsida; order Fabales; family Fabaceae; genus Vicia; species Vicia faba. The sequence continues at coordinate 1,046,878,217 of OX451739.1, forward strand.
ACAAAATAGATAGCGGGGGTTTTAAACCCCCACTAAATGGTACCTGCGAATAATAGCGAATAGGACATGGTTCATCATAAATTGAGCGCGAGGTATGGTTTTAAATCATCAGAAAGTCCTGATTCCAATGGTATAGGTGTGACTGGCCAATTTTTCCAGAGGAACGAAACCCTCTTTCAAAGTCTCTGAAACCCTAGAAATCTCTCATGGTAACTTTGCATACAGGCAATATTAGTTCAATTGGATAACACCATTAGCTTCAGAGAGATCATATTAGTATAAACCAATCATTAAAATGCATGAAAAATGTCTAGAAATTAAAACACGATCAAGAATATTTTTGAAAGAAAAGTGAATCTGTTCTACCAATTCCTTGCGCGTGGAGATCTGATTTCAATTGCAACAGTTTCCTGGTAGTGTCAGGAGTGTTTGGGAATAGATTTGAGGCCTTGGAACGATCTCTAGCTATGAGAACAGTTTTGAGTTTTTTTTGTCAAAAAATGCAAGTTTGGTTTCTTTGTTTCAGCGCAGCTTGCCTCCTCTTGAGCATTAGGTTTTGTTTGTATATGTATGAGGAATCATTCTAGGTCAAAAACAAAGCCCATGATCCATGTATTCAATGCTTTTGAATTTGTGATTTTCAAGCATCTTTTTCAATCTTTTTCATACCTTTATTATGCCAATCATTGAAGATTCTTCCCTTTTGAGGGATGCACGAAATATTGAGGCCTTAATGAGAGAATATGCTGCACAAAAGGATTTGGAAAACATGATTTGCTATTTTTGTCATATTTAATTTTAATTAAATGAATTAATAATAATAATAATTCAAATAATTAATCAAAAATGATAAAATAATTCCCTTTAAAGTAAATGGGTCGTGCATAGCTTTTGGGTGATGATTCTTGGAAGAAATTGTGGCCCATTAGCAATTTTGAGGCATTTGAAGCAAAGTTGACTTTTCAAAATTCCCAAAAATTTCCCAACTTCCACAAGGCATATCTTGCTCAATTTTTAAGCTTTGATCATGTTCTTGGACATTTTGGAAAGGTCTTGGAGTCCTCTAACCAATTCCTTTGGTCCCATGTCATTTGGATTTACCAATATCAAGTTATGGTCTTTGACTTAAAGTGCCTTTTTGTTGACTTTTGAAAATGACCTATAATGTTGAGATTGATAACTTTTTGTGAGAGCATTTCTTGTACTTGAAGTGTGAAGAGGAGTTACAGGAAATGTCATTCTCTTCAAAATGAGCTTTGGATGGAATTTTTTTGATAAACCATGTGGAAGTTATGCCCTGGTCAATTTGCAGTTGACTTTTTCAACTGTCCAAATATAGAAACTTTTGCATCTTGAGACTTTTTGAACCATGCTTTGAGAATCATGATCAAGAATTGATAAAATGATGTTTGTGGCTTCAAAATAAGATGTTGACCAAAAATTTTGACTTTTGACTATCAAATGACCATTTTGCCCCTGCAGTTGACTGTTGAGCAATTAGGGTTTTTGACTGTGCAATTTTGTGCTGTGAGTCTTGAAACTTGGCATGTGGATGCTTGACAATGTTTGTAGGCATGTGGGACTTGTTTGGACCCTTGGAAACTTCAATTTCTTTGCCATAACCAAAACCCTAATTTTTGACTGTTAGGAGGCCATTGGACTGTGCAACCTTTGGGGAGATTTTAAAGCATGCTCTTAGCAAATCTTGAAGAAAATGGGAGGGCAAATTTTGGGGTACAACACTAGGAATTTTAAAGGTTTTCTTTTTTATTTTGTATTTTCTTTTTCTAATTGAAGTCATATTCTCAATTTTCTCTACCAACAAAAATTCCCACTTGCTGCTGTTATTTGATATTCCTTGTTTGTCGTCAAAAATTTCATCAAAACATCAAAAACAGGTTATTTATTTTTTACTTGGTCTAATTTGCATTGATGTTTTTCAATATGAATATTATTGTTTTATTTTGTTGATTAATTGATATAGAAAATAAATGATTAAATTTGATCATTTTCTATAAAATTGGGTCTTTTAGTTTAACAAATTGAGATAGAATTTGTATGAATGAAGCAGTTTTATACTTTTATGAATTAACTTATTATAGACTGGTAATGAAGTTGTTGTATATTAGAGATAGAAATTGGGATAGATATATATTACTGTAATAGTCGTTGTATATATTATGGAGATAAAAATTGGGTTTAAAACTATGTAATCTAAATTATATAGTAAGACAAAGTTTTCTGTTTTTTTATTAATTTAAATTATATAACAAAGAAAAGTTTCAGGATTTTATTAATCTAAAATATATAGCAAAGGCTGGAAAGCAAAGTTTCTATTTTTTTATTATATATGGTGATGCACAGTAACGATGCTTGATAGCCTATATGTAATATACAACAACATATTGATATATTTTGGATTTAGATATGCTACATATTTAATGTTTCTTATAATGTTTTTATAAATTCAATAATTTTTGTTTAGAATTATGTTTTGTTAATATTTTTGTAATATAGTTTTGTATTTTTAAATTTTGATTGATATTAGATATGGCATCACCCGCTGAAGTAATAACTTCGGAAGAAGTTACATCTCAAAATCCAACCCAACTCCAGAGCAGTAGGGGAAAACTGATATAGCTTGGGGTCATTGTAAACAAATTGAAGAGAAAGGAAAACTTGTTAATTTGTGTATTTACTGTGATAAAATTATTAGAGGAGGGGGGATTAATAGATTCAAATTCCATTTGGCTGAAATAAAAGGTCAAGTTGAAACATGTAAAAAGGTGCCTCCAGATGTTCAATATCAAATGAAACAAAATCTTGATGAAGGTGCAAATAAGAGAAGAAATACTCAAGCATAAAATTTTGATGTTGATCTTACTACTCAAGAGGGTGGTGTAGTAGAAATGGATGTAGAACAATCAAGATCAAATTCGGTGATTGTGTCTCAAAAGAGAAAGAATACTAGTCGTATTGGTAATTATTTTATGCCTAGAACAACTCCTGGAGCTCAACCTTCGTTAAAAAGTGTGTTACAAAGTAAGGAATTGGTGAAGAAGTGTGATCTAGATATTGCAAGATGGTTCATTGATTCTTCTGTGCCATTCAATGTAGCTAATTCTGCGTATTTTCAATTTATGGCTGATTCACTTTGCAGCATGAGTCTGGGGTATAAAGTTCCCACTATGCATAGTCTTCGTGGCTATTTGTTAAATAAATGGGTTGAAGATGTGAACAAATTGATAGAGGAGTATCGTAAGATTTGGAAGAAATCTGGTTGTACTCTAATGGCCGATGGATTGACTGATCAAAAAAGAAGAACTCTTATAAACTTTCTAGTTTACTGTCCCAAAGGTACTATTTTTCTAAAATTTGTTGATGCTTCTCATGCTTCAAAAACTGCAGATATGTTGTATAAGCTTTTTAGAGAGGTGGTTTTATTTGTTGGGACTGAAAATGTAGTTCACATAGTGACAGATAATGCTGTAAATTATGTTGCTGCTGGAAGGTTATTAGAAAATGAGTTTCCTACTTTATTTTGGTCTCCTTGTGCGACACATTGCATTAACTTGATGTTGCAAGACATGGGAAAATTAGAGGAAGTAAGTGAGACAGTGTCACATGCTTCTAATGTTACCAAATATATTTATAACAATTGTTATGCATTGTATTTAATGAGAAAGCAAACAGGTGGAAGAGAAATCCTTCATCCTGCTCCAACTCGGTTTGCCACTAATTTCATTGCTTTGCAAAGTATTTTGTCTCACAAAAACTCACTAAGAGCCATGGTAACATCTAAAGAATGGACAAGCTCAACATATGCCAAAGAAGAAAAGGCAAAAAAGTTTGTGGATCAAGTTTTAGATTCTGGATTTTGGAGTAAATGTGCTGATATAGTTAAACTCACTGAACCACTTGTGCGTGTGTTGCGTATTGTTGATAGTGAAGATAAACCTGCTATGGGCATTCTATACAAATCTATAGTCAAAGCTAAAGAGGAGATGGTGAGTAGGTTTCAAAGAAATAAGAATAAAGTGGATCCTTACTTGAAAATCTTAGATAAACGTTGGGATTCACAGCTCCGCAAAAATCTTCATGCTGCCGGTTATTGGTTGAATCCAGCTTGTAGATATAATGATGTAGAATTTGAAAAACATGCATCCACAACATCAGGACTTTTAGATGTCATTGAAAAGCACGCTAATGGAAATTCTGAACTTCGATTGAAGTTAACAGATGAGATGTGAATATTCAAAGATGGTGAATTAGATTTTGGAAGGAAATCAACCGTGGATGAACGATGTATTGTGAGGGAAGGTAATTTCATAACTTCTAACTCTTGATATATATTTTATTTTATATTTCAATATGTTTATAAATTTATTTAATTACGTGGTATAAACAGATCAATGATGGGAAACTTATGGCACTTGTACACCAACTTTGCAAAGGTTAGCTATTTGTATTTTAAGCCAAACTTGTAGTGCTTCAGGTTGTGAACGCAATTGGAGTATATTTAAGCATATTCATTCCAAAAAAAAAGAAATAGATTGGAGCACCAAAAGCTTAATGATTTAGTGTTTGTTCGTTACAACTTGAGACTTCAAAATAGGTATTATTATGGTTATTTTTCTCTGATCATTATATTTTTATATTTAAATACATATACTTAGATTTAATTCATGTGTGCTTAGGAAAATAAGAAATGGGAGTTATGATCCTATCAATATTGAAACAATTGCCGACCATTCTAGTTTGGTATTAGAGGATTCACCACCTCTCTTAACCAATGAAGAGTTGGAAGCATTGTGGAATGACCTTGCAAATATGACCATCCAATCAATTTCAAGTGATATTGGTATGTTCTAATATGAGCATAATATAGTTTGTAGTTGTGAATCAATTTAATGTCTCATATTTACCATCTCTAATTTTTTTTTGTTAATTATTTTTTAAAATATTGTTATAGATCAAATAGATTTAGATGAGGATGAAGATGGAGATATGGGTAATGCACAAGATACTATTGTTGATACTGTGAATCAAGAAAAAAAACAACACCAGAGAAGATGAAGTTGGTGGAGAAGACAATGAAGTTGAAGATGGATATGAATATCAAGATTATGACAATTTGACTTCATGGACATAAAAAATTATGGATCGTTGAGTATGGATTTTTGTGACTTATTATAATACTATAACTTATGAATTGTTAAGTTTCTATCACTTCTTTGAATTTATAATTTGCTACATTAAGTTTCTATCACTTATTTTGATTGTTACTAATACTTTTGTTTATTCTAAATTATTTGAATTTATAATTTTCTATATTATTATAGTTACAAATTTCAGGTAATGAATATATTTTTTATAGAAACCGGGTCAAAAGCCATGCGGTCTGACCAGTGACCCACTGGTCCGACCAGTAACCCAGTGACCCAGTAACTTTACGAGTCACCGGTCTGGGTTTTAAAACATTGGTTGGGCCTATCCCCTACTCCTCTGACAAAGTTGTTTCATGGAACTATGGTGCCAAGGTTTATTATCATGGAATAAAACAAGATTCTTGGATCATCAAAGATGAAGCTGATGTCATTAATATTGCAGGTTCTAGTAAAGTGACAAGAACAGGGAGGATCTTTCCCCCTGATATCTCACCACCCACTACTACAATGACTCATGTCCGCATAAGTAATGACAAGTCTAGTGCCAACACTAGAGGCAAAGAAAAATAAGGTGAGCCTACTGGGACAGAGGCACCTATCGAAGATACTAATGCTGAAGATCCTTCCACTTAAGAGATGGAGGAAATCCTGAAAATCATAAAGAAGAGTGACTTTAAAATAGTGGAGCAGCTGGGGTAAACCCCCTCCAAAATTTCCATGCTGTCATTATTACTCTGTTTGGACGTTCATGCCCAGGCTCTGATCAAGTTCTTGAAGAAAGCCCATGTGCCCCAAGAAACAACCGCTGACCAGTTCGAGAACTTTGTAACAAGTTTAACGGCTGACAATGGATTAGGGTTCTCTGACGCTGATTTGACTCCTAGGGGAAGGAACCATAACAAAGCCTTGCATATCTCTATTGAATGCAAGGGAACCTCCCTAGATCATGTCTTAGTTGATAATGGCTCATCTTTAAATGTGTTACCCAAAGGTGCTTTGGACCGGCTAGATTGTGAAGGATTGGTTCTGAAGCCAAGCGATATTGTCGTAAGGGCTTTCGATCGGTCTAAGAGAATGGTTCATGGATATGTGGATCTCCTAATTAAAGTTGGCTCACAGATCTTTAATTCTACCTTTTATATATAGGACATACGTCCCGCCTATTCTTGTTTGCTTGGACGCCCTTGGATCTATGGGGCAGGGGCAGTAACATCCACCCTTCACCAAAAATTAAAGTATCCAGTCAAAGGGAAGATCGTTACTGTTAGCGGCGAAGAAGAATTTATGGTGAGCCATCTTAATTTCTTAAAGTATGTAGAAATGGATTGTGAATTCATAGAGACTCCATCCCAGGCCTTTGAAATTGTTCCTCCTATGGTTGCCGCCACCAAAATCTCCTCCGACATATCAAAAGTTGATGAAGTTATACCAAGAATGGTTTCGCTTAAGGATGCCCGTGCCGTGGTCGAAGATGGTAACTGTACAATCTGGGGCCAACTTCCTGACATTTCATTCAAAGAAGATAAATTTGGATTCGGTTTCACCATCAAAGCTCAGAAAGAAGTCAGGCATGCTCTCATGGGAAAGTCACCTCTCCGCATCGGGAATCATGAAGTGAATGTTGTGGAAGACTCTGATGCTGAAAATACTTTTGAAGATTGGATCTACCCTACTATTGAAGGAAAGCTCAACAACTGGCATGAAAATGATTTCACTCCTATCTCCTTCATTGAGGAGTAATTACTGTTTACTATTTTCTGTCAATTCAAGAACTTTTGTCTGTAATCTTAATTTCCAAACAATGATTTTTAGCCATGTGCCTTGCCCGGGGCATTATGGTTCATTTGTTAAGGGTTTTATTCATGTTCATTTATCATGTGATCATTTAATATAAAACATTGGACCTTTTGCATTCAAACTTTTGTGTTCATTATATTTATTTTCCTTTATTACATCTCATTAATAGCCATGTATCTTACATGCATACACACACACTTGCAGATCATCATCCACTCCGGATCTCATTGCCAACGACTCCACTATTGCCAGTTATGATTTCGAACATCCAGTCAACCAAGCCGAAGACGAAGGCGAGGAAGATTGTGAAATACCAGGATAATTAGCCAGAATTCTAATGCAAGAAGAGAAAGCTATTCAACCTCATGAAGAGCCAGTTGAAGTTATCAACTTAGGTACTGAGATAGATAGTAGAGAGGTCAAGATTGACGCCAACCTAAAAGGTGGTATCAAGAGAAGATTGGTTCAGATGTTACATGACTATGTTGAAGTGTTTTCTTGGTCGTATGAATATATGCTAGGATTGGATATCGACATTTTGGTTCATCGTTTACCAACAAAGGAAGATTTCCCCCTGTTAAGTAAAAGGTTCGTCGTATGCGGCCTGACATGTCTGAAAAGATAAAAACCGAGGTAATGAAGCAATTTGATGCAGGTTTTCTGGCCGTCACATCTTATCCTCAATGGGTTATGAACGTGGTCCCCGTGCCAATGAAAGATGGGAAGGTTCGCACGTGTGTAGATTATAGAGATTTGAATAGGGTAATCCCCAAAGATGATTTCCCTCTACCACATATTGACGTCTTGGTTGACAATACCGCTCAACATAAATTCTTCTCCTTCATGGATGGATCTTCTGGATACAAACAAATCAAGTTTGGCTCCATAAGATATGGAAAAGACTAACTTTGTTACACAATGGGGCACCTTTTGTTACAAAGTCATGCCATTCGGATTGAAGAATGTCGGGGAAACATATCAAAGAGCTATGGTAGCTTTATTTCATGATATGATTCATCATGAAATAAAAGTCTATGTGGTTGATATGATTGAAATATCGTAAACCAAAGAAGAGCATCTCGATCACCTACACAAGATATTTGAGAGGCTGAAGAAGTACAAGTTAAGGTTGAACCCTAATAAGTGCACATTCGGAGTACGGTCTGGAAAGCTTCTAGGTTTTGTCGTCAGTGGTAAAGGCATCAAAGTTGATCCTACAAAGGTAAAAGCCATTCAATAAATTCCGGTTCCCCACTCTGAAAAAGAGGTTAGAGGATTCTTGGGTCGTCTTAATTACATTGCTCGCTTCATCTCTCACTTACCTTCTACTTGTGAACTAATCTTCAAACTCTTGAAGAAAGATCAAGTAGTCAGATGGAACGACGACTGTCAAGTCGCCTTTGACAAAATCAAGGAATATTTGTAAGAACCTCATATTCTTATGCCTACAATGGAAGGTAGACCTTTAATCATGTACTTGATTGTGTTAGAGAATTCTATGGGGTATGTGTTGGGTCAACATGACGATTCTGGTCAAAAAGAGCATGCAATATACTACCTGAGCAAAAAGTTTACCGACTGTGAAACCAGATATTCACTGCTCGAGAAAACTTGATATGCTCTTGCATGGGCTGCTCGCCGGCTTAGACAATATATGTTGACTCACGCCACTCTATTGATTTCTAAGATGGACCCTATCAAGTACATCTTCGAGAAGCCCGCTCTCTCCGGACGGATAACTAGATGGCAAATGATTCTGACTGAATACGATATTCAATATACAACATAAAAGGCCATCAAAGGAAGTGTATTGGCATATCATTTGTCCCATCAAGCTATTAATTATTATCAATCTATGAACTTTGACTTCCCGGATGAGAATATCATGTTAGTAACCGATTGTGCCAAACCTGGACCGTATGACGGACCTGAACAAGGATCCTGATGGACTATGGTTTTTGATGAGGCTTCCAACGCTTTGGGCAACAGAATTGGTGCTGTGATTATTTCTCGTGATGGTTGCCATACTCCTTTCACTAATAGATTATGCTTCGATTGTATGAACAAGATGGCTGAGTACGAAGCGTGCATCTTGGGTCTAAAGGCTGCCATTGACCTAAGGATTAAATTCTTGAACGTATTCGTAGATTCTGTCCTAGTGATTAGCCAAGTGAAAGGAGAATGGGACACTAAGCATCCTAACCTGATTCCTTACAAGGAGCTTGTGTTAAATCTGATTCCATGCTTCAAAAAGATCACCTTTGAACATTTCCCTAGGGAGGAAACTCAGTTAGCTGACGCTTTGGAAGCAATGTCTTCCATGTTCAAGGTCAAATGGGACAACGAAGCTCCTATGATAACAATAGAAAGATTTGACGAACCTGCACGCTGCTATGAGATTGAAACTGACAAAGGGAAACCATGGTACCATGAGGTGAGGAGATATCTTGAGGCACAAGAATATCCTGAAGGAGTTCCGTCAATGATAAGAATTTCTTGTGAATATTTTAATCCAAATTATTTCTAAGAAACAAAGTCCTATACAAGCGCAACCATGATTTTACGCTACTTCGATGTGTGGACAAGAAGGAGGCATAGAAAATTATGGAAGATATGCATGATGGCCTCTTTGGGACCCACTCTAGTGGACACACTATGGCCAAGAAAATCCTGAGGGCTGGTTACTATTGGTCCACAATGGAAACTGATTGTCATCATCACTCAAGGACTTGCCACAAGTGTCAAATCTATGCTGACAAGGTCTATGTACCTCCTATTTCTCTAAATGTCATGACTGTTCCGTGGCCGTTTTCAATGTGGGGCATTGATAAGATTGGAGAGATCAAACCTACTACCTTAAATGGACACTGTTTCATCCTTGTTGCCATTGATTACTTCACCAAATGGGTCGAAGCTTCCTCATATGCCTCAGTCACCAAGAACGTTATAGCCAGGTTTATCAAGCATAACCTCATTTGCCTTACGGTATCCCCAAAAGGATCATCACTGACAATGGAACCAACCTCAACAATGCTATGATTACGAAACTTTATACTCAGTTCAAAATCAAGCACCACAATTCTTCTTCGTACAGACCCAAGATGAATGGTGCAGTGCAAGCTTCCAATAAAAATATCAAGAAGATTGTGCAAAATATGGTGGTAACCTACAAAGACTGGCATGAGATGTTACCGTTTGATCTCCATGGCTACCGTACTTCGGCTCGCACGTCAAATAGGGCAACTCCTTTCTCCTTGGTCTATGGCATGGAAGCCGTCTTACATGTAGAAGTTCAAATTCCCTCTCTAAGGATAATGAAAGAAGCAAGTCTAGGAGAACACAAATAGATTCAAACTAGGTTAGACCAGCTGAATTTGATTAACGAGAAGCGACTGGCTACTGTTTTCCATGGTCAAATGTATTAAAAGCGTATGATCAAGGCGTTCAACACAAAGATCAAGCCTCGAGTGTATCAAGTTGGTGACTTAGTAATAAAGCGCATCATTCTTCCACAAGGCGACCTTAGGGGAAAATGGACTCCCACTTACGAAGTACCATTGGTTGTAAAGAAAGTTTTCTCTTGTAGTGCCATGATGCTGACTACTATGGATGGCAAAGACTTCCCACATCCCGTAAACGCGGACATAGTTAAAAAATACTATGCATAAAATGACCCTTAGGTTGACACACCTAGGCAAAAATAAGGGCATCCCGGCGAACCAAAGAGGTTCATGCAAAAGTTAGGGATATATGCAAAAGATTGTACACACGACGAGTCGAAACCCGAAAGGGCGATCTGAGTAAAAAAGGGTATCCTGATGGGCTGAAAACTCGAAAGGGCGGCCCAGACAAAAGTTAAGGATTAAAGCGTATGATTATGTCCTGTGGGATCTCTATAACCAGCTTTATTACTGAGGTCCAAGTTCAAATGGTCCAAGATCAATCCAATCAACTCCTTTCAACGGCAAGGGATGATGTTCAAAGACACAAGGGAAATAGTGGGTTTGGAACACAATGAGATCACTTTCAGATGGCTATTATTTTGTTTTCACTTTTCTTTATTTCCATTCTTTTCGACGATTTCCTCTTACTAGGATCTCGGTCTCTTTATACAAAAACGCCTATTCATGGGCAAAACATCAATACAAATATGCTTTGAAGTGAAAACTTTCTGTCTTTTCTGTTTTGAGTGCAAAAGTGTCCAATGACTAAAATTGAATGAACATATGCATATGAACATGATTAAACTTTTAACAAATGTATGCTTAAAAACAGTGACAAGCATCTCTGTAAATGCATTTGAGATATCCCCTCAGAGTTATTTCACTAACATTATCCCCACAAATTTGGATTCATAAAATCCCCAGCCAGAGTTTCAATCTCCGGAAAATCCTCTCCCCAGCTGAGTTGGTCTTAAAAGTAAGCCTTATGGAATTCTTCCTAAAAAAATCTCCTCCCCAGAAGTTCGTCAAATATCCTCTTCAACAGGGTTTGTTTTCCCAACAAACTACAGATTCCCCAGCTTGGGTTTTACCTCACAGACTATTACAAATCAAGGGACCACAACCCCCAATCCCTAGTGAAGTTTTCAACATAGTCATTGCTATCTATGAAAGTTGTTGTAAAGCCTGGAACCCGACCGAATAATAGTCAACTTCATCCTTTCAAGTAAGTTACTATGAAGCCTGGACTTGGCCAGAAACTAGTTCAACTTCATCCTACTCTCAACTTACGTGAAGATTGGACCCTACCAGATAAAAGTAAACCTCAATTCCAAGTTACTAAAAGCCTGGACCTAACCAAATATTAGTTTAACTTCTAAAATTGCTTAAGCCTGGTGTTGTACCCCAAAATTTTCCCTCTCATTTTATCAACATTTCTCATCACAAGGCTCTTTGAACTCAAGATCAAGCTAGGTTTTGCACTGCTCAAGACATCTCCTTGCACTATTGACCTAAATTAGGGTTTGAGTTTGCACAGGGATCTTTGGACTTATAATGCTCAAAGTGACTTTCATACTTCATGTTGGACTCCTAAGTTTGTCCATACCAAGTTTCAAGCCTTGAATCAAATTTTTACCCAGTCAATTGGACAGTTGACCTAGAAATCAACTATATGGGGGAAAAAGTCAACTGTGGCCAATTTATAGTCAAACCTCATAAATTTTGATCCACATCAACATTATGAACTCATATGAATAATTTTATCAAGTTTGGACTACAACTCCTCAAGAAATTTGATCAGATCATCAAAAGGGCAAAATGGTCATTTTTAGGGTTTTGACTGTACAAAGGCAATTTCTGACTTTTTGACCTATCCAATGGCAAATTGAGCTCAAACATAGATTCAAGGACTCAATGGCATCTTCTTGACCTATTCAACAAGTTCAAAAGACCTCAATTGCATTGGATTGACAGATGAATTTTTCAGTCAACTGATCAAAATTTGATTGTACACTGAAAAGTCAAACTTTGACTTTTTGGTCAAAATCAAGTGCCAAGGGTCATTTTTCATCAAGATGTGTCAAAACATGAAACTTTTTCATCAATAAACCCATTTTTGCAAATTAGGGTTTAAAGTTGAAAAATTTCATAACTTAGAATTTTTCTAAGTTATGAAATTTTCTTAAGTTTTCCTAACTTTGTCCAACATTTTCACCATGATGCATTTGGATTCAAACAAAACTTCCAACATAAAAGTTGTATTCCTCCACAATGTCTACAACTTT